>OZ024911.1:51355851-51673819 GCA_964017125.1 Flabesymbios commensalis
TCTGGGCCAGTTGCCGTTTTTGGATTTAGTGAGTGTAAGATTTTGGCTACCTCATTTTCGTTTGTGTGCCTGAAGGAAAGAATTGGATTTTGTGGTAAATGTTTTCTAATAATTTTAACACCGGGATGGTCAACATCACCACAGTCTGGTTTGATTTTGTTTCCGATATCCACTGCAACATTTATAAAATAGTTTTTTATGGTCTCCGCCACTTCCTTTTGGTCTGTTATTATTCGACCCCCTTACTCAACTGTAGATCACAATTTTCCATAAGTATTCATTCTGAGTAGGCCTACCCCGCAGCCCCTGAAGGTTAATCTACTCACCTCTTTTGTAAGGTAGTTTCTGGCTGGAGGATTTCTCAGGAGGATGCTTAACTGAGAAAAAGCCGCGTTTGCAGCGGCCACTCCCAGAATTAACCTGGAAAAGTCAATTGGCAGAAATGTCAATTAATTGTTATTGAGCAGAAGAGCATTCCAATATAAAACGGTTATGCATTTTTTATCAAATAAAAATAAAATCAAGTTACATCTTAGCTTTATTGTCATTTGATAAAAAATCATATCTTTATTATATCTAGGCCTGGTACATTCGGAAAATTATTTTGGCTATACTGACAATATAATATATGTATAATTAGTAAAGATAACCAAACGATGCAGTCATTGTTTTTCTCTTGAATATATTTTATCTTATCACCACAACATTCTGTAATTATAATGATTTAATATATATAGTATAATTCACATTAATGGATTTTCGCAGATTTCGCAGTTAATTCTCAAATGTGAAATCAATGAAAATCATGAGCTGGCGATTAATATGAATTATAGAAGAGTACAATGTCTGAGAAAATATTCCCTTGAGACATTTAAAAATGGGAGGTATTCGTCTAGGTTAACCGTTTAACCGCGAAATTATGCAATCTGAATTTTCACCCACTTGAAGTTCTGTCTCGCTGACGCGATCCACAACTTCAAGTGAGTGAAAATTATTCAGAATTGACAACATGGAGGTCAACTGTTTTCAAATATTGCTGATTGATGTCATATTTTATCTTTAACGTGTTTAAAAGGTGGTATTTAATGTGCTAATAAAAAATGAAAACCCGGTTAACATGGTTAAAGGGTAAATGGCATGAGTTTAGCATTTTCTGAATATGTTTGAAATTTCTCTGTATAATACTAACCATTTGAAACCAAACTGAAAGTGAACGAGTCCACCAACAAGAGGTCCCAGGAACATTGCCAGACATACTGACATATCTGAAATTGCGTACGCATTGCCGTATGTACATTTGTGACGTATATCGACAAGGTAAGCAAATATAGGTTGCATAGCCGTGCTCACCATACCTATAAAAAATCAAAAAAATTAGGTTAGTCACCAGTCTTAAGTGGATAATAAGCTCATTTGATCCAAAAATGTTCTATTTTAAAATAATTAACGGAATAACTAACAACATGTGTCGTTATATGTGAATCTTCACAATTTTTCAAACGGTTGTGTCGTTGACACTAAGGTAGCCTATATAATAGTGGTTATAATGACAACTATGGATAACGTTTGGAAATTGGTTAATTTAGCTAAGTTGCGCTGTGCTAGATTGTATATCGACTGCAAAGCTTATTGATCAGGTAACTTCGAACATCGGAATAAAGAGTCTAATATGAGCACTAATATTTTAACATTTAACTTCTAACGCGCTGTAACTTCATAACTACACAAATATATAAGCAACTTGCCTAATGCAATTCCTAAAAATCCCGTCACAAGCAAGATCCAGGTGAAATCTTTACAAAACGCCAACTGGAAATAACAGTAACATAATATAAATTTGATGACGTAGCTGAGTGATCAAATACATCAGACATATATATATTTATATTCATTTATAGCATTACCCCCACCAAGTATATGAACAAGAGGCCGGTCGGCCACCATAATCCCCCGCCCTGCCCGCACGATATAATGTGTTCAGGGTGCATCACTGAACTCTCACATTTTGTTTCACACTAAAGGTCTAGTTATCCACAACAGTTTGTCATGTACATTAAAGATAATAAAGTCAATGATGGTGGCAAGTCGCAAATTTGATCAAATTGAAATTTTGCAGAGCACATCCCTCCTTAAAACATTTTGTTTGATAGTAATAGTCTAGCTGTCTGGCACGATTTGCCAGATATTAGGCATATAAAAGTTAATAATGGCCGCAATTCGAGCATTTTGAAATTGATCAAGCTAATTTTTTTCAAAACATATCCTTCCCTGAAATCGCACATTTTGTTTTATAGTAATGGTCTAGCTATCTGGCATGGCTTGCCTGATATCACGCACATTAAAGTTAATAATGGCTGATAGTCGGCCATTTTGAATTTGGTCGACTTGAATTTTTCATGGCATTTCCCTACTTGAAACTGCATACTTTAGTAAAGACGTGGCTATTTGGCACGGTTTACCAGATATCTACAATATAAAAATAAATGGAGCTACATAAGGGATGTGTGTGTGCAATATGAAGAAAAAAAACCCGATGTGCTTTAGAGATCAGCTCCGGAAACGAAAATGCGGACAAACGGACGGCCGGACGGACATCCGAGGCGACGCCGTAACTTCGTCGGGCGGGGGATTAAATGGGATCCCAACAAAAACGAGAAATCGACCCGATGTTTTTTTTAATCTCGGTCTACAGTCTACGACGCTGGCCCAACATGCCAACATTGCGTTAATAACTTGATGATGGGAGGGGTAAACAGTGTTAATAGCATAGTGCTGTAAGGAGTAGCCAGTGTTAATAGCCTGGTGATGAAAGAGGTAACCAGTGTTAATAGCCTGATGCTGGAAGAGGTAACCAGTGTTAATAGCCTGGGGATGGAAGGAGTAACCAGTGTTAATAGCCTGATGCTGGAAGAGGTAACCAGTGTTAATAGCCTGGTGATGGGAGGAGTAACCAGTGTTAATAGCCTGATGCTGGAAGAGGTAACCAGTGTTAATAGCCTGGTGATGGGAGGAGTAACCAGTGTTAATAGCCTGATGCTGGAAGAGGTAACCAGTGTTAATAACCTGGTGATGGGAGGGGTAACCAGTGTTAATAGCATAGTGCTGGAAGGAGTAACCAGTGTTAATAGCCTGGTGATGGAAGGAGTAAGCAGTGTTAATAGCCTGGTGATGGAAGAAGTAACCAGTGTTAATAGCCTGATGCTGGAAGAGGTAACCAGTGTTAATAACCTGGTGATGGGAGGGGTAACCAGTGTTAATAGCATAGTGCTGGAAGGAGTAGCCAGTGTTAATAGCCTGGGGACGGAAGGGGTAACACGTGTTAATAGCCTGGTGTTGGAAGAGGTAACCAGTGTTAATAACCTGGTGATGGGAGGGGTAACCAGTGTTAATAGCATAGTGCTGGAAGGAGTCGCCAGTGTTAATAGCCTGGGGACGGAAGGGGTAACACGTGTTAATAGCCTGGTGTTGGAAGAGGTAACCAGTGTTAATAACCTGGTGATGGGAGGGGTAACCAGTGTTAATAGCATAGTGCTGGAAGGAGTCGCCAGTGTTAATAGCCTGGGGACGGAAGGGGTAACACGTGTTAATAGCCTGGTGTTGGAAGAGGTAACCAGTGTTAATAACCTGGTGATGGAAGGAGTAACCAGTGTTAATAGCCTGATGCTGGAAGAGGTGACCAGTGTTAATAACCTGGTGATGGGAGGGGTAACCAGTGTTAATAGCATAGTGCTGGAAGGAGTAGCCAGTGTTAATAGCCTGGGGACGGAAGGGGTAACACGTGTTAATAGCCTGGTGTTCCGAATGTGGTAAATTGTTTACGGTGATGTTTTTCATTTATCTCACCTATAAACATGATAAACATAAATACGTATAAAGATGATAAATATGTATGGAACGACATTTGAGCTCGTCGAAAAAATGTGAAATAGGCGAAAAAAATAATAGTTAGTTATATGCCTCAGGAACCCTTATATTCTGAACAAACAAATTTAAATTTGCAATCACTTGAAGGTGTGACTCGCTACCGCGATCCGCAACGTCAAGGGACTGAAAATTACTTGGATTTGTACAATTTAGATCACAATGTTTTTCAAATATTACATTTTTAGAATTTAAGTCCACAAGTGTTAATGATAACACTACGTTAGTCGACATTAGAGATCAAAAGGTTAGCATCAAATCACTCATAACCGATAATAATAGATACTTACAGCCACCAGTGTGCCAGCACTAATTAACATTCCAAGCAAGCCACATAGCCATCTATAAAAACATACGTCAAAGTGGTAACTCGACAACAAAAAGGGGGGTTAAAAACAATTATTACAGGAATATAGCCTAATGTCTGAAATAAAAAGTAATTCTTGTGATAAATTGCAATGCATCAAGAATGTGCAATATTTGTTTTAATTCATTCTTTGGCTGCAACGTCAAGAAGTCAGAGATATAATTAAACTTCGACGAAATATATACTGTAAAAAAACGTAAAGATTAGATAAGATTTATTTATAGTCGCATGAAAGTGTGAATTTGAAACATTAGCCAACAATAGCTATTTACATCGATAAAACATGAAAAACAATAACAATTAAAACAGCACCTATATACTTAAAGGGACTGGCCCAGGCTAAAATCATCAAAAAATCGGTGATTTTATTTCGGGTTCTTAATTTGACCATATGATGTAAACATGTACATAGACTAGAACTGCAAATTTTTATAATTTTTGTGCTGCGCATTCATCAGTTAGACTAGATATAGAGACGAAATTCCCGCATTTCCTATTTTTGACATGGTTGTCAATAATTAGAAATCAGGAATTTCGTCTCTATATCTAGCCTAACTGGTGAATGCGCAGCACAAAAATTATAAAAATTTGCAGTTCTAGTCTATGTACATGTTTACATCATATGGTGATATTAATAACCCGAAATAAAATCACCGATTTTTTTATGATTTTAGCGTGGGCCAGTCCCTTTAATAGCAATAGGATAGTTAAAATTAAATGAATATTGTAAGGCGTTCCAGAAAAACAGCACCTACATACCAAATAACAATATAATAGTTAAAATAGACACTACTGTTATATAGATTTAAATACTTAATATGTGGCATGTGTGTATACATATTTAATAACACATCGTAATTTATAGCTAGGTAAAAGTTTATATGTGCACACATACGATAAACAAGACGTGCACTGCAGAGAGCGTGTGAATGTAGGCTTACAAACGGCAGCGTAGACGTAAAAAAAAAAAAAAAAGCTAAATCTAATCTATAGTACAGACAAGTACATGTGGCTTTTCTGAAAGAGGGGGAATCAGAAGTATCCATTTTGTTGTTTTATTTTACGAGTTGTTTTAATTGATAATGAAATATCCAATGCAAAAAGCAAGTATTTTAGACTGTTTTTGTTAAGAGATAATGCAGCCTACTTATTTGCTCACCTTGGTATAAGATGTGTGCATCTAGGAAAGACGAGGCTCGCCAAGAGATAGCCTATAGATGTAGGTAGGACCACGATTCCTGTAGAATAATAATCATCATTATTATTTTTCAACATTGTCGTGTGTTATTTCTTTTTTATCAACCTTTCAGTGATAGTGAACGCAAGGTTTATTACAGAGCAACCATTAACTTATTCAATGTATTATGCATCATGTGTAGGATGGCGGGGGCGCTGGTGCAGGGGTTAAAACCTGCCTGGTTGGAAAGTCGGAGATCGCGAATTCGAACCCCACTCTGGCCTTCAAGTTTCAAAAAAACGCTCACTCGTGAAGATTTAGTATTGTGGGGAGCCTCCGTGACCTGACCGAAAGGTGGCGTGTTCGGACTCAGATCGCCGGGGCTCGAATTTTGAATCCTGTGTCTGGAGAGAAGTGTCATCTCATTCATCTCACCATCCTCCGGAGGTTCTCCTGGCCCAGTTTAGCCTATATGTGCACGACGGTGGTCCAAAAAAACCATTCATTTCATTTAATTTATCATATTTAGGATTGATGTACTACATGTAACTTAAAATATCTTAGTAAGACTCTATTATAACATAACTTTTTTATTTGTAGGGATACTTTATTATAAACCGTGTCCAGATTACATAATCTTAGGCGTGAAGGCGCCGAGGTCAGTGCCAATTTATAAGGACACAACCCACTGGGCACACGGCGTTGTTGCGACGTTGAATAAACGTCAATGACGTTTATTCAACGTTGCAACAACGCGTGTGTCCGATGGGGAGACGGCTATAACAAACTGTTTCTATAAACTTACCAAGTTTCCACGGTGGAGGATCCTCGAGGTCTATCAGATACATCGGTAAAAATGCCAGTATGACTGATACGTCCAAATTCAAAAAGAAAATATTACCTGAAAAAAATATTGAAATTAAAGTATGGGTGACACTGTTTTTGTCCCTATGTATGTTTCAACCGCCCATGCTGATATATTTATATCACTGAACTTATACAACCGTAATTTGCTCAAGTATTTAAACGTAATTTGCTCAGGTATTCATTCATTAAAGGAGTCCTCCACTCTTTCGAACAGCGGGACACATCTGTACCCAGAAAGCACCACGCTGATTACGGAGATAGAGGCAATTCTGGTACAACAGAACAGAAACATACATAGAGTGGCCTAAGGCTTTAATTGTCACTATAGTCGTTTTTAATTCGTTTTATTAGCAGATTGAATCACTGTTATTTTGAATGAATTATGTGTTTAAACATCAAGATTAGAAAATTCTGGTCCCAAGTCGAAAAAATCAAGTAATCCTCGCCCACTTGAAGTTGGGGGTCACGGTAACGTTTTTAGGGATAAATGAAAGGTAAGATAAACTTTTCTTAGTGAAAACGGACACTTTGACTTACCAGCTACAACTAGAATATATGGATCTTTCAGCAGATATACTATGGAAGTAATACCATGCTCATGGTCCTGGAAAACATGAATAAAATAACAATCGTTCAAAACAATGTATGAATCACAACAAACTTCCAGTGAACGCGAGACTCTGTAATATCCCATCTGATAGAGGGTATATGCTTTACATTCCTCGCTGCAAGATCTGTTAAGATATACAATTTTCTTGTCTTATTGTTTCAGCAACAAATGTGACCACTAGATATAATAAGATCGGCCTTCTCAACACATACTGGCCCAGTTTAGCCTATATGTGCACAAAGGTGGCCTAAGTTCATTCATTCATTCAACACAAACTTAGATTTTAGTCAAATGGACAGAAGCTGGTGAGTATAATTCCTATGTGCATAATGGCTTAATAATTTAATATTTAAAATTGTCTTTTTCTCTTGTCATACAAGCGATATGATATGGGGAATTAAAAAGGATATTAACCATGAAGGCACTTATAGCGGTATAAGCCTACGATGTTGGCCCAACATCAAATCAACATTGTGTCAACGTTTCGTGTTCGCTGGGTTACAGAGCAGGCCCCAAGCAAACACGGTGCATTCACCCAGTGTAGTCTCAATGAAACAACATTGGGTGATTTCTAGTTCATAATGACAGAAAATAAGTAGTAATTGATCACAATAGAGAATATTTCACATTAGCACATAAGACCTAATTACCCTTGCAGTGTCACGGGATAAACTGTGCATTCATAGCACAATCAATGTCCAGCACTGTAATGATTATTGTTTGGTGTTGGTATGGATAGATAATGTTAATAAATTTAAACGAATGATGGATATGACGGCCACTCACTTGATATACAGTATGGTCTATGTTAATTCTATTAGAATCATCAGTCATTTTTATGATTACAACAAATGTTCGATCCACATTTGTTTCATTATGACTACATGCTTATGTTATAGAATGAGGTATTCATTGTATTCCGGTTTACATCATCTAAGTAAAAACAATATTATCATATATTATCATATCTTATTTATATTTGATGTCAAGAAGATTAACAGATTGCATCATGTTCGACTTCAATGACTGTATTATCTTAACAATGAATTTGGGGCAACATTATATAACTTGGAAAAAATGTTTATCGATACAAACCTTGTTGTCTTTATCTGTTTGTAAAGTTACCAGCTGTAAAACTGTAAAACAGATCATGGGTAATTATAATAGTGTGAAATAAATAAAAAATTATCAATACACAGTGTGTACTGCACAGTAAGCCTTGTTTATATCACCGATAACGTTTTTAAATCATAGCAGCATTGCAATACAAAATACCGGTACTCTTTATATAATATCAATAAAATCAATAAATACAATACAAATCCAACATAACAGACCAATAATCATTCTATGAATAATATCACTGATGTAATAGATTCATTACACAAGCACATTGAAAAAGATCGTTATTAAATTGATGACATGAACAATATTGTGGCATCTTTTATAAAAACAACGTTTTGATTACTTTACAATTCCTATTAAAACATAATTCTGAAAACCAAGAATGTATGACGATAAAGAATTTACTGCGTGATCTCCTAATTATTGGCCTAACCCTTATCCTGCTAAGTTAATTTATTTAAATTTTCACCCACTTGAAGTTGCGTCTCGTCACCGCGACCCACAACTTCAAGTGGCTGAATATTACATATATTTGTTTAATTTAAGCACAAATCTTTGCAATTCTTGATGTTTAGACACACATTTCATTCCCAATAACAGTGATTTGGTTGACTAATAAAACAGATTAAAAACGAAAATAGTCGTGATCAGCAGAATAATGGGTAACTAGAGGGGAATTGTGACTTTTCAGTAACAATGATGTTTGGACTACGTTTTGTGCGTTTTTTGGCCACCATTTTAAATATTGTTGGGTTTTTTTTATTTTGAGATATTAATTGTAATTTTAGATTTCTGGATACTGACTACTTTCTTGGATTAGTGCTGTATCACTGTCTGCGACGCTGGCCAAACATTAAAACAACATTGCGTCGACGTTTCGTGTTTGATGCAATTACAACTGTTAGTTCAATGTTAAAATGTAGGATTTGAAAGGTTCTAATGTCCACATCAAGCACCCAATGTTGTTTCAATGCTGAGCAACCCTCTGCGACGCTGGCCCCACATTGAAACATTATTGGATATAGGCCTCTGTATTTCAGTTGATTAAATGTACAGGGTGCAAGTCTGTCTGTCCCTCTGACAATGGGCCCCTATATTGACTGGCCACGATTCATGGGCTTCTCTCGACATGTACATCATTGTGCCAACATTATTCCACATAGTGATCCAGAACATAGTGATCCTGAATATAATCCTGAAGAACATGACGTATGACTTGGAAAAGTCATAGCAAACCTCCCCAGAACATAAGGATCCTTGTGCAAAGGTTTGAAGTCGATTGGATAAAAAATCAAGGAGAAATAGCACATTATAAACCCCCGCAATATACATCATTGGCCAAATATTGATTAGCACTTAGTGATCCAGAAAATCTTGCATATATCCGGAAGAACAACTGGGAATGCTTAGAAAAGTCATAGCAATAATCCTACATACCTCATTGTGCCGCCGAGGTTTGAAGTCGATTGGATAAAAAAATTGGAGAAATAGCGTTTGGATATAGAAGATTAAAAACATCGAGATCCAAACAAAACTCAATGTTTGGACCACAAGGTCCAACCAAAATAATGTCTGGTAAGAACAAAATAGGTCATATCACTAGCCTGATTAAAACCCTTACAACGCTGACATATTTTTGTATAAACCGTGGAGACCAAAGTGGGTTTTTTCAATTAAAAATCATCATAAATCAGCTCTTCTCGTTTCATTTCAATACCTATGTTATGGGTCTACGGTCAGTATAAATATTTTAATTCTTTCAGTGCGAGGACCGTACCCGCACTGAAAGGGTTGATTATACTAATGTAAAATCATTGCGATCATATCAGACAGAAATAGTCCAGGCGTAATGTAGCCCGACCTTAAACAAATTGCAATACAAGTTTTTTTCCTGTTTTGTTTACCATGTTTACAGGGACATGTCCTTTATGACAGAAAAAAAGTCCTAAGGAATCCTCCCAGGCGAGATTTGTGAAAATCGTCATAGTTTGACCCTACCCCCAAACCTGTCTACAAATAGGGGGTAGGGTTACGCAAACGTCTGTCGTTGCTATTCTTGTTTACCAATCTACACATGCAATATACCATATAATAGGTAATTAAATTCCCGTTCTAAAGATGTATTGCATGATACAAATACGTTAAAACATGCTTTTTATTACAAAATAATCAAAATCGACAACAAAACAAGCTAGTTAACGTGGTCAATGGAAACGACTTAATAAAACATAATTATTGGCCATATCTATATTTAACTTATGTTTTCTGAACCCAGATGTGTTTTTGCTTAAAACAGAATGTTATTTAGATTTGTACATGGCATATATTTTTTTAAATTAGAGAATATTGCAGCCTTTTTTCAAAATACGTGTATTTTGCCTGGGCTGTAATATAAAACATTGAAATTTGCTCGACATTTGAGTGCAAATTATTTTTCGGGCTTGTTTTTACATAATTTGGGTGTGCTGAATTCAAATATATCCGTTAACACTCTATCTTTGGTGTCATTCACCTTCAAATAAGCAAAACAAAAAATGGCTGCCAAAAAAACATCTGTTCTATATTTTTGTTACATATTATTGCACGATTTCTGATTTCTGTATGTTTTAGAGTTGATAAATTTATGTCTCATGTTTTTCGATCAAAATGGCCTATATTTGACCTTCAAGTTCAAAATGGTTACCACCAACACACAAATAAAAGCTGTTTTCATGCACGTGAACTATAATATCATAGACAACATATGTTTAATGGAAAAAAAAATAAACTACGTAATACGGCAGATTAGGTTGCAAGGCATTCGAAACTGTATTTAATCACAGTATATTCTAAAATGCTTTGATTTGCTTAGTATTTAAAACGACATAATTATTTTTATAGTAAATATGTAAAATGGCGTTCATCTTGGATTTTACGATGAACTATCGGTCAGACGATGAACAATGAACACTAGAAATGTTTATTTTCGGGCCCCAAGGCATACAAAATGAAAAAAGTGAGCAATTTCGTGGCAGAAATAATGAAAAGATGTTATATTTAGATTTTGATAGTTAGTTTTGTTTCTTGTTCATGTGAAGGTGAATTTCGCGGTCATTTTGGATTTCTTCATTCAAATTTAATCGTCAGTAACTTTTATTTCTGGTCCAGTATGTTAACACAAATAAATCATAATATCGTCAACATTTTTAGCGTTATACTTATCATGCTTATAGTAACAGTAAATATATAAAAACGACGTATTTGAAGGTCAAATAAAGGGTATTTCTTTCCAAAGACACTATAAAAAAAATATATAATAAAACGTTGCAGAAATCATCAATTGTGCTTTATTGTGCGAAAAAAACTTTGAAAATACGGGGGTTTCTTTACATTTTGGCAGCTATTTTGTGTTTTGCTAATTTGAAGATGGAGGTCACCAAATATAGGATGTCATCCGACAGATTCGAATTCAGCACACACAAATTAGGTAAAAACAAGTGGATAAAAAATTATACACGGAAATCCCGAGAAAAAATCTTCTTTCAGATTTCAGCCCATGCTAGATACAAATATTTTCATGTAAGGCTTCAATATGTTTTCATTAAAAAAAATATAGGACATTTATAAATATAAATAGCACTCATTTTTAAGCATACACAGATCTGGGCTCAGAAAATATAGGCCAGATATTGATATGTCCAGTAATTACATTTTCTTAAGTCATTTTCTTTCACCATGTTGAATCGTTTGTTTTGTTGTTCATTTTGATTATTTATAATAAAAAAAATATGTTTGAGCTTATATGGAGAGACAACTACTTACTCTACTGCAATGTGTGATATATCATAAGAACGGGAATTTAATTATCTGTTTTCTGGGATATCGCACGCGCAATTTGGTCAACCAAAACAAACATCAACGACAGACGTTTGCGTAACCCTACCCCCTAATTTTAGACAGGTTTGGAGGTGGGGTCAAACTATGACGATTTTCACAAATTTGGCCTGGGAGGATTCCTTAGGACTTTTTTCTGTCATAGAGGACATCTCCCTGAAACCAAAACAGAAACAAAACCTTACATTGCAATTTGTTTAAGGTTGACCCCTTTTTTCTCGTAAAATGCCTGGACTAAGACTGAAATATTACAATCGGCAATCACATTTTCATAGAAAAACCTAATCTAGATTGAACGAGCGTCGGGAAATTGCTTAGTGGACAAAAAGGGAATGGTATATGCCCGTTTCATATTGCTATCACTGGTTCAATTCGTTGTATAAGTGACTTAAAAACCGTGTCTTGTCACCATCATCATTGTGAATAGTCTGCGGAATACGTAAGTTAATCCCACAAGGCTGAGACACGCAACGTGTTTATAATGTCGCAACAAAGCCCACATTATTCGATTTAACATGTTTAACAAGCCCTAGATGCCATATACAGATATAAGCCATATTGTGATGACACATGCAAACCAAAACTCAAAGAAAAATAACAAGTATATTTGCATCAACTTGTGAATGGCAATTTACCTTTTGATGTATTATACCTTGTTTTAATTTAGCATAACTTCGGACAAAGAAATGCAGTCCCGATGATTTAATCACCATCGAACTATTAAATGGGACTCCTATAATTAAAATTAACCTAAATCCGGAGAATAACGTAACATCTTTGATTCAGCTTGAGACACAAGACGTTGTTGCGAACTAGCGTAAATGATGACATACAGACAGAGACACAGGGTAACCCTAGGGAACCCAAGACGTTGAACCAATGTTCCTTTAATATTGGCCCATCGTCTACGACGCTGGACCAATATTAAAACAACATTGGATAAAGGTCCTGCTATGATACTCACCGATTGTGGCGCACACCATACCAGAGAGAACCAGGAACGGCACCATTTGTCCCCAAAGCTGATAAAGTATGCTGCCATACACCGGACCAACTGAAACCACACGGTATGGATTAACCACATTGTTGGATCAATGTTGGGCCAGCGTCGTAGACGTCGTAGCTGGACCAACACTGTACAGCACCTCAAACCATGCCGCAGCAAACACGAGACGTTCAGCCAGTTTTGGTGTGATGTTGGCCAAGCGTCGTAGACGGTGGACCAACATTAAAAGAACTCGTGAGTGAATATCTCGTGTTTCTGATACTGGTCCATATTCATCCTGAACTGTGAACTATTGTATTCACCGACAAATACGTGCATGCTACAATTATTATCAAACATGATAATACAGAAACACCGAATATACCCTGCTTACAATGAGTGATTAAAAACTTATTTAAACGTATTTTTGTATTATAATTAATCAAAAAAGAGTTCTCACATATGATGCCCATTGAAAGGCCTCCTATGGCAATGCCCATCATTTTTCCGCGCTCTTTGTCGTCTGAAAATGTGGATGCAAGAAGGCCCATTCCTGAAACAAACAGTTTTGTATTTAAATATTCATTTTTTGCAATTTTATTTGACCTTCAAACCAGGAAATTACAAGGAGAAATAGGAATTAAATTTGCTACAATGACTTGTTTTTTTCAAATTATACAGATGTAAGTAATTTTCACCCACTTAAAGTTGTGGGTCGCGCTAGCGAAACACAACTTCAAGTGGGTGAATATTGTATTTATTTAACTTGGCGTTTCAAAGGAGAACAGGGAGCACAAAACAAATTCTTTAAAAATTATATTTATTAAGCTCATCCATGGATGGAAGAGTTGATAGAGGTCGTTATTCAACCATGTTAATTATTTGAGGGCGATCAAATGCTTTACAAAATAAATTACTAACCCCTATCCTGGTAAGATAATTTATTTAAATTTTCACCCACTTGAAGTTGTGTCTCGCTAGCGCCCTAGGGTGGTGGTTAGCACCGCTGCCTTTCACGCCAGAGCTCGGGGTTCGGTTCCCGGTCTCGGCGGTTTGAAAGAAACAAAAAATGTTTTTTCCCCATCCACGTGTGAAAGTCAGTATTGTGGGGAGCCTTCGTGACCGAGAGGTAGCGTGTACGGCCTCAGACCACCAGGGCTCGAATTTCGAATCCTGTGTCTAGGGGAACGGTGTCATCTCAATCATCTCACCATCCTCAGGAGGTTCTCCTGGCCCAGTTTAGCCTATATGTGCACAAAGGTGGCCTAAAGCCCGATTCATTTCATTTAATTTTGTCTCGCTAGGGCGACCCACAACTTCAGGTGGCTGAAAATTACTCCTATTTATTTAATTTGAGCAGAGATATTTACAAATCTTCATGTTTAAACAACAATGATTTGGTCGACTAATAAATCAGATTAAAAACTTCAATGGTCGTGATAAAATTCAAATTCAGTTAATGCGTAGGCCTATGTCCACAAAAAAAAATAACATTCGCATTGTATTTTACTTCGCTGATCCTATATTGGGACAACGTGGAACACTTTGTTTTGTGAGCTGTGAAGATTTAACATTATATATCCCATTACAGAGAAGACAATCTGGTATGGACTTAATGCTTGACCAACGTCGGAGACAATGACCCGACATTTAAAGCTGGGCGGACGACTGTGGTCTGTTGACAGAATCTCACCTGTAACGGCGGCCACTGATGACGATACACCTTGTACGAGGCGTGTGACAAACAGCATGATGTAGTCATCACCAAACGCGAATGCTGACCAAAGAAAGCAAACATTATGATCTATAATAAATTATTGTAGGGCTTTTATCGCAATACTTCTAAACGTCATTGTTGAACAGTAATTGTTAAAAATCAAGTGTGCTATAATATGTAACAATAACATGTTATAGTAAATCTAGATTTACCTGTTGTGGATATTAGAAGCATCACCTCACCAACCAGCATGGGTTTCCTGTAGCCAAACCTAGGAAACGCAGTCATTTTAATTTATTTGTAATAGCGTCTTTTTATCCTTAAGGTCGTTTTTAATTCATTTTATAAGCGGATCAAATCACTTTTATTGGAAACGAAACGAGCATTTAAACATAAAGTTTTGCAAATGTTTAGCATTGGGCCACAAGTTGATTCCGTCGGCCCAGCGTTCAGCAAACCATGGGTGCTGTGATGAACCCCCCCCCCCCCCGATCATCTCGTTCCCAGACCAATTAAGGGCGGCAGCTATTGATGCAACCTGAACCAGGTGGTTACTTTGATCTGAGATGGTCGGTATTTGGGGCAGTTTTGTTTACATGACAATAAACGACTTAGAAATAAAACTAGTTTAGTCGTATTCAGTGCTTTAGAATTTTTTTTATGCTTTTGGATTTTATTCAGGATCAGTAGGCTATATAGCTTCAAATGAAGTAAACTGACAAAATTGACAAAATTGAAAGTATGCAGCAAACGTCACAGAAGGAGGACCAACAGTAAACCAGCGTTAATTCAACGTCTCTTTTTCAGAACTATTAAATATCACTGTTACCTTGAAATAAGAATACCAACGAATGGGTTACAAATGAACTGCGCTGCGCCTTTGGCCGCCACCAAGAAGCCAAACTTGCCATTGTTGTTGATGGATTGAGATACGTCATCTCCCGTGATATTGTCAATCCGCCGGATTATATCTGGCAATATAGGATCTGCCAAGGTAAAATACAGTGCAAATATTATTAAACGGGTATCTGTCATTTACTAAAACAGTCGATGCACCCATTTTGAATTTTCACCCACTTTAAGTTGTGTCTCGCTACCGCGATCCACAACTTGAAGTGGGTGAACAAATATGCATTATTTATATTTTAAACATTATCAACGTTTTCTAATATTTACTATTTTTTATTATATTTTAATATATTTATATTTATGTAATATATGTGTATTGATAAAAGATTGTTCAAGATGGTTGATTGATAGAAGATAGTTGTATAGAAACAAGTACCCACCGACAAGTGTCAGAAGAAGGCTATCGGTAAAAAGTGAGAGGGAAACAATGACGAGGAGAATATAAGATGACTGTCTGACTCGTCCCCAGCACGTCTCCGTGGTCCCCATCACTCAACACCTCACTGGAAAATGAACACAAGCTATTGCGTACATGGTCTAACTACCCAGTCAACACAAAACACTTGTATAACATTTGTACAATGTTGGACCAACGTCGAAGACGTTGGGCCGACGTTGTACAAATGTTATACAAATGTTTTGTCAACTTTTGTGTATGATAAACAGCAGATAGAAAGAGATGAGGGCTTATATATTTCTGGTTGCAAGCAGGTCTTGTTATTGTTACTGTTGAGATATGTTATTGTTGGCAAAAATCAAGAATATTTTTGTTACAGAATCAGATAGCAGTAACGCCATATTAACAAAACCATATCAAAATATCAATTATTTTAGTAAGATATTGGACAAGACGGTTGCATATCAAAATATCAATTATTTTAGTAAGATATTGGACAAGACGGTTGCATATCAAACGATCAATTATTTTAGTAAGATATTGGACAAGACGGTTGCGGCCAAACTTTCTCCAAATCAGATCATATTTTATTAGATAATAATTATGTTCTTACTGCATGTACTCGTGCTGGATATAGTTGCGAAATATTCTTGGTTATTTTCCTACACAAAATCCGGATCACCATCCCAGTGAACACAAAACATTTGTATAACATTTACACAACATCGGCCCAACTTCTTCGATGGTGGTCCAACATTATATAAAAGTGATACATTTTTTTGTGTGTACTGGGAATCCATATACGCGTTGCCACATGCAGCATAGAGACACAAGAGCAATAACATGTGTAAGACTAACCTGCTGCAGTTATGGATATGGTTGCAACGTTTGGAGTGCTACTCTTTATGACTGCACGTTCACTTCATTGAGCAAAAAGTGTATTTTGTTTCCATTCAAGATTGTAAATATTCCGAATACGGTGTACGCTCGCCTGTTGTGGGTTACTGTAAATTCTTCAACAACTATCCAATATCGATAGCAGACATCATTCAGCCCTGAAAATCAGTATGGATTATAATAAGCCCGCATCGCTACCATCAGATTTATGGCAGCATTAGCCTATCGATATCAATGATATATCAAGTCGCGGCCCGAATTCTTCATTTCCCTCCTATCAAAAAAATGTATATTTAAGTGCGCGTGGGATGGTCTTATCTTGATTACACTTCGATCACTTGCACTTTAGTCGTTCAACAAAATCAATGTGACACTTTTAGGACACCCTTTTCCTCTGAGAAGCCAAGTTTATAAGAAGCATGGGTGAAAATATAATTTTCCAGAAGGTGTATAAGTTCATACACATGATACATGTATACATGTGGATTGTGGACACATCTTCCGGGACCGGAACTGGTGGATGGTTGTGTGCGGTATATAATAGCGATAGTTGTGTGTTAGCGCTCGATTCGAATTCATAAGTCCCGGAAAATTTGACCCAATTCAGACTCCCCAGATAAATTGGTGCATCAAATGGGTACATCTTAGCTACCCTCATGCAAACTTATGTCACGTAATATAACCACATGTGGTCAAGATCTTCATACTCGCGCCCCGTTTTCGTGGTCGACATAAAGCACACTCATGGATCAGTGAAATGAACTTTGAGATTACGATTTTGTATAAAGAGAGCAATAAAATATATACTCATTGATTTGTTATAATGTAAAATGACATAATTTAACACTAACACACGTACATACAATTTTTCCGAACATTTAAAAGCAGCAGTTTTAAAGAAAATGTCCAAAATCTAGAGGATAGGAACACCGAAGTGATAGTTGTGTTGGTATATACATAGATCAACAGTGGCTAGTTATGCTCTATGGATGTACCCATTATACTATTCAATACATTGCGATGGTGAATATTGTTTATTTGCTATGTCAAATGAGCAATGAATTTTCAATAATAAGTAAGATAAAAAGATGGTGCTGATCAAATTAACATTAGAGCCTACATTTAGGGCATTTGTGAATTAGAATCTATGCATGTTTAGATTCCGGATGTATAATATAATCCCATATAGGGCCTACCACCAAACAAGACACTCTGAACTAACGTTTGATAATGTTGAGCTATGATGGCACAGCGTCGTGTTTCCTTTGCACAACTGAATTTATTCACGCAGAAAGACCGCAGTGATTTATCAATATACCCGCATTTATGTCAGGAAACATACATATGAGCAGTTTATACATAAAGAGAGGGGAGCTGTGTTCAGTGTGAACCCCATCCCCATAAGCAATAAAATATATCAAAACACATTAAAGGTCATCTATCACCCCTTATATGGTATGAATAATTATGTCCTTATATGGGGTGATAGGCTAGTATGTGACCCTCTGAGAGGGTCACATAATAGCCAATTGCCCCATATATGGGGGTGATTGGCTATCACATACTAGCCTATCACCCCATATAAGGAAACACTTGTGCCCCAGCTTGTGGCAACTTTGATTTATTTGTCACAAATTTATTCAGTTTACCCAAGCAAGGATGCTTCGATGATGTCCAAGGTAGACTATTGCATAGTTTTGGCCGCATGTGGTCTTTATTATGTGCCATAATCGTGATAATGTCTCCGGTTACAAGACACGAATTTTAACCAAAACAAGAACACATTCGACAATAGTGTGAGAGTACCTGATATATCTGCTTACTTTACAAGTAAGCATCTACTGCCTTTTGGCTTTGCAGAGCATTGTAGGGAAGCATTGGGAGAGCTGTGCCATTTTTGAATCTTAACTGCGTCCGCCTTAACTATTTGTCATATTCTACTGTTTCGTCTTACTTTGAAATGGACAGACCTTGTATTGTCGAACAGTATTAGGTTTCATAGGAAAAAAAATGTGATTTACAAAAATTGTTCTCCTGGCCCACCTTTTCCCAGGAACATAGGGACACTTAGGCCATTTTCGAAGGATAGTAAGGCCACCGAAAGTAGCATACACTTTATGTGATGGTAGAGCTTGAGCTTGAAGACGAAATTGAACAAGGAAAAAAATATCGTTTCGAAAAATAAACAAAATTGATTATGAATCATTTCATCCAGATATTCTAAATTCGGATCTTATAAAGAAACCAAAGGAAGAATTATCAGCACTCTGTCAACAGTATGATTCTGTCCTTGGCTCTATTTTAGACAAATATACGCACTTGTAAGTACAAAAGACTCTACCCAGAAAACCACCAACTCCATGGATGACTAAAGAAATAATTACAAACATCAGTGCCACCTGTGCAACAGAATGATGACAAAAGCTGAATCGTAATATTTAGGTAATGTTGTTTCAGAAAATTCGGACAATCCCCGTCGTCTATGGAACTCAATAAACAACATTCTGCATAGAATTTCACCGCCGGCTCTGCCAGAATTCACATCAGTAAAATCACCTTGTCACCATTTCTCTAAATATTTTGTTGATAAAATTGAAAATATCCGTTTTACATTTCCGGATGAAGTACACAATATTCCATCACTGCAAAAAAAGACATCAGTTCTAAAATAAACGTTTTTAAACTTGCGACAGAAAAATGAAATTAAAAAGTTTATTTTAAGCTTATCGTCAAAATCATGTGATCTGGACCCCATTCCTACAAGCGTGCTGAAAAATTGTCTTGATATATTAATAGCTCCCATTACTGATATAATTAACATTTCAATGGAAACTAGTACATTTCCTCAAAATTTCAAAGAAGCTCATGTAAGACCACTACAGGCCTGTATTCAACTTGAGTTTCATTTCCAAAATCTTAGAAAAAGGAGTAGCCAATCGGCTGCAAGCTCATATAAAAATAACCATCTATCTAATCCATTACAATCAGCCTACAGGAAACATCATTCTACAGAATAACCGCTACTGAAAGTACATAACGATATAATTATTAGTATGGACCAGGGTGAGGTTACAGCTCTTACCTTGCTTGACTTGTCGGCCGCTTTCGACACCATTGACCATGCTACATTAACATATAGACTTTCGGATTGGAATATCTGGACTGGCTCAAATTTGGTTTTCTTCTTATTTGAAAAATAGGCACCAATCTGTGAAAATTAAAGACACTCTGTCAACCAGCCACTCTGACATAAACCACCATCTTTATGCCGATGATACTCAAATTTACATGTCTCTATCCGTTTCTAATGCTAAGGAATCTCTTGAGAAGTTGCAACATTGTTTAATGGCCGTGTCGGCCTGGATGACAGGGTCTAAGCTGAAGCTTAATCCTAGTAAGACAGAATTTCTTCTCATTGGGACCAAACTTCAGCGAGAAAAATTCTTAAATAATTTCCCATACTTAATTCTAGGTTAAGACACAAATCCATCTGCATCAGCTAAAAATATTGGTGTAGTATTCGGCAGTAGCTTGAATTTCCGAAAACACATATCCCAAACATGTAGGCCATACTTCTATCATATCCGTGATTTGCGTCGAATTCCAAAACGTCTTTTCTTAGATCTTGCCAAGCAAATTGCAGTGGCACTGGTCAGTAGCAAGTTAGATTATTATAACTCACTTTTTTACAATAAACTAGAAAAGGATATTGCTAGATTACAACGCGTTCAGAACTGCCTTGCAAGAGTGGTAACCAAGGTCCCACGTTTTAGTCGCTCCACTCCTATTCTAAAACGTTTATATTGGCTTCCTGTCAAGTTTCGCATCGATTTTAAAATATGGGTCAAGAGCTTTCTCTATATCTGGCCCAGCCCTATGAAACGGACTGCCTGTGCCAATACGTAATGCCGAAACAATTTTAACATTCCGGAAATTACTTAAATCTCACCTATTTGATCTGGCTTCCCCACCCTAGCTCCTCAGCAGCCCGGCTCCCTGTTGACGAACCTGCTTTGGCCTCGATTATGAAATATGATGACGCTAAGGACTTGTGCGCCTCCGAGCTTGGTCCGCAGAGGATATAGGCGCTATAGAAGTTTTATTGATTGATTGATTAAGTGCTAGAACACCAAGTGGGACAGCTGAGCCATGACTTGACTAAACTATAGCACTTCACATTAAACGACTAAAGTCACATATTTGATATCATCTCAAAAAACTTTTAAAGTCACTTATATCATCAGAAAGATAATGTTTTGTATATTTAACAGATGAAATGTGGCCCAGCTATCCCAAGTCTACCATATATGTACTTTTACTTACAAAAAGTAATGGTCCCAGTTAAAAACTTTATATATTAATTAGAAAACATTACCGGAATAATTTTTAGTTAAAATATGCAGTTCAATCCTCAACTTCTACATACAGACATGAGCGGTTCAAACTGGTATTTAAATGACGTGGACCACCATGTCGTTAATAGAAATACATAATGACAAAATTAATCGCCCTGGTCATATGGATTGTTTGACATGTATTCAATATAATCACCATTTGAAGTGTCAAACTACCGATTGTACAGCTTGAAGCTATACATTCGCGTCCAATGTTTGGATTCAATATTTCACCTGAAGTTATAATAGGGAATATCATAATGTTGGGAGCTAGATGGGTAGTAAAGAACATTATAAATTTACAAAGTTTTACACTTGAAAAATATATAAACATGAATAATAAATTGAATAGATTCTTTCCGAAATTAGTTTTAACTGTTAGTCTAGCTGACTTTCTTACTGTAATGATTTATTTTTAATTCTGTCTTTAATTTCTGTCCTTTTTAGTATATATAATCCAATACAGCAACCAGCATTCACCTTGAAAAATAGTATATTCTAGATCAGTACCACTTACAAAAAATAAATCCGTCCTATTCATAGGCCTGTAAATCCATAAAGAACATCGCTAAATGATGAACGATAACAGGTGAATTAAATGACAACCAGCCAAAAAATCAGCCAAATCAATCAACTAGAAATATCGCCCTTTTGAAAAAGGGAGACGTCATTTAGGCCTGACGCCCCCCTCCTCCCATGACAGATATTTTGTCAGCATTGTGTCAACCACCTTGGATTGTGGCCACAGTAAATGTCCGAAACATTATCTGACTGCACGAAGATGCCAGGCATACACGAAAACCATATCTATGAATCTGATTCCCTTCTGTGGAAATGATATAAATTTATTGTTCGACCATGGTCAAATTGCACTTTAGATTCCCATTTTGATTGCGTTTTCTGGCCACATCACTATATTCGAGCATATTTTACAATCAAATAGTGGACACTAATATCACTAATATACTTCGATTCTGTCGAAAATGATATTAATGTATTGTTTGACCTTGAAAAATAGCGGCATACCTGAAAAACCTGTGGTAGACTATAGAATTGCCACTGGAATTCACTGCCATCCAGTCTATGTGCGACTCCAATGGTGCAGGCCTTCAAGGAAGGCCTAGCCCGCCATCTCCTCCCCAGCCTGTAATTCATATGTGAACCCCACTATATATAACCACTGAAGCACTCTCTATCCACTGTAAATACATTTCTGCACTGCACTGCAAATGTCAGTTCTTTTACCACGGGGTCACGTGTGATCATAATGCCATTTAAGGCGCCGATCAATACACTATCATAATGTCATAGAGTGGCATTTGATTGAATTTATCTAGTCAACAGCAAGGTGACACACGACGAGTAAGATTGACCAAAGCGATATAGTCGCCGATGTGATCTAATCCACTGATAATATTATGCATACACAGCGAGCACAAAAAAATATATAACATATGTACGATGTTGGCCCAACGTCGAAGACGTTGGCCCGACGTTGTACAAATGTTATACAAATGTTTTGTGTTTGCTGTGTAGGCTATATATCCGAGTCATACAGTACAGTGTGATATAATATATATTATATTCATTGACACTACTGTAGATCTGGTAATTTTCGCGTGTTTAATTTTTCCTTTTTTCAAATTTTCTATTAGTAGCGTTATGACAATAATAATTTTCTCGAGATTCTTGAATTCGCGAATTTGTCCTCCTCGCGAAACTCGCGAAAATTAAAACTTCGCTAATTTTACCAGATGTACAGTATTATCCGTTGTTTTGAAGAAACAGCCAACAGAAAAATATATTTATACAAATATAAACAGAAACTTACCTCGATACTAATATTATGTGTTTTGTGACTTTGATCCATCAATTCTCTCACGCTAGATAACGTTACTCCTGGTCCGGCTCGGCTTCATGGATAATAATAAAGTGCACACGGCAGATTCCGTAACGCACTGCCACCTATCAAAACAGCTTCTCAACTTAAGGTAAACGCTGGCCAAATGCCGGATCAATGTTGTGTCAACGTCGGTGGCGTCGGCCCATCAATAAACCAGCTTTTGGGTATCCTACCTGGGAAATTGTGTGGCACACGGGACTCTAGCAGCAGCGGGATATGACACGGCGTGCCGGCAGCACCGCGGTGAGCATGTTTGTGTGTACCGGCAGGGGGTGGCACTGACAGAACGGGCCGGACAATACTCACCTCATTAAACCTCGAAATGCATCCCAGAAAATACGAAACACTCAACCAATGTTGTTTGAATGCTGGACCAGCGTCGAAGACGCTGGGCCAGCATTCAAACAACATTGGCCAATGGGTCAACATCTCGCGAGTGCTGGGATTGTAATTCTGGGCAATTGTGAGGTGGATTTTAAACATTTTTGTTAATTTTACTCCACTATCAGCATGACTCGAGGGAATTATATTTCTGTGTAATTTTATCTCAACCATAATTTACTAATATTAAGTGAATTGATTATCCATTATCCATCGCTATTTCAGACGTATGCGCTGTATTTTTAACTACAAAACGTATTCAATAAAAGATCTGTTTCGCAGTTGACTGTTGAACGCAGATTGTTAATTGACCCGTGAAGTGATCCTATACTGTGTCGTATTAATTACGCGTGGTTAATTAATGATAGGGCCACGTGTTTCAGGTGCTTACATGTAAAAGGTACAAATTACCTGACCACGTGAGTCTATCGTCAATGGTGGTGGGTCACATCATTCCCAGCAACAACGACACGTTCACCTGATGTTGGGCCAGCGTCGAAGACGGTGGCCTAACATTAAATTAACGTTGTTTTTTGTGTTTGCTGGGTTCAACCTATTGTACATGTAGTTATTATGAATGAAATCTAACTATTCGAGTGTTGAAGGCGACTGGGTACCTGTTAACATAAATTACATGACACGAATTAGGTTTCAGAGGTTATCAAATTACAATGTCAAAATTTGTATAATTATCAGCATGCTTAAAACAAATTTTCTCATTTTCTCCATGAGAAATATGTGGGTCGATGGACAAACATTTTCGCACACGCAATATTGAAAACATTGATGTCGATAAATAATTCTAGAATAGCACTTAGTCGCGCCAACAAAATACTCAGAGAATTATCATCTATGAGGTGAAATCAGAGATTAGTCTGATGTAACGTATAATATTTGGACGAAATACTATATAATTATATGCGATGTTGCGATCAGGCAATACTGCGATAATAGTATAGGAAAGATCCACATTGGTAAAAACTCTCAGGTCTAAAGATGATTCTTGCTGATTTTGCGAGACATATTTACGTGATTTATGATATTACGTCACCATAACTACGTTAGAAATTTTATAGCACGTTAATTCATACCAATTCATTGTTTTTCGCTGTTTGTAAAGGGAATAGCTCACCACCTAGTTTCAGTCATGGTTGTCCCAAAACATTGCCTGGTGCTCGAACAAGTTGATCTAATTTTATGTCTCTTCGCGCTTGCGGCCGGAGGCATTATGTTCTCGGGTTGTCCGTCCGTCCGTCCGTCCGTCCGGAATTACATTTTCTTTCGAATGGAAGGGTAAGGCAGGAAGGGGGTGATCAAGGTCAATGAAAAAATCAATCAGGGTGGGCACATGGGGGGTTTAACAAATATTTATTTTAAGGATCTTTCATTTAAAGCAGTACCCTCTGTGGATTACATTTCTTTTCGGGCAGGGAGGGTCAGGCCGGGGGGTGGGGGTCAATGCCAATTTGATTATTTTTTGCCAGTGGGGGGGGAGGCGGGCGGACCAGGCGGAGGGGGGTCAAAGTAAATTTGAACAAAAAAGTAGTGTGGTCAAGGCAATTTTTTTTCTATATTTTCTTCTGATTCCATAGTTTTTGGTGAGGGGGGGAGGTTACAACGAATTTGAACAAATATGCAGGGGGGGGGGGTGGGGGTGAAGGTAAATTTGTACGATTTTTCCGTCCGTCCGGAATTACATTTTCTTTCGAATGGGAGGGTAAGGCAGGAAGGGGGTGATCAAGGTCAATGAAAAAATCAGTCAGGGTGGGCACATGGACGGTTTAACAAATATTTATTTTAAGGATTTTTTATTTAAAGCAGTACCCTCTGTGGATTACATTCCTTTTCGGGCAGGGAGGGTCAGGCCGGGGGTGGGGGTCAATGCCAATTTGATTATTTTTTGCCAGTGGAGGGGGGAGGGCGGACCAGGCGGGGGGGGGGGTCAAAGAAAATTTAAACAAAAAAGTAGTGTGGTCAAGGCAATTTTTTTTCTATATTCTCTTCTGATTCCATAGAGGGGGGGGGGGGTCACAACGAATTTGAACAAATATGCAGGGGGGGGGGGAGGTGGTAAAGGTAAATTTGCACAATTTTTTTTTCAGTAGCCTCTTCAGATTTATTTATTTTTGGGTGGGGGGGGGATGGTGGGTAAAACGGATCCATTAATTTACTTTTATTATTTTACTTGTTTTTAAAAATCTTCTTCGGATTTATTTTTTTTGGTGGGGGGGGGGCAGGTAGGTCTAAATTATATATTTATTTATTTATTTTGACTGTCTTTTAAAAAAAATGTAGGGAATCTTTGGTTTCAATTATTTTCGGGTGGAGTGTATACTACGGAGGCATAGTCATCTCGACGCCTGCGTCGATACACCTTTCTAGTTTATTACTGAAATATTATTAGACTATAAAATATTTTTACTATAAAAGTTAAAATTCAATGACTGTTGAGGCCAATGTCAAGGTTGAATTTGTGATACCTATGACTAAAGCTAGTATATAGGTAGTGGGCTAGTTCCTTCGGGTAGTTATTATTGAAAAATGAAGATTTTGAAGTATTGTCTCGCGTGAGGTTTTCAATATCTGTGATATAACACGACAGGATCCGTTTTACTATATTGATTATTTATTTAGTATGTCGCCGTACTGGTTTACTTGTACTGTCATGCAAAACCAAAAGACCGTATATGCTTACTTTACAAATAGACCGCTACTGCCTTTTGACTTTGCAGAGCAGTGTACTTGTCATTCATTTACAAGCCTTTCAGAAACGATCATTATCGGTCAATGCGAGAGGTAGACTCAACATTATTGTTCTTTTTGGTAAATTGTTTCCCTGGGCTTCAAATTAAGTCGACCCCAGAATGTGTGATGAAATCAAATGAGATATGGATTCCTAAACGATCCTGTCATGATATGTCTACCCACATATAGCAAAGTTATTGGTTAAATTTATTATGGTGGGAATATCAATTATTAGATTATATAGCATTGTACAATGACGTTTTTCACTAAGTGCTGTATTATGTCAGACCCAACAACAAGATATTGATCGAAATTTCTTGATCGAAGGCATCTAGTCGTGTTGGCAAAATATGTTATTTTTTATGTGGGAGTGATCGAATGTCATCAATACCCGTCAGCAAAAAACAAGATTTCATCATGATATTTGTTTAAAAAGAAACAGTTAATGCACACAGATCAATGACACTTTATAGGCAATGACTTATATTATGCTTGTTCTGCTTGAAGAAAATAACAGTGATCAGTGAAACTAATGCATGATCTAAACCGATGGATCATGACGAAGTATTCCAGACACAATGACGATGTCAGAATTTGTCATTGAATTGGTGAGTGAGTGAGTGAGTGGGTGAGTGAGTGAGTGAGTGAGTGAGTGAGTGAGTGAGTGAGTGAGTGAGTGAGTGAGTGAGTGAGTGAGTGAGTGAGTGAGTGAGTACGTGAGTGAGTGAGTGAGTGAGTGAGTGAGTGAGTGAGTGAGTGAGTGAGTGAGTGAGTGAGTGAGTGAGTGAGTGAGTGAGTGAGTGAGTGAGTGAGTGAGTGAGTGTGTTAGTGAGTGAGTGAGTGAGTGAGTGAGTGAGTGAGTGAGTGAGTGAGTGAGTGAGTGAGTGAGTGAGTGAGTGAGTGAGTGAGTGAGTGAGTGAGTGAGTGAGTGAGTGAGTGAGTGAGTGAGTGAGTGAGTGAGTGAGTGAGTGAGTGAGTGAGTGAGTGAGTGAGTGAGTGAGTGAGTGAGTGAGTGAGTGAGTGAGTGAGTGAGTGAGTGAGTGAGTGAGTGAGTGAGTACTAAAAAATATGATATTCTCCATAATCATGTTAATATTGGTTGAACCCATCTTTCACAGTTAATATAGATTGAACCCATCTTCCACATTGATAATTATCATTATCATTCTGCATTCTAATCAAACACACGAAAAAAATTAATGCTCCGCATTTACGATGTACCATAATCAGAATTTAGGTGCAGTCTTTCTAACCCGCGGATGCGAATATGATCTTTTAATTACACATCATTTTTTTCTGCTATATAACTACAATAAACTGCTAGGCGGCACATTTAAGTCAATAATTGTGACTACATTAATCTGAATGTTATTGCATTGCGAAGTCGATTAAGAAGCATTAATTCACGAACTTAAATCGTTGAAGGTAACCTTGTTTTAGGAGTTTTTCTTTATTTCAGTGAAGCTTTTGATACGGTCGATCATTCTATTTACTAAATAAATTATGTAAGTATGGTATCAGAGGAATCATGATGGCTTCAAAGTTATTTATATGATAGGATATATAATAATCATTGTTCCGATATGAACGATATCACTTGTGGTGTGCCCCAAGGGTCCATACTTGGACCCTTGCTTTTTTGTTATATGTGAATGATATTGTTGAAGTATCCTCTGTTTTATTACCTATATTGTATGCCGATGATATCAGCTTATAGTTGAGAAGATCATTAATGTATTAATACACAATTTAAATAATGAATTGGCAAATGTAGTACAATTGTTAAACTGTAACAAACTGTCTTTAAATATTTAAAAATCTCAATATATTGTGTTCCGATCGATCAAGAATTCTCCAAATGAAATAAACACTGTCAAGATGAATAACCAAACATTAAACAAAGTTAAATATACGAAATTTCTTGGGGTCATTATTGATGAACACTTAACTTGGGCGGAACATATTAACACAGTAAAAACAAAAATCTCGAGAGGAATTGCAATTTTATGTAAAGCTAGACGTGTATTGAAAACATCGATTTTGGTTACACTTTATAATACTTTGTCTATCCATATATTAATTATTGCATTGAAGTATGGGGTGGAGCTAGTGATAATTATATTAAATCTCTATTTAAAGCTCAGGAAAGGGCTGTTAGAATAATTAAATCAACATCATATTAAGCCCACACCTAACCAATCTTCCATGCATTAAATATACTGGATATTTATAAGATATCTGAGTTTAAAGTGTCTTTGTTTATGTACAAAATGGAGATGCAATTGTTACCTACTTTATTTAGCAACATGTTTGTAAAAAAATCTGATGTTCATAACTTTCCAACTAGACAAACTCATAATCTACGTGTAGCTAGTAAACATAAAACCAAATTATCTGAACAGTCTATTAGAACTGCTGCTATATCAATATGCTATATAAATCACATACTGTATCTGGTAATCTAGATACCAATTGTTCAATATGTATACCTTCAAATAAAAACTTACGAAATATTTATTATACCATAATATTCCTAATAGTAGAACTCCCTAGATATGATAGTTGCTCATGAATGAATTTGTTAATCACTTAAAATGTATTATTTTTTTCATTGCACGTTTTTATGCACATTGCACATGTATTGTCGTTTCTGTGGATCCACAGGGCTGTGTCTTCACCTTAAACGAGCGGGAGATACAGCCTTTTGCTTCCTATGGATCGACATATTATTATTGTAATTAATGAGAGGGCATATAATGTCACCCGATATTCTGTCCTTTTTGTCATTTTGTTTATCAATCTTGTTCTGTATATTGTTAATGCAGATATATCATATTTTTTTATAATATTGCTCAGTTTAATATGTTAGATTTTCTGATTTTCAGTATATCAACATGATTAATGTCAATGTTTTGTTCATATGAATTTATGACAATAAATAATCTAGAATCTTGAATCTTGACAATTTATTTTCTGGAAATGTCTAAAAGCGCATAAAGAAATTTGATCTATGGTACGCAGCCAGGAGGATGACAGAGGGGTGGGATGGGGGCGTCTAGCCCTATATATATCTTATTTATATATAGCCTATACCCACATATTATATAATATTCACTTTTTGCATAAAATACTGTTTAGCAATTACAGTCTATGATAAAGATAGGCGACGTGAGCCACGTGCATAAAAGTCATTGTCGAGTTAATGAAGATGACATAGGGGATAGTCGTCATTACTAGTAAAGAAAAAAATGAATAAAGCAAATAATATTTAATGTATCTGTCATTTTACCGTGAGAAAAAACATACTGGTAGTTATAATGTATATGTGCATGTTATCACAGCGACTTGACTTACATTATCATTTTTTGAAGTTTGCTAAACCAAAGTAATATAGAAATAATTATAAATAAAGTAGAAAATATATCTATGTTTCTATATTTCGGCAAAATATATCTATGTTTCCATGTTTCGGCAAACATGAAACAATTAATTCATATGCAACACATAAACCCATTGCCAATATCCCAGCAAACAGTTGACCCATCGTCTACAACGCTGGCCCAACATTAAAGCAACGTTGGATCAACGTCTCATGTTTACTGGGATGGTGTCAACTGGTTATGTGTTGCATATGAATTGATTAATTGCTAGCGGAGGCGTGATTTTAAGATTATACGTGTATAACTGTACATCTGCCACACTGAACGTCATAGGTGATACCTAGGCCAATTTCATTGCCATTATGTGGTGTTGGTAATCAGAATAAATGTCCTTCAACAAATTATTTAGAATTAGACCAATCAGATAATTAGGTCGAGCTCTGATTAAATTTTGACGCAACATTGAACATGGGTAGAGGGCGGGTGGAGAGGGATCAAAGAGCCATAGTGTCTGTGATGTCTACACCTAGCTACGACTAATTAATTAGCTGCCATAGTCAACGAATGATTTATTTGCACTCACGACAGGGAAGTAAATGGTTCCTGCAGACATATTTTGCGTACCTTGCGTATGCCTGGGGGGGTCGCGCGCGGGGAACGTGTGTCTTCCTGGAGTTAGTGAGGCGGATATGTGAAACCATTGTGCATTTTGTCATAAAGCAACAAACTTGGCACAGACCTAGACAAACTACAAATAAATATTTTAAGCAAAGGAGACATCGTGAAATTACCCTAGGAGGCTTTCGGTAGCCATTTTCCAAAATTGCCGCCAAAAAATGGTAAAATCGGTAACGACCATACATTGCTTAGAAGTCATATTATTTAAAACGTCGTTAAACCCTGTAAGTATGGTGAGAATGTATGTAACACATAATAAGAAGCAGACGAGTGGATATTATTTACTGCTTAGCATCAAAAACTTGCTATATGAAGCTTTTACAATATGGCCAATAGAGAAAATACACATATTTGACGTGCTCACATTACCTGATTGCTAAATTACTTAAGAAGTAAAACTATAAATTTGTGGATGGGGTACATGTAACTGTTAAAATAAAATTAAGCAGGAACTGCCTAAATTTGAGTCACCAGATAATTTGTTATGTGTAACATGCTGGTGAATTGATCAACTATCATTGTAAGTAACTTCCTGTGAACTGTTCTCCTCATGTCTCACAATCTTCACCACACTGGCAAAGGGCAGTGCACTTCAATGCTGCCTTTTCGCACTTCCAGCGCCCCATACAACCCTTCATACAGTCACAGCAAAGTAGCTCCCTGGCTGATGTGCTTGATTCTGGAAGGGTCGTCCACAGAGGTCTCCATTCTGCAGGGTTGGTCCATCCCCATTCCCCTGGAGACGGACGATCAGGGTGTATATCTGAAGCTTGCCTTCAGCGGTAGCAAGCTTGATAAATAACTCTTTTTGTATGTTGTACTAAAGCAGCTTTTGTTGGAGGATCGAATTGCATCCATTGATCTTCCTCTTTTTGTAAACGTGTAATGGCATGCTTCGTCAATGCTATCCAGGTTGCTGGTTTGGTCAGTCATATAAAAGGTTTGTGTATCGTTCCAGCACAGCAATGTTGTCGTCATCTAGTTCTTGTGGAGCATGAGAGAACCAAGAATGTCTATGTCGCTTCCTCATAGGCAATCCACGTTTCCGATGCAGTTTTCTCACCCTTCGATACAAACGACGAGACAGTGTCACAGCCTGTAGAAGCATAGAACATATAGGTAGCGCCATAGATTCACTAGGATCAAGTGTCACGTGATGCTGCGATTTCATGAGCTGATATTTTCCTAAAGTGCTGACCAACTCCAAAGGCCAGCTATAGCTGTGTATTATGTAGACTAGGAACTGCTGGCACCGCCAATACCACTACGTCTGTGTCGACTGTCCTCAACACAATAATTTTGAGACCCTGCTGGACAGCATCTGATGCATGTAACATCATTCTAGAGTCGGCTTCTTCCTGGCTGTATGGACCCAGATTAGAGATATCTCTTGAATGGTTACATAGACGTCTGGGCCACAGGTAGTGATGACTTGTTTTTCAGTTGGTATGATGACGACCTGCTTTGCCAGATAGGAAAACAGTTTTTGTTTTCATCGACTCTTAAAAATTGTTCCAAGCTACTGGGTGACTTGGTGGACGGATCAACTCTTCGTCTAATCCCTTTACCTCGACTTTTCCGGGTGTGAGCTTTTAAACTGCTCTCAACGTATTGATCCCATATAACATCAACCTGAGTAGCATGATCAAGCTGCTTCTGAACGAATGGTAGGAAAAACTTTACTGCACAATCCTCACACGTTTGGCAGGTAATGGGTTTCATCATAATGACCACAACAGCTCCAGCCAAGACAATCACATCGGCGTCTGGAATGTCACTTGGGGTCTCATATTAGGCTGTCAGACATTCAAGGAGATCAGATTTTTTGCCTTGTCGTATTTTGCCTAATTGAAAAATTGAAGGTGTGCAGCTGTGATTTTCGCGTTTGAACAATTCTTCTAGTTTGCCGTCCCTGGTCTAACAAGCAATATATTGTCGTGAAAACAGATAACAGTCACTTTTAAGAAAAAATTAATGGAATTTTGACTTAGGAACCTCTCTTGGTGGTGGTCTGCTAAAGAGTGGTAGTTTATTTTTCTTGATAAGTTCCTCGACTGCTCCACAAATCGTGCTTTAACCAAAGCATTCTACTGCTCCTGCCCAGTCAATTCCGCCTGATGACGAATTCCTCCCATCACTGCTGAATCCATAACATCATGTGTATCTAAACCCAAAAGTTTATTGCTGTGTTTATTGCTGTGTCATGGTGGAACTGGGGTTGTGGTCGATGTTATCGACAGCTGCTGTAGTAAACAAACCCTTTCTTAGATTAGGAGGACACAAACACCTTTCCCGGCTGCACTGCTTTCCCAGAGCATTTGATATGTTCATCAATCTGTCATATGAAATGACCAACCCAAGCTGAAATAATGTTTGCACCGATTGTCGTTTGCGTGTTTTTCTATACACTGTCAGTCCAACATAAATGGGCAGTGGCGTTCCTCTAACCTTGGTATGGTGACATCCTGTGCTTCCAACACGTCACCGATCGGAGGTGCTCTATTGTGTCGCTTGGGTGTCGCTTGGGTCATGACACTGAGCTTTGATTGATGCTGGCACCCTCGTGGATCATTGCCACGAGCGCCAGCAATGATGGTGGCACAGACTGCTGCTGACAGTTCTCATCCAATGATCCCGTGAAGGTAGCCTGCATTTCTAGCATGTCTTTGCGCACTATATTTGCTGCTGTAGCAAGATGCATCGCTTCGTCATCATAGTCTTTCTCACACGCTTTTCTGAGAGCTTGGCCAATATCTTCTTGAAAAAAATAATAATAATCGCCCCCTTCCTTCTAAGCTCTGATATTTGGAAAGTGAGCTGAGATTCGATTCGTGAGCTGGGTAGAGTGCACTCTGGCTGTTAAAACGCCAAGTTCTTTGATTCTAGTTGAATATACGCGACAAAGATCAACAAGTTTGAGGACTGTAGAGACCATTTCAGCTTATCTGGCCTCTTCCAAGCGAAGATGCTTGCAGCAGCGATCATGATACCGTGCATCCTGTGCAACCAAGTCTCCAGCACTGAGCTTTGCCAAGAGACGATTATCTTGCAAATCCAGAGCACATTTACGAACACGGGCATCCAAATGAAATGTAGAAGCTTTATGAAGTGGTTCTGAGGTGGATGACGGTTCATTCCACAGAAAACACAATTTTTCACTTGTTTACTGTGTTCTTAACCGGCCGCCAATCGGGTATAACTTTGATGAGGTTGGTAGATCAGAGTCCTTTTTTCAGCACGTTTCAACTAAGTCATGCACATTGCTTAATTCATGGAAACAAGCTAATTTATATTCAAAGACGGAATATCACCTCGTTTCATGTCCGCTTGGCATTCTCAAGCTGTTTGGCAAACGAAATATTTTGTCCAATCCGTGGATCAAGAAATCGTTGCTTTAGATGGTCCAGAGAGTCCAGGGTTGAGCAACTGATACATTTTACTTGACATATTCCCAACAACACTAGAAATATACTACCACCATCATTACATTACCAACAACAACTACAGCGCCAGTACCTGAAACAACACATCATTAATATAATATTAATTCCCATTGAAATTATGTGACGACAGGCGTAAACCGCATATAACTGACGATACTGCATGGTTAACAGTGACATTGAATACAGTTCGGCGTCCTGAATACAACCTATAATCACAAATATAGTAATCACACAAGTATATAATATATATGGAGCATTATTACACTTGATTATTATTATCTGAGAGCTTTAACAACGTTTTATATAACTCCCAATTGCAGAACGTCGAAATTTTGTTTTTTCTATGGCGGCCATTTTGGAAAATGGCTGCCAAAGGCCTCACATAATAATTTGAACATGTCTCCATAGTTTAAATCGTTCCTTAGATATTCATCTAAGACTGTGCAAAGTTTCACACTTTTATGACAAAATGCACAATTCCCCTGAAAAAATGCACATATTTGCCTCACTAAGTAGGGTATCAAATAGGTCGAAGCAGGCTCATTGCTTGCAGGGTAACTTAGAGTGTAACGGGAACACTGCAGTCAGGGTGGTCTGTCATGGTTATAATTAGTATGCCTTGGGCATTTGAATTTTAATTATCCTAATCAAGTTTCCCTGATTAGTCAATACAATCACTCCATCAATTTAACGGGCTAGAAGAAAAACGATTTTTAGGACGAGCTAATTGTCACGTAGATCACACGCTTTAAGATGGGATTGAAGATATTGTGAGAGACATGTTATCTAGTAAGTGCACACAGTCAGGACGATTTAATGACTCCGAAGTCAGTTGTGATGGTTGAGATGACATTGACTATTAACCATAGATATTCCAGAATAATAATAATTAAAATTATATGGAATATCTATGGTATTAGATAGTGGTATCCTATGTCTTCTTGTCCATTGTCAACATTTTACAATATTTGTTAACAGCATAAGTTTTTCCCATTTTTTGGTACCAAAAAACCTAATGGCCCATGGACTAATTGACGTTAGGGTTTTATTTCTATGAAGATCAATAGAGCCACTATATTGCATACCAAGACAGTTAACATTGGTCATAACCTCCTCTACTGCATCTTTTATCCCTTTCAGGGTTATAAAGCCGTCGACCCTCAATATCTAAAGTACAACATCACATACTGTCATTACAGTTTAAAAATGTTGCAAACATTCCCAAAGAAAAAAGTATTAAAAAATATATTCATGGCACTACTTGACAAAATAAATGAATCCAAGAAAAAAAAGAATAAAATATATTTCGGCCCTCATTTTTGAACGGTCATTTCCCGAGGAAGATGAAGCTCTAATGTATGATACAATCGGCAGATTGAGATCAATCATGTTACCTCTCTGTCGCAAAGATTTCCTGAGACATTTATCTAATTAACACAATCTTCAACTATTAAGCGGAGTGCGATAGACGCGCTGCATTATGACATAGAATTGATTGGACAAGATGAATCACCACCAGAGCACCAGAATTAAAGCTGGCACGTGTTAACCTTTTAAGCGCTGAACTATTTCTGCATCAACCATGGAGACCGAAGGGTTTTATTCAATTTGAAATCATCACGAATGTCTTAGTTAGCTTTTTGCGATTAATTTGAATACCTATGTTAAGGGTCTACAGCCATTATAAATGTTTATAAGTCTTTCAGTGCGCGGACCGTCTTTATACGTCAGAATCTGACGTCTATGGACGTCAGATTCTGACATATAAAGACGTTACGCGATTGAAAGGGTTAACATTATCATCTACAGTATGTCGTTTGCCAATGTCGGCGTGCCATCCCGTCGTTAGGAACAGCATACCTAATGCATATCACGGCAAAAAAAAAGAGAACAGACACCTTCTTTTTAACGATATTGTATCCTGCTTGAAAATAAAATGCGGTAAGTGCCACTTGAAGAGGGGCACTTATGGTACCTCAATTCCAAGAAGTTAGCAGAGGATTCCTTGGATTTATTCAGCAAATGGTCTTCGCACTGATAATCAGGAATGTTGACCTAGCACAGCAAACACGAGGCGTTGGCCCAATACTGGGCTGACGTTGGGCCATCGTCTGCGACGCTGGCTCACAATCATCCCAACATTGGGCCAACGTCTCGTGTTTGCTGGGAGCTGGCTGTCACTGTCTGAAGCTTAATTCCCCTCACGGACCCAGCATCATCTCCATCTGATCTGAGTAATGGAGAAAGATGATAAGAAGATCAACCCCATGCGAGCTACAGGCGTGAAATACCGCCGACAATATCAACCCCATGTGAGCTACAGGCGTGAAATACGCCGACACCATCAACCCTATATGAGCTACAGCCACAGCCATGACATACCGCCGACACCCGCCGACACGATCAATCCTATGTGAGCTACCGTCGTGAAATGGTCCGACACAGTCAACCCCATGTGAGCTACAGGCATGAAATACCGCCGACACAACCTCTGTCTACTGGACAACTGGTTATGATGTATATAACATTTTTATATGTGTAGTTTTATTAGACCCCTATCTGAACATAAAAATGGTATGCCCTGTTTCATTCCAGTTATCATAATTGTGTTATTAAACACACACTTCGTGTAAAAAAACGTAATAATACCCCCAGTATCATAATTATACATATAGGAGAAAACACACCAACGCTATTGCCCGTGCGACGTCCCACGCGACGTCGCGCCCGTTTGCCAAACACACTATTTCATCATTGGCACAACATACCAGCGCGACGACGTACGCGAGCGGGATACGTAACGTAATCTTTTTCAAAACTGTTATATTTTTGTCGCTCGTCGCGCTGGTCGTCGCGCCGGCCGTCGCGCCTCATATCCTGCGCTGGACGTCGCGTCGTCGTTCCGTTGGTGAGTGGACAGTCACGCTATTGTAGCGTTTGTCGTCGTGTCCCACGTCGCGTGCCTAATCGCGCCCCCGTCCGTGTGTTTTGCCCTTTACGCGACTCTGTCAGGCTGAAAATCATCAAAAATCATCATTTTTTATTTTGGCTCTTTAATATGTCCATAATATGTGAACTGTGAACATGGCCATAGACAGCGGAAGTTTTTTAAATTTTAGGTGGTTGTGGTAACGTACCAAGTGTACCGAAAACCCGCTTATCAGCAATTCTTGTATTTCTTATTCTGGGCATGTCTGAAATGTCTGAAATTAAATCTCGTCTTTATTTCTCTTTTAACTCTAGATTTGCAATAGAATATTTAAAAAAAACTTACGCAATTCTAGTCTATGAACATGTTGACATAACATGGAGCCAAAATAAAAATGATGATATCAGCCTGATTGTGAGCGAGGCACGAGCACATTTTATGTATTTTCTAGAGTGCACGCTTGCAGCTATTAGCACAATAATATTAACCTTTTAACCACCGGTCCCGATTATATCAGCTTTGTTTATTAATACATTAAATGCCACTTTCTAAACATGTTGAAGATAAAATTAGGTGACACCAAGCAGCAAGATTTGAATATAGTTAACATCCATTTCTCAAATATGAATAATTTTCACTCACTTGAAGTTGTGGATCGCGTTAGCGAAACACAACTTCGAGTGGGTGGAAATCCAAATTAAATAACTTGGGGGTTAAAGGGTTAATGTCACGTAGATCCATATATCTTTTATATGTGAACATTTATGTTGCCATAGGCCCTTATAGGTATTTTTTATTAGGGGTCACGTTTGCAAGGTCAAAGCAAGATCAATAAATTCTTTCTTTTTTGCAATCTAATTGGTGATAATGCCAATTACACTCTATGACGGATATAAGTTTTATTCACATAATTACTTCTTGATATCATTTTCTGCACAAGTCGAATGTTGCATTGTCCAACAATTACTCTGATGTGATTAACCCTATGTTGTTTTAATGTTGGGCCGACGTCGAAGCTTTAAGGTACCTTAATTACACGTAAATAATAATAGCATGTGATGAGCTGTTATATAGAAAAAAATGTTGTAGTGTAGTCATTCTGGCAAAATAATCTGGACAAATTGCTAACAAAGGTTTTATGATGTATTTTGGTTGAAATAGGTCCCAACTAACATTTCCGAAAAGTCCCACGCAAAACTCCTGTTCAAATTCGAGAAATTGACTTTTAATACACGATCACTTGCGATAATTGATTTTTCGATTTTTTTTTTCATTTTTCAAGTGTTAGGTATCGTTATTTATGTTTTTGGACACCAGGAATCGATTGCACCTATCAGTTTGACTTTAAATGCAAAGAATGGTTGATTTAAAGTTAATTTAACGATTTGTCAGAAAAAAATAATGATATTTCAAGTGATTTTTATTTTTTTAAGTATATGAGTATATGATGTAGTCTTTTTTAAATTATTTTTGTTAACCTAGATAATAATTAATATGCTCTCGTATTTAGTGGGTAGCTTGTATGACCAGTGATCACCTACAATATTGGTATTTGGTATGTCTGTCAAGTATTAGTATTGACCTCATGAGTCTATTAAGTGTATATTTTAAGTCAAAGGAAAAACTCAAATGGGAGCGATCACTAAATGATAGTAGCCTAAAGTTATGCTAGTCATTTTTCAAATTAAATGTCATCAATTGATCCCGTTTTTCATTAGGGCCTACAGTTCAAGATTGTTATTGGATAATCACCATTTGTCGACTGATAATATCAAGTTCATAATTTAACAAATTATAATAGCGAGGTTAAGGAGAGGGATTGACTCTGGGATTGAGCTATATTGACGATCTATGCCAGTGGCATCAACACAATATCCAAGTACAGTGTATTGTATAGTTAAGGAACTGATATTTCATGTATATTTCATGTCTCTAATGGCCTCTAAAATACTACTTTAATAATTAATGAGGTCAAAATTCAGGCATTTGTCCCCCGATTTGTCCACAACTAGAATTTAATAGTTAACTTCGTTGTTAATCACACAGCCAGGTTGCATTGAATTTCTGTACACCTAGATCGTTATTAAGACAGCAAGATTCTCAACAAGAGCATTTGTATAACTTGACACTGAATGAATGACCAAGTACACTACAATAAAAGAATTAAAAAAAACATAAATAAAAAAAACATAAATAATAATAAACAAAAATAAACAGAAATAAAAACATGTAAACGTTGGTTTAAAGATAGGTTGACGTTTTTGTATTTAGCAAAGTGAATTTATCATATATTGCATAGCAGTTGTGATGAAGTAGACATTCTTTTGTATTGAGTATATAGATTATATAGTATTAGGTAGGTTGCAATATACATAGGTTTTCATTGTTAAAACTTGACACGCAAGGGGTTAGCATTAATATGATAATAAAATAGCATATACACAATGGATTTGTGGATATTATCCATGTTAATATTTCGAATTGACATTACAAATGTACATAAGATATATATTATATACATCACAACTGTTGGTTTGAAATAGTCTTTTGCAAATAAAGTTGCAAAAAACGTTACAAATTTTTCTTATTTTGTGATTCTCAGATTGCTTCACCCTCTAAACATACGAATCCATATATTACATTAACAATTTGCATAGTTATTGGTGAAGATATGTGATTTTTAGCATAATATCTTGTGCATATTGCGGATGTCTTGAATTTCGGTATTCTACAGAAAAGGAGACATGTAAAACAATGTCAGCCACCCAAGTATTGTTCTTATTACTAATTACTAAACCCAATTTTGAAGTTAGTTCGCTTGTAACAAAGATATGCCATCACTCCATTTTTTCATCACATTATGTACCCCTGGCTGGCTGACTATTCGTTAATTTAACAAATTGGAACAGGTGGTTTGCTTGGGACTTTTCAGGGCTGCTAGCTGGGACCTATATCTACCATAATAAATCATAAAACCTTTGTTAGCAATTTGTCCAGATTTTCGTGAATTTAGTGCCAGAATGACTACACTATTGCCACAGAGTGATAACTTAATATATTGTCATTTTGAGAATATACTCTTTATCTGAATATTATCATAGCATATGGCCAAACAAAGTCAATGTGAGCCTTGTTTATATGTCTAGTCTAAACGTATGATAAAAAACTAAGCTGGTGTGATAGTTAGAGATAGTAATCTGCCACTCTGTTGCGAGTGGTGTGTCAGAGAGTGGTATTTTAAACTTTGTGACAAATGCCACCTAGGCTTTAAACGATAATGGTATATTATTAGTATCATTTATCCTTACTCACAGCATCACATTATATTTGAAAGTTTACTTAAGAGAGTTCTCGAACCGAGACTCCATTATTGGTCATTCTGACGTCACTAGTCGAAACAGGTGCCCCCTGATGGGAACTGGAGAGTTGTTTAAGGGCGGTTGGGATCTCAGGAGCTCATTGTTGTGGTTCAGCTACTAGACGGCTAACTAATTTATGTATTCCCTAGATAATGGGACACACATGTTGCCCAAAGTGACATTTGTTAAAAAATACGTAGGCTATATGTCTACATTATATTGAACCTGCATACTAAAGTATTCTGCATTTATTTTTACACAAATTTTGCTGACGAGATTGCAGAGTTTTATTTTTTAATGTGTTGATGCAGTAGGACAATTCAGTAATTATTTTCAGACACAAATATTGTTAGGATATGAAATGAATGAGCTTTTATGCCACCTTTCTGCACATATAATAATAATAACAATATAATAATAATCTTTATTTATAGAGGGTGACCCATTGAGCTTTCGCTCATCTGCCATGGGGCCCTCTTCAAAATCCATACATATACAAATGGCAAAATAATCAATATTACATACATAGATATACACATAAAATATATACAAAAACGTGCAAATTAGAATTATCATGACAAAGTACATTAAAATCTAACTATTCAATATACAGTAGCTATTTAAAAACAAACAAGAAAAAAAACGTCTTCAGTGTTATATAAGAGATTGCATAAAAAGAAGCTGTGTGAGCTTGGATTGAAAGCTAGTTAGGGTTGTACAATTGCGTATTTCGTTGTTTAATTTATTCCACAGTTGAGGACCTTTGCACGACACACTTCTGGTGTGTTGTCTTGGTACATCTAATCGGTCAGTGTTGGAAGATCTCAGCACATAGGAATGAGAATTGGATTTCTGGCGAGACAAATCTTGTAAATAAACGGTAGCAATTTTATTTATACACTTAAAAACTCAACTATCATCGGCAAAAAGTGATAAATTGTCTAATTCTGGGTACAAAAACATGTAATTTATGAAAATTATAAAGAATAATGACCCCAAAACAGAACCTTGTGGAACACCACATATATTTTCTTATCGATGTGATGTTTGCCCATTTATGTCAACTTTCTGAGTACGTTTTGATAAATAAAATGTAAACCAGTCGAGAGCTTCTTCACTACATCGATAAATTTTCAGTTTGTGTAACAAAAGGGAGTGGTCAACTAAATCAAAAGCTTTAAATAAATCCACCATTAAAAAACCAGTCAATTCACCTTTATTCATATCTTTGAGCCATTTATTCTGTCATTAGAGTCAGTGCCGTTTGATATGAGTGTTGACTGCGAAAACCTGATTGTTTTGGATTTAATAGCTTTTGTACATTGAGAAATGCATAGAATGTAGACAGAACGTGTTTCTCAAGTATTTTGGACACAACGGGTAAGATCAATATTGGTCTGTAGTTACTTACATCGTCAGTAGACCCTTTTTAAGCAAGGAAATGACTCGGGCTGTTTTCCAAGTACTGGGAAAACGATTTTCTGTTATGCTTAAATTACAAATTTTAGTTATACTATCTGTAAGATATGGCGCAAACAACTTTAAAAATATTACACTAATTTCATCAAAGCCTGTGGCTTTAGAAATTTTTACTTTAAAGAGGTCTTTGAAAACAAACCCATGCGAAACATGTGGAATTTTGCATGTCACGCCTGAACTGTTTTTATCTGCAAAGTTTGATAATTTCTCACACGCTGTGAGACCACTGCTATTGCTATTTAATGTATCTACCAAAGAGGTAAAATGCCGATTAAAAACATTTCCTATTTTTTGTTTACATTCAATTAATTTGTCATCAACTCTTAATTTGTGTAAATGTTTACGAGTATTTTTTTTTATCCGAGTTCTTGAAATATTTTTGTCAATATCTTTGGGTCATTTTTATTTGTTTCTATTTGGTTTACATAATGATTTGACTTAGCCTCTTTTATTTTCTATTTACATTTGTTTCTTCACGCTTTATAATTATCATCCCATTTGTTTGATTTGCACAAGTCTCTCTGTTTCATAAACTATCGAAATTTAGGGTTCAGCCATGCTGGCTGAAAGTCGCGTTTAATTATCTTTGTTACTTTTGGGCAGTACTGGTTAAGGATTAACCCTATTTCCAATGTCCAGGAATTAGTTGTTTTGTCGATATTAATGTTGTCATCGGTTGCTATAAAGCTTAGTCTATGCAACATATCTACCTCCATGGAGTGTATTTCTAGGTCAGTATATTTACGATAACTTATAGTTTTGTGATCATTTCCAGTATCGTTGCAATTCTTTATACAATTTGATTTTTCAAGAGTAATATATACAGTGCTGTGATCACTAACAGACCAGGACAACACACCAGAATTAGAAACATTTACATCGTCAGATACATATATATGGTCTATTAATGCTTTACTATAGTTGGTTCTTTAATTATTTGAGTCAAGTTAGTATTTTGAAATGTACTAATCCATGAATTTCGCTGACAAACAGTTGATACCAGGTCAATATTAAAATCTCCCAGTAAAATAAACCTCTTGTTTTTATTGTGACATTTTTCAAGTAATATATCCATACAATTTAGCCATTCTGAGTAATGGATTAAGTTATTATTAGGTGGTCTATACACAAAACCAACAAGAAAATTACCATTACTAAATTGAAGTTCCACAAACAATGTTTCAATATTCAGCATTTCCAAAGCGATCCTTAAGTTATAGATTAAATGTTCTTTTAAATACAATACAATGGCACCACCGCCACTATCGATGCGGTCTCGTCTAATTATGCTATACTTGTCAATAAGAATTTCTGAATCATCAACATTTGTATGCAAAAATGTCTATACTACACCATAAATGTCTACTGGGAAATGAGTCTTTACACGGTATCGTATTTCATCTAACTTAGAATATAGTCTGTTAATATTATGACATACAATTATGAGATCTTTAGTTCTTAATAAATCAATATGTTCGTTTTTGACATTGGTGTTTTCAATGTTGGTGGATAATATAAGTTCTGAACTGGGCCAGTAGAACCTCATGAGGATGGTGAGATGAATGAGATGACCCTCAGGCAAGCTACCTGTCGGTCACAGAGGCTCCCCACAATATTGAATCTTTGCGAGTGAGCGGGGTTGAAATATTTTGTTTCTTTGAAACTTGAAGGCAAGAGTGTGGTTCGAGCGCGCGATTTCTGACTTTCCAAGCAGGCAGCTTTAACCACTGCACCAGGGCCCCCGCCTTACATAATGTTAGGAACGATGGCATTGAATATGTCAATCATATCTCAAATATTTTGTAATAACATCTAAAGGATATTAAAATGTGTTCAATCAGATTTGTTTGTATTGATTAAAAGCACAATAAAATAAGATAAGTATCTTCTGTTTTTTATGTGGCTCCACCTCATCATTCAGAGTACAAAGTCTGTTATTAATAAACTGTAATATATGGAATCCACCAGTTCATCTATTTCGCATTCATACAACACATATATAATAATGCACATGAAATATTCTCAATAAAGTTAGTTGAATAGAGCATAGCATGCATAATCATACAATTATATCAAAGTAGCTTAATCTACATGAGGCGTCAAGCTATTCTACACAGCTAGTAACATAAAGATTGGAGAGTGAGTGAGTGTGAGTGAGTGTGCGAGTGAGTGAGTGAGTGAGTGAGTGAGTGAGTGAGTGAGTGAGTGAGTGAGTGAGTGAGTGAGTGAGTGAGTGAGTGAGTGAGTGAGTGAGTGAGTGAGTGAGTGAGTGAAGTGAGTGAGTGAGTGAATATTGCTTCACGTCACTTTCTGCACAATCATCTAAATATCGCGACAGAAGGAGGCCAGAACTATGCCCTACTCTTATTTCGAATGACTTCGAGGGCTCTTAATGATGCACAGTACCATATGCAGCACTTTACACTCCATGCCTTTGAACTGTTTGGAGCATTGTATGTGCACAATCACGATGACAAATATTTGTCCAGACCGGGATTCGAACCTGTCACCTCCAGGTTACAAGCCCCAGTCGATACGAATGAGCCATTGGGGAATTTTCATTCAAATAGTTTTTGTCCCGAACGGGATAGAGCAGCTTAGAGTCCTCTCCTCAATCAGCTAATACCCACCACACACTGATGTTGGGCCATCGTCTACGACGCTGGCCCAACAATAAAACCATATGGCTGAAAATCTTGTGTTTGCTGGATACACAGCAGCCAGTCAATTGGGATGTGAATTGAACTACATCGCTGGCAGCTTTGTCAGTGATATTTCCTGTAATATTTGTAGCTACACATTGAACACGAGGGGCTAAGGCGAATTATAAATCACTACGTCTCAGGCGATGGAGAGTAAATGATATTGCGTTACATTGATAATGTAGCTTCTGCTAAGTATGTCCAGAAGCGAGATAACAAGCAACATGGTGATTCTAACGGACTTATAAAGGATAAAATCTCGAGATTAGATTGATAGATTCAATGCCTTCGTTCCTATTTATGGCAAAAATAGTCTAGATATACAACGCATTTACTTAAGTTGAGTGGCACTCTGAACATCCAGAGGATAGGTAACCACTGGCAAACGGAAAATGCAGAATATTGGGTGTAATAAGCTAAAAATAGTGATATGACCGCACTATAGTAACTATGGGCCTATAATTAACCCATTCATATACTGTTGATCTGGTATTATCCACGAGGTTTTAATTTTCGCAAATTTCGCGAGGAGGATAAATTTGCTAAATCAAGAATCTCGCGATTCAAAACATGAAGATTGTACAAAAAAAGCGAATATATATAAGCCCAGTAAACATAAAACATATGTATTACATTTGTGCAATGTTGGACTAACGTCGAAAACAATACATAATAATAACAAAATCTATGAATACCATGTTAATAAACAAGATTATCTGTTGTTGTGGGTATGAAAACGGAAATAGTGAAAATGAATAAACAAAGAAATAGTGGAAGTGAAAGATGGAAATGGGGGGGAGGTGGAAATTTATTTATAGATATAAATTGAAGTATATAAATTCATACTTTTTCGGGTTGTTTTTTCCACTGTCCCCTAAATTTTAGCTCGACTAAAAAGAGGATGTTTTAATTAAATTTAAATCCAACCCAACCACCAATTGCATAACTTGTGATTGAACCTAAGATTACACATCTATTCCTTGTCCAATAAATGGACTTTCCATCTGCATGGTGGAGACTTCGTATTAATCCTGCAGGCTGTAGGGCGCAAAGGTTGGATGAAGGATAAACTCCGACGAAGCAAAACATTTCACGATTTCCATTCCGTTCATCACTCGACTCCCAGTGAACACGACGCGTCAGCCCAGCGCTGCCTCAATGCTGTGCCAGCATCTGAGAAGATGGCACAGTATTATGTAAGTGCTGACTGTGTCACAGTCTCCTCTTTGTCTGCAGATAATCTTTTCAACCGTTTAGGTCCATCCACGTAGCACGCCCCCACGAGCTCCGTAGTCTCACACCTGCCCGGCAAACACAAAATATTTGTACAACATTTGTACAACGTCGGCCCAACGTCTTCGACGTCGGTCCAACATTGTACAACTGCTATACAAATGTTTTTGTGTTTGCTCGGGTAGGCCTATATTTTCACCGTCCACATACCGTCTTCAGTCTGCGACGGGCGGCGATTCGAAAATCACACAGGCCGTGCACACCAGGTAACCACTGTGGTGCTCCAACAGCTGAGACAGCTACATTGTATCTTGGATCACAGTTCATTTATTATTAAGTTGGTCACTACTTTTCAATTTATGACAATTTATTTTTAAATGACTGAAAATGAGGCATGTGGCTTATATGAAGCTGTACTTTGTATTGATGCTCATTGCCGAAGGATGCTGTGTAGCAGAAATAGAGTGTGATGCAAATGGTCCTATTGACGACTGCGCATTGGATATACCTGTTTATGATTGGGACACGTTTTTCAACGAAGTTAACAAAACTGTTTTCAGTGTGATTAATCTTCTTAAACGCAGCACTCACATACCATACACCACAGAGCAGAAGATGGAATCATCAGAAATACCATCTGGGCATCCGCACAGACAGCTTGTCCCAGGCAGTCACAGACAAGCGACAAGGAACAAATTGGAAATGCCAAAAATGAAAAGAGTGAATGACAACAAAGAAATAATAGTCGGGCGATTTAATGTGATGCCAGATTATTATCAAAGAATCAAGTATGCACTTAATTCACATAGAAACAATCCCTCGAGGTTAAGTCCATTGGCAATGAGGAGACACCCTTACAACAATGTTGTACGTCTGAGTTTAGGATGTACAGGTAGCCTTATCACAGCTCGCCATGTATTGACAGCTGCTCATTGCCTTCATGATGGGCATACATTCAGGTCCGGCTCGCTCCTGCAGAGGGTGGCTGTCCAGGAGACAATGGGGGTGAGTCTGTATTATGCTCACAAAGCCTCGGTGCCCACCGCATGGCTCAATAACTCTGACAATACTGAACTGACCCGTGCCATTAATGACTACGCTGTGTTGGAGCTTGTCCACCCGATCACCTCCAGATGGAGGTTCATACAGCTGGACTGGACCACTGAGCCACTGAACAGAGACATTATGAGATTCCCCGGTTATAACGCTCACTCCTCAACACTGATGATGGTAACAACTTGCCGTGTAGAACACACCATAGACTCCCTTATCTTCAACCGCTGTGCTGCAGTCAGAGGCTTCTCAGGTGCCCCAGCATTGATCATAGAACAGGGATATGTCAGGCAGGTTGGTGTTGTGGCTACTACGATGAAGATGGTACCACCCGGTGTCCTCATGAATGCTGTTGTCAAACTGAACATGGAAAAAATGTGGAACATATGTGACATGTTGGGGCATCTCTATAACTCTGTTCTTTGTTCAGGAGACGACATGACGTACAGACCGACTAGACACGACTTCGTAACTTCCCAAGGAATGTGATGGCATCTCCCAGACAGTAGACTAATTAAGAATGAGCATCGTTACCGAGAGTATTATGGTCATGTTATCTAATCAACAGAACTAATTTTATTTATTACTGCCTATTATGTTGGCCAATAAACTCCAATTATTTTTATAGCCGTAATTTGTGTATGCCTGCACAATAAGTTTTTAATTGCACTTTGTAAAAATAGCCTAAGCAGTGCTAAAGTCTTAACGAGAAATCAGGGAAATACCAGCCCTCCCCGATTTATTATATCATTATGAAACTATAAGTTTTTTTCAATTGAAATACGTTTTAGCACACGTTCATGTTTCGGGTTTAAATTACTGTATAATACATATATATCTTCATGTATAATAAAACAGCGTATAAGGATAATGTACTGTTATATTTAGAGATAGAACACTGATGAAGGGATTTTTTGCAACCCTGATTTAGGTGAAATTATTTCAATCATTAAGCAGTAACATTATCTTTTTAAATAAATAACGCCTTCCCAAAACAACTCGATGCAGGAAATCATTCACGCCATACTGGTAAACGATCTCCTAAGCGGAGAAAAAACAAACAACCATCCTATAAGGGGGAATCATTCAATCGGCAGGCCTAGTGATGGGGAAGAGGCTGCTCGGGGAAACATCCGTATATATCCACCCTTCGTAGGTCTCGCTGTCAAATGACGGACGCCAAGGTTTGCTGTTGAACAGATATTTTAGTTGTCCAAATTTATGTGGCACATGTAGCCTACAGTTGATAGTGTCCATATGATAAGCCTAATGCATCGTGTAAGTGATTGCAAGATAAAGTTTTGAGCCTTGCGCAGTCAATTAATCGTCCAAAAAATTTCATGAAATTAATTTCCAGACATCCCCGGAAGGGGGGGGGGGGTTAATCTGCTAGAAATTTTGATGAAGCTAAGGTAAATAGACCTTTTTTAATTTTAATGCATGATATCGCATTTATCATAGCACGACATATAAATGTGCTCATATAATTTGTTCATCTTATATAGGGCCTACTAGTCCGGCAATGGAGAGCTTGACATATTTAGGTCGACTGTAGCGATGGATGGAGTTACTCCACATATTGCTGCTCTGCGGAGTAGGCCTGACCTATCCAACCCGAGGAAGAAGTTGCAGGCCGTCTGGGCATGCTTGGGGTGTGAATCCCCTACGCATGCCCAGAACCCCTTATCGAGTGGATGAAGGAAACCACACTCACGATCCTTACGTCATACTTTGTACATTTTCATTATTTTCAACAAAAATAGTGTAACTATTGTCACTGAGTACTCTCTGCCTCAGGCACAGTGGAGCTGAGTGAAAGGCTACGATGTTGAAGAATTACACTGCACAGCATAGCCTAAGTCTCTGGCCATCTGGGGACTTAAGTGTAGGCATGGTCAAAAACCCTTATCGAGTGAGTGAAGGAAACACTCTCATTAAAGGAGTAGTCAACTGTGTACGAACAGCGGGACACATCTCTACCCGGAAAGAACCACGCCGATTACAAAGGACATTGGGGTAGCACTAAAACCAGAAACGTACATAGAAAGGTATCATTTATTTTTCATTCACAGATTGCACTATTTTAAACCAAAAAAAAAATTCAATTCCCAGTCATTCATCAATCACTTTTTATTTACACTTTGCACTTATTTTAATGTAGCCTGCATTGTTCACAAGTGTAAAAAAATAATTTCGCAATATATACGAAAAGTATTTTCCTCTGCCATTAGCATTGGATCATCACCATCATGAAAAAGTTTGAGTGAGGATTCATCAGTTCAGCGATTGAAATAATAAGCAAAAAAATAAGTTACTGCAGTAATAATAGTGCATTTTTTTATTATTAGAGTCACCTTCAAAATTTTTAAAAGCCTGCAATAGTTTAAAATGTAAAATATATATAGTGACCCCTATTGAAACAAATCTCTCTTCAAACTTGTCTGAGCTATCGGCAAGTTGAACCCATGATGAAAACAAATCTGTAAAATCGGTTCAATATTGAAGAGCATTATTGAAAAAAATTAGGCGATTTTGGTCAAGAGATGTAGGTCAAAAATTAGGTCAAAGGTCATAGCCTCCAAAAGGCACATCAACAGCCCTAGGGGATGTATAGGCCTACATGCAATATGAAGAAAATCCTCCCATAGGTTTCTGAGATCTTCTCCAGAAACGAAAATGCGGACAGACAAACAGACGGCCGCACATCCGAGGCGATGCCATAACCCCCACCCCAACTTCGCTGGGCAGGGGATCAAAATGGAAAATCGGTTTAATATTGAGGAGTGTATCGTGCTTACAAAAATATTATCAAGTTGAGAATGGCCGTGGTTGCCACAATTTTTATGAAACAGATAATTACCTATGCCTGATATTCGACCATTTTGAATTTGATCAAGTTGAAATTTTTCATATCCCTAACTGAAACGTACATTCTGTTTTATAGTAATAGCACAATTCGCCAGATTTCAGCAATCTTGAAAAAAATTAGGCTGTTTTTGTCGAGAGATGTAGGTCAAAAAGTAGGTCAATGGTCATAGCCCCCAAAAGGCACATCTACACCCTCTAAGGGATGAACAGGCCTACGTGCAGTATGAAGAAAATCCTCCCATGGGTTTCTGAGATCTTCTCTGGAAACGAAAATGCGGACAGACGGACGGACGGCCGCACATCTGAAGCGACGCAATAACCCCACACCAACTTCATTAGGCATGGGATAAAAATGCGCAAAGACGGACTGGCGGGCACAAAGACAATACAGACCTAGCCTGTTGTATGAACATGATGAATGAATGAGTTTGTGTGCGAGGAGTGAGTGAAATAATGAATGAGGCCATCTTGTGGACATACAGGCTAACTATGCCAGGATAGTATAATACTGTAGATCTGGTAATATTCGCAGGGTTTTAATTTTCGCGTGGACAAATTCAAGAATCTCCCAAAATTATTATTATAATAGCGCTACCTATAATCAAAAATGACAAATAATACAGTGAGCTTTAACTATAGCATATATGAAGACTCAACAACAATGTATATCTTAGCCCGATAGTGCGTGAGCGTGAATAAAAATAACTCTAGTATATCACATATGTGTATATTTATTGATCATAATGTACAATTGGTGATAGATTTACATGACATGATTTCGGAATATTTTATAATGTTATATCCTTTATGTACACATTGAGCATGTAACAATTTGTTGTTTACAAGTTGGGATGAAAATGTTTCAATACAGCCTACATATATGAACACTACAGTTCAGTGACTACACAGGCCAGCTTTTATTAATCCTGCCTGAATGCATTTTCGTTGTGTTGAGATTTTGCTGTGTGTGTGAATGATCCAGTTAGCATGGATGGGCTTGACGCGTAAAAGACGCAGATCCATATGAATATTCACTACGTTTTCCTCTCCGTCATCTTCCAGGTCCTCAAGGGTGGATGACACCTGGTTGTCATATCATTCATGAAAACCTGCTTTGCTCTCCTTTTTGTACCCACCTGCTATTAATGACGATGATATAAGTCAGTCCTGCTATTGATGATGATGATATAACTTTATAAGTCAGTGATTGGGATCGTGTTGCTAAGTACTAGTAATGTGTTTGTTAACTGCAGTCCATCGTCACAAGCTCAACTAACACTGGATATTATCCTTACGCTGACTCAACGTTATCCCGATATCTCTAGCACTGATCCAACAACATAAGTGCAATGTCCCGTGTTATTTGATAAGGTAGGCACGTGTCGACCCTCTGTGTGCCGTGATTGCCGTAATTATGATTACGTGAGAAGGTGTGGTGACAGAGGACTATGCCTACTTGTGATTACGATGGACGAGGGGAGTTGTTCATTTCACGGCTGAATAAGCGCCATTATAAGGTGACACATTTCACTGCTCAGTGGATATCGCTTAGATCTAATTACAACAGATTTTTGAAAAATAGAATTCGATAACGTTCGTATAAATTATTAAAAAAAGTGTTCATTATAAAAAAATGTCAAGGACAAGTAGCTGAAGTACTCTCGATTGCACCAGGATTACTCAAATACCTCATAATAGAACTATAATTAATACCACGGCAGATGTAGGCCCCATACAATTATTAACTAGATGACCTGTAGCTGAAGGGACATGGAATTTGGACGCCATTTAGATTTTACAAATTTCCCGTTTTTTTTGGTGGCCATTTTGATTTTTTTTCGGCCATTTTGTTTTAATGCAAATTTTCCAAGACCCTCAAATGGTGTTTTATTTAGACGACTATAATACCATGCGGCCAAAGTTTACTTTTTTTCAACCTCAGCCTTCCCTATATATGGCAGTTTTGACATTTTTTTAAGAAGCCTTTCTCAAATGGTGTTCTAAACATACCATTTTAACCCTTTGGACTGAAATTTCTTTAGCCCTAGACGCACCGTTTCCGAGATATGGCAGTTTAATTTTTTAAAGACATTTTGGATTTTGAAATTTTTTGAAGAACCTCTCGACAAATGGTGCTCTAAACATACAAATATAACCCCTTGGCCACAAATTTCACTCCTCAGATGCAGTTTCCGAGATATGGCGTAATTGTTTTAAAATCATCCCCTCATATGGTATTCTACTATTTACAAGTGCAAATTTCACTTCTCTTTAGCATCAGACGCATCTTTTCCGAGATATGGCGTTTAAAAAAAATTATCAGCCATTTTGGATTACGATTTTTTTAGGAACCTCTCCTCAAATGGTGTTTTATACACACGATTATAACCCCTTGGGCTCACATTACACTGCTTTTTAGCCTCAGTTTCTAAGATATGCTAGTTTTCTTTAAATGGCGACCATTTTGGATTTTTAAGATCTTCTCTTTAAATGGTGTTCTACAGTTCAGGTTATAACCTGTTGGGCCTAAAATTCACTCCTTTTTACCTTAAAGATATGGTCAACTGTCAAAATTCGCAGGACAAGGGTCCCCCAGAATGCAAAAGTGCCCGTGGGTAGGCCAAGGCCCTATTCCATAATAATACTAATATGCGTTTCATACCCAGAGCCTCATTAAGAGCAAGTTCTCAAATCACAGCAAGTTCATATATACTTGAGCGACATCTATGAGTTAATAATTCAAAGCCCATGCCCCTATTTGGTCGTTGGCTTGCAAACAAACTGACTATTACTGTGGGAATGTGGAAACGGCCTGACCCCAAGCTTGTATTGACACCCAGTAAAAACAAAACATTTGTATGACATTTGTAAACACAGAACATTCGAAGCCGTTGGGCCGACGTTGTATAAATGTTGTACAAATGTCTTGTGTTTGCGCATTGTACATTTATCCAATGTTGGTTCAATGTTGGGCCAGCGTCGCAGACGTTGGCCTAACATTAAAACAGCGTTGGATCAATGTCTCGTTTGAGTAGTATCTTGTAATCAGTTTAGTGGCTATATTAATGCCGTCAATCTGTACTCAATAAGCTACTGTTGGCCTACACTTGACAGTCCCAGGCATGCGCATTTTGCAGTTGCATGATTCTTTAATTAATGTTGTCTATTTTGACTTCTATTCCAGGATCTTCTCTTCAAATGGTGTTATACTATAGCAGTAGCACCCTCTTGGTCCAAAGTTATCTCCTTTTTAGCCTCAAACGTTTCAGAAATATGTCCGTTTTTTATTTTAGCGGGAATTTTTAAAACAAATTGTCAGTTTATATTGTATTATGGCAGATTTGTTACTTTTTGGTGGCCATTTTGCATTTTTGGCGGCCATTTTTTTATGCAATTTTCAAAGATATTTTGTATGCAAATATGAATAGAACTATAACCCTTTGGCCCAAAATTTCCCTCCTTTTTAGCCTCAGACGCACACGAGATATGGCACTTTAAAAAATGTTTTTGCATCTTGTTTGTGATATTGAAATGGTGCTTATGTCTGTAACCCTTGGTGCCCACATTTCACTCATTTTTAACCTCAGACGCACCATTGTCGAGATATGGCGGTTTACAATTCCGTAATACATTGTCAATGGGAAATATCTGACATTTGACCACTCATTACTCACGCGACATTGGCTGCATCGCTTGAAAAAGATATAGCAGGCTATCTCGCCACCCAAGGATCATTCTTTCAACATTTCAAAATATCAGGTTCAGTGGTTCAAGACTCAAAGGAAAATAACTGTAGAAAGATCCAAAGCAAGAAGAACAGTTTGGCCGAAGTAACCTCAGTCCAAAATATTTATTGAACAATAGCGAAATTATGATTAACACAGAACACACAACAAAAAGCAACTCTGTATGTTAGCTTAAAATTTAATTTCATCACAAATATACATGACTTATATATATGAAAGTTATTTCAAGATCATAACATAATCGTCAATGATCTTATTGTATAAAAAAAATTGGGAGAGGCGTGGCAAGTCGGAATTAATTTATTTTCTTTCTTTTCTACTAATTTCCTGCACACTTAAAATATCTCTAATGACATAACAAATGGTAAATGTATAACACACAAAATTGAGAAACGATATTAATTTAACCCTTATCCTGCTGATCACGACTATTGTCATTTTCAATCTGTTTTATTAGTCATTTGCAAATGTTTGTGCTCAAATTACCCAAAAATGAGTAATTTACAGCCACTTGAAGATGTGGGTTGCACTAGCGAGACACAACTTCAAGTAGCTGAAAATTTAAATAATTTTGTTAATAAAGGTTTGAAACATATTTCAAAATATTCAGTTAGTTTGACATCTATGTTCCAGACAAAATTAGGATTTTATTAGAAATCCAATATCATTCACAATAATTTAGGCTTAAGTTATGTTGAACAGCACAGTACTTTAAAAACATGACAATACAATATTTTCTATGTTTAATCAGCAACATCAGCTAAGTCCAGTCGTCGAAATTTATCCAAGTTATAAAAAGTTCCCTTAACCATTCGTCCTCCAAACCAACGACCGTTCAAGTCCACCAATGCTGCAACAATTAAAAAGTCATGTATATCTCCTTAATTATTTTAACATTATACTTTATTCTCTTTTATAACAAAATTGTCTAATGTATTAGGCCCCTATACCTTTGATCGCAGATTCCTGTTTCTCAAATTCAACAAATATTCTAACCGCTTCTTCTTCAATAGCTTGAGGTATCTGGAAAAAATAAATCATATATTCACAAAACATTATATAACTACTAACTGTAGCTGTTTTATATAGTTTGGCGTAGTTTATACAAATAGGATTAGCTGTTCAATCCTATTAGAATTTCGATATACTTATTATTACTACAGCAAATTTTGTTGAGACAGTTTCAAAAAAAATTTGCGAGATTCGTTACAGTATGCCTTGCGAGATAATTCAGGGGCAACGCATGGCATCCTCCGTACGGGTCCCAAGATAACTGCTTAATTGCTTCGAAAAGATAGATCTAACATCAAACAAGGCAGCTTCGGAGCACTAAGGTAATCTTGGGAGGCATGATATTCTAGATTTTTTTGTCAAGGTATTTTTCTGCTTGAAAAGAATGTACCATGTATATATAAAAGAAGAAAGCGCTTGCATGTGCCAGGGGGACGCCACCCTGGATCCGTACTTCAAACCCTACCGGAAACTCCAGACTGGGATTGCATTTATCTTCCAATGCAGAAAAGGTTAGTATAGATCACATATTCAAAGTCATATATGTTTTAAAACATTGAGAAAGATATTGTACATGTACCTCAAATATAACACATTTCGTCACTTTGCCATATTTCTGACACTCCTCTGCTGTTTCTGGCTCCAAATCCTCATCTACCTCGCCAGGACCAACCATATTCTGCAACATGTTACAGGTGTAAGTCACTATTCTGCTCTGCAAAGCCAAAAAGCAGCATCTGCTTACTTGTGAAGTGAGCAGATACTAACTTTGGTTTGCACAGCAGTAATATAAGTATGACGGACAGTCACTATAATAGTAGCATTGCTATATCAGCAAAAAAACATAAAATAAATACTGAAAATAATTGACTACACTAATACCTATGGAACAATTACCGGTACAAAGGCCGATTCTAACAAAAAGGTTGCTAGAAATGGTCCCAGAAATGTCAGGAAGGCGTTTGTATGTGTGAATGTGATTATTAAGTAAGACATTATGTTCAGAAAGACAGTACAATAACAAGACTACATAAGTCCAGGAGCTCCCGCGACGAATTAGAATTTGATTTAAGCAATTTTGTGTAGGGTTTTTAATGTAGTACTAGGCTAGGTCTAAAATCAAGACGCAAGACAACTAGGTCTAAGAAGCTCAGTCTAAGAGTAAGATAAGAACTAGACAGTTTTTGTCAGAGATTGCAAACCTCCACTAAAATTAATGATCCTAATCAGTATCCCAGTAATGGTCTACCTATCTGGCATGGTTTACCCGATATCAGGCCAATCGAGGTAACTAATAGCTGATTTACGATCATTTTGAATTCGATATAAACTAGTTAAAAACTTAGGGTGCATCCCTCCCCCGAAACCTCATATTTTGTTTTATAGTAATAGACTAACATCTAACACAGTTTGCAAAATATTGGGCATGTGAAAGTAAATAATGGCCGATAGGGGGCCATTTTGAATTTGATCGAGTCGGAATTTTTCAAGATGCATCCTCAGCTGAAATGTCACATTTCATTCTATAGTAATGGTCTAGCCATCTAACACGGTTTACCAAATATCGCCCATGTGAAAGTGAATAATGGCCGATAGGAGGCCATTTTGAATTTGATCAAGTCAAAATTTTTCAAGATGCATCCTCTCCTGAAATCTCACATTTTGTTTTATAGTAATGGTCTAGCCATCTAGTACGGTTACTAAAAACCGGCTATGTGAAAGTAAATAATGGCCGATAGGCGGCCATTTTGAATTTGATCGAGTCAATTTTTTTCAAGATGCAACCTCTCTTGTAATCTCACATTTTGTTTTATAGTAATGGCCCAGCTATCTAACACGGTTTACCAAATATCAGCAATGTGAAAGTAAATAGTGGCCGATAGGCGGCCATTTTGAATTCGATTGAGTCGAAAGTTTTTTAAAGGCATCCTCTCTCTAAACGTCACATTTTGTTTTATAGTAATGGTCTAGCTATCTAGCACGGTTTACCTGATATCAGGCCTATCGAGGTAAATAATGCTGATTGTCGGCCATTTTGAATTCGTAAATTAAAAATTTTCAGGGTGCATCCTCCCCCGAAAACTCACACTTTGTTTTATAGTAATCAGGTAATGGTCTAGCCATCTAGCACGGTTTACCAAATATCAGCCATGTGAAAATGAATAATGGCCTAAAAGGCGGCCATTTTAAATTTGATCAAGTCAATTTTTTTCAAGATGCATCCTCATCTGAAATCTCACATTTCGTTTTACAGTAATGGTCTAGCCAACTAGCACGGTTGACCAAATAACGGCCATGTGAAAGTGAATAATGGCCGATAAGCGGCCATTTTGAATTTTATCGAGTCTAATTTTTTCAAGATGCATGCTCTCCTGAAATCACACATTTTGTTTTATAGTAATGGTCTAGCCATCTAGCACGGTTTACCAAATAACGGCCATGTGAAAGTGAATAATGGCCGATAAGCGGCCATTTTGAATTTTATAGAGTCGAATTTTTTCAAGATGCATCCTCTCCTGAAATCACACATATTGTTTTATAGTAATGGTCTAGCCATCTAGCACGGTTTACCAAATAACGGCCATGTGAAAGTGAATAATGGCCGATAAGCGGCCATTTTGAATTTTATCGAGTCAAATTTTTTCAAGATGCATCCTCTCCTGAAATCACACATTTTGTTTTATAGTAATGGTCTAGCCATCTAGCACGGTTTACCGAATAACGGCCATGTGAAAGTGAATAATGGCCGATTGGCGGCCATTTTGAACTTTGACAAAATGAATTTTTTCAAAATACATCCTCTCCTGAAGCCTTACAATTTGTTTTATAGTAATGGTTTAGATATCTTGAGCGGTTTTCATGATATTCCACAATATCAGGCCTGTCGAGGTGAATAATGGCTGATAGGCGGCCATTTTGAATTTTATCAACTTCAAATTTTTCAGGATGCATCCTCTCCTGAAACCTTACAATTTATTTGATATTAATGGTGTAGCTATCTTGAGCGGTTTTCATGATATTCCGCAATATCAGGCCTGTCAAGGTGAATAATGGCCGATAGGCGGCCATTTTTAATATTATCGACTTCAAATTTTTCAAGATGCATCCTCTCCTGAAACCTCACAATTTGTATTATAGTAATGGTCTAGCCATCTAGCACGGTTTACCAAATAACGGCCATGTGAAAGTGAATAATGGCCGATAAGCGGCCATTTTGAATTTTATAGAGTCGAATTTTTTCAAAATGCATCCTCTCCTGAAATCACACATTTTGTTTTATAGTAATGGTCTAGCCATCTAGCACGGTTTACCAAATAACGGCCATGTGAAAGTGAATAATGGCCGATAAGCGGCCATTTTGAATTTTATCGAGTCAAATTTTTTCAAGATGCATCCTCTCCTGAAATCACACATTTTGTTTTATAGTAATGGTCTAGCCATCTAGCACGGTTTACCAAATAACGGCCATGTGAAAGTGAATAATGGCCGATTGGCGGCCATTTTGAACTTTGACAAAATGATTTTTTTTAAAATACATCCTCTCCTGAAGCCTTACAATTTGTTTTATAGTAATGGTTTAGATATCTTGAGCGGTTTTCATGATATTCCACAATATCAGGCCTGTCGAGGTGAATAATGGCTGATAGGCGGCCATTTTAAATTTTATCAACTTCAAATTTTTCAGGATGCATCCTCTCCTGAAACCTTACAATTTATTTGATATTAATGGTGTAGCTATCTTGAGCGGTTTTCATGATATTCCGCAATATCAGGCCTGTCAAGGTGAATAATGGCCGATAGGCGGCCATTTTTAATTTTATCGACTTGAAATTTTTCAAGATGCATCCTCTCCTGAAACCTCACAATTTGTTTTATAGTAATGGTGTAGCTATCTTGAGCGGTTTTCATGATATTCCGCAAAATCTTTCAGTCGGATTTACCGATGTTATAAATTAGGTCAAAGTGCTGGGTCAACTTCAAGGTCAAGGTCCAAAAACCTGAAAAGGCACAACTAGGGACCTTAGAGAACATGTATGTGCAATATGACTGTCATCGGCCCAGTACTTTTCGAGATCTGCTCCGGAAACGAAGTGCGCGTCAAAACGTCTAAATAGGTCATAGTTCTGAACCAGAAGTAGGTCAAAGTTCAAATACCCCAAAAGGCACAACTAGACCCCCTAGGGGTGTTGTGTGTAAAATTTGAAGACAATCGGACAAGTACTTTCAGAGATATGCTCCGGAAACGAATTGTTTACGGACGGCCCAACGGCCCAACGGCCCAACGGCCCAACGGCCCAACGCCGTCACATCATCATTTTCTCCTCTGCAATCTTGCGTATTGAATTCAGATTAAAAATATTTTAACCCGTCCATTAGCCACCTGGAAGTAACCCACATACCAAAAATTGTTATCCTAGCTTATTTTCTCACAAAGTTATAGGCAAAAGAAGAGGCCAAAAAAAAACGGAGGTAGAATCCATAGCTCCCTTCGCTCACCTACGGTGACGGCGGGAGCTAAAAAAAGGTTATTTTTATTACCCGTAAAAGAATAACTTTGGAAGGATTCTTAAGCAGATTGGCATTGCTGATATTGGTTGCTTCTTGTTGTGCAGGAGTTGACATTGGTAATGGCATTGGCATTTCAGGAACTGTTTGAAAAAAGTGGGGTAATAAAAGGTCAGGGTAGTCTATGGATATGCAAACTAAGAAAACTGAAAATAAACAATTTTAACTGCTAAATTGAATCTACTTTTCAATTTTTGTCAAGCTGTAATTAATAAAATAGTATGTTTTTACATATACAATGTACTGTCTGTACATGTTGATATGGTACAATATAATTATTAAAATAGTATGGTTTTACATATGTACAACAGGGCTAGACACTAACTAACTGATTGGTCCTTCTTGCCCGAAGGTCAAGAAAATTTTTGGGGTACTTGCCCACCCCAATTTATCACTTGCCCGACTTGCCACTGACATTGTGAGCATAGAACAGCAGAGAATATATATTTGTTTTCCAGCGTTTTCATGAGAAATTAATTGATATTAGCTATGCTAAGAATATCAGTATGAATGCTATTTGAAGAACGATCTACATGGAAGACGACCTTGTTGTCTTGTGTGAAGAAATGTGAGAATAAAGCTATCATTCAGGGGGACTTTGTAAAGGGCTCGTATAATACCTCTATACCTCTATTATACCTCAATTATCCTTATCAACATGTAAACAAAACTGTTGAGCTGTTCTCATCAGTTAATCGCTAGACGGTACCACATGTATTTGTACCACGCATGATCAATTCACCAGAGGACCTTTCAGTATACACTACCTTTGCAAGTTCACCACTCAGACACTCACCAGAGGGCCTTCCAGTATACTAGTACACTTCTTGAATCGCACTGCAAGATGACTGCACTGGAGAGACCACTCACACTTGTATTAAATTCCAGACGTGGGAGACTATCAGAATCTGACATACTTGAAGAAGTTCTAAAATATTCTTAGATGACCTTAAAGCTACACAGATAGCCAGCAGCAGTGATGAAAATAGAGTGACTGTGAAACACAACACAGCAAAACAAGCCCTGCTTGGCACCAGACTGTGTATTAAAGGGAAGGAGGTGACACTGATGGAGGCTGATCGTAAGATCGTATGGGTGACCATCACAGAAGCTCCTGTTGAGATGGCTGACATGGTCATCATGTCTGAACTCTCCAGTTATGGGACAATTACGCGTGGAAGTATGAGACGAGGCTACGTGAGAGGACATAAATCGTCAGGACTGGAAAACGGCACCCGATATGTATGATGTGAAGAGAGATTTGCCAGATGATATCACCATTGGTTGATCCCCATGAAGCTCTTTCACAACAAATCTAAATGCGCACATTGTGGACTGACAGGACATCCATCCCACCGCTGTCCAGGGAAGCCGGAGACTAGAAAGAGATGCTTTAGATGTGGAAGTGTCTCTCACATGAGACAAGACTGCCAAAATGAGATAACATGCAACTACTGCGCTTAATCAGGACATGGTAGACTGTGATGCAAGAAAAGAGATTAGAGACCCTAGAGAGTCACGATATACACGAAAAAGATAGATCTAGCACAAACGATGTCAAAGATCCAAGCACACCTAATGAGCCAAGAAATACAAAAGACGAAAATAATCTGCCAGAATCTGCTTCGGTGACAGACAAACACGAAAGAAATGCCCATGAACAGGCGGGACAATCAACATCTTCTATTCCCCCACAAACACCTCAAAACACAATATAGACTCCTAGTATTGAAGCTGACTGTAAAATAGATACAATTGTCCTAGGTGATTCTAATATAAAAGACATTGAAAATCCTTCCAGTATGCTTGTAATTGCAGAATCAGGGGCAGCATTTACCTCTGTGAATAAATTAGCAGAGTTGGTTAAAAAACATTCAGATCTGACACATGTCACCTCTGTGATAATGCAGCTGGGAACAAACGATGTCACTAAGCACAATGGTAATCGTGAGGAGCTCATGGTCAATGCATCAAATGCGATCCAGAGTATAGAAGAACAATTCCCAGATGCAACAGTTGGTGTGTGCTCCATCCCTCCGAGACGAGGCAAAGGAAATGCAGTTAGCAACAACAATAATGCAGCTAACAAGACCAACGTGTTTATGAAAAAGTACTGTGCCAAAAAAAGATCAAGATTGTACGTGGATACGTGGACAACACTCACGTCCAATGGGGGACAACCTGTAAAGAGGCTATTTTCAGCAACAGACAAAAGTGGGGTCCACTACAGTACCCTGGGTAAGGGCGAGGTTATTTCGTGCATGACAGCCTCCCTGTTGGACTATTTTGAATCAAACCCCCCACCAACTGTAGGAAAACGCAAGGCAGATGATTAGCCTTTGTCTGACGAAAGAAATTCTAAAGAACAATGCATGAGTAATACCCCCCCCCCCCCCCTCCCCAAGTGTAAATGAGGGAAACTCAATGATATGCCTTCGAAGCCCGATTTATCACAAACAGAATTATCGAGACCAAGTCGATGGAGTGCCAGGTACATCCTCGGGCGGCGCTATGGCTACAGAGATAACTGCCAGGTAGGACAGCAGCCAGGAATGTGACCAACAATCAACTAGTCGCTATGAAAAGAGCTTTGCCACCTTTAGGAATATAAAGATCTTGAGCCTAAATGTATGTGGCCTTAAATCCAAAATGAAACTGCCAGACTTTTACGAATATATAAATTCGTATGATATTGTGATGTTAACAGAGACAAAACTAGATGAATATGACCAAATACACATTCCAAATTTTGTTGTAATTTCCAAAGTTAGGAAATATAAAAAACGTGCATCAGGTGGTGCAGCCATATTAGTGCGTAGCTCGATCATAAATGAAATTCAACAATTAGAGGTAAATTGTGATGACTATTCGACAATATGGATAAAAATTAGTAAAGAATATTGTGGAAAAGCAGTTGTACTAGATCTTGTATATAACCCACTAGAAGGTTCACCTTATTGCGATATAGATATGTTTAATTTCCTTGAGAACTGCATTCTTGATCTGAGATCAACAGATGAAAATGTAAGTGTATGTATACTAGGTGATCTAAATGCACGTACAGGTACTCTTGACGACTGTTTGGGTATAGATGGAGAGCATGATGAAATAAATGATGCAGATATTCCACACGGACGATTAATGAACTTAAACAGTACCGCAGAAAATAAAAATATGACATTTTCTGAAAAAAGATCAAGTTTGGACAATATTGTAAATAACCATGGCCGACGTTTAATAGACATGTGTAAATCACTAGGGTTATATATTATGAATGGCAGATGTGGCCTAGATAGAGATGTAGGTATGTTAACCTGTAAGAATTCAAGTGTAGTCGATTATGCAATCTCTACCCCTGATTTGTTTAATGATGTGATCGGTTTTCAGATCCGTGATTTTGAAGAATTACTATCTGACATACACTGCCCTATTGAATTGTGCTTTGATTTTAATAGTAAAAGCAAGATGCTCCTTATTAATAGTAAAGAATCAAGATTATTAGAGAGTAAGGGAAGATCCACACGTAAGCCAAAATGGAAACCTAAAGTGAAAGCAAATTTTATTGAAAAACTAAACGACCATTCTATAGAAAATATTAACCTAACTCTTGAAGTATTAACAACTAACATAGACGTAAACCAAAAGATGATAGATGATGTAGTCACAGATGTACGTTCATCCTTAAAGCTCGCGGCATCTGATGCAGGTGTAGTAACTTTAGATAAGCACAGAAGAAAACCAGGCAGGGCACGTCAACAACCATTACAGCCTTGGTTTAATAAATCATGTGAAGAAAATAGGAAAATATATCGGAAAAGTAAACGAAAATATAGAAAGAACAAAACCGATGAACATTTAATATCAATGCAAAACGCAAGCAGAGCATATAAGACAAAAATTAACAAATCCTTCAGGGAGTATAAATCTGACCTTTCGAAAAAAATTAGAAATCTCAAATCTTCTAATTCGAAGGAATACTGGAATTTGTTAAATGGACATACAAGATTACAAAGCTCAGAGAAACCAGACTTAGACACCTTGAAGGAACACTTTCGCAAATTGAAATGCTCAACCAGAAGATGAATTCAATGTTGGTATGTCATAAACATACTACTCACCAAATCCAATATTAGATCAAAATTTTACCGAGGAAGAAATAAAAAGAGCTATTAGACATTTAAAAAATAACAAAAGTTGTGGCATAGATGAAATTCTAAATAAATATCTAATAAACTCAACCTCTGAATATATTAAATTATATACAAAGCTTTTTAATGTAATTCTAAAGTGCGGCATTATTCCTGAAGAATGGAGCATTGGCATAATTAAACCATTGTATAAAGGTAAAGGGTCAAGAACTGAATAATTACCGTGGCATTACAATCATTAGCTGTTTGAGTAAACTTTTTACAAGCGTCATTAACATGAGATTAACAGAATATGTTAACACACTCGACGTGATTGGTCCTGAACAAGCAGGATTCAGGTCGGGATTTTCAACAAATGATTATATATTTGCACTTAAAAATGTTAATTGATTTATATTTGCACACAAAGAAAAGATTGTATGTTTGTTTTGTTGATTACGCAAAGTGTAAAAAGAGTATTGTTGTGGCAGAAACTTATTGCATGTCAAGTTAATGGTAAAATGTTTAGAGTGATAAATAACCTATATCTGAGGGAAAAATCGTGTGTTTCAAGTAATGAATCAGTTTCGACATTATTCCCATGTCAAGTAGGGGTCAGACAAGGGGAAAACCTTTCCCCGTTGTTATTTTCGATATATCTTTCTGACCTGAAAGAATTTTTATCAAGGAAGTATGACGGTTTAAATTATATACAGAATCTGGCAATGGAGTTTGTTGACGACACGGAAGTTGTAGTGTTTTTAAAACTTCACCTGTTATTGTACACTGATGACAGTGATTTTAGCAGAAACCCCTAACGATCTGCAAATATAACTTAACAGCATGGCAGAATATTGTAAAGACTGGGAACTGTCTATAAATGTTACAAAAACTCAAGTAATGACCTTCTCAAGAGGTAAAATCAGAAAGAGAAATACATTTTATTTTGAAGAAATAGAACTAGTTAACACCGACAGCTATAAATATCTGGGAATTATTTTTAATTATAATGTTAAATTTCGCGTAGCTAAGCAGGATCTTTTATTGAGGGAAAGCGGGCAATGTTTGCCCTCATAACAAAAGCCAGGAAGCTTCATCTCCCTATAGACGTTCAACTTGAACTATTCGATGCAGTGGTTGCTCCAGTAGTTTTATATGGAAGTGAAATATGGTGTTATGAAGGGTGTGAAACTTTAGAAAAACTTCATTTACAATTCTGTAAAATTATTTTATGTTTAAAAAAAACAACGTGCAATGTCATGGTATATGGAGAATTAGGAAGATATCAATTATTAATAGCAGCAAAAATGAGAATTCTGTCTTTCTGGGCAAGGTTAATTACCAGTCAAGAAACCAAAATTAGTTGTATGTTATATAAATTACTGTATAAAATGCATGTTAGTAATTTTTACCACAACGAATGGTTGATATATATTAAAAAAACTTTATGTGAATGTGGTTTCCCAGTATTTTGGGATCAACAAAACATACCGGGGAATTTAAATTATTTTAAATATTTATTGAACTTGAGGTTGAAGGACCAGTTTTTTCAGTCATGGTCTGCTGATATGCATAATGCGTAGTCTACAGAATGTATAAAGTGAATTTAACCTTCAAAAATTACCTAACTGAACTTCCTGATTACCTCAGATTTTCTTATTCAAGGTTTAGATGCCGAAATAACAACTTTCCTGTGGAAAGAGGTGCTAGGAGAAATATTCCAAGAATACTCCGAATATGTACATTTTGTAACGATGGAAGTATAGGAGATGAATTTCACTACCTACTGCAAAGTAAACACTTTCTTAAAGAAAGGTTATTGTATCTGAAATGCCGTTCATTTATTAATCCATCAACGCTTACCTTTAAACAAATTATGAATCCAACTAGTTCTTTACTACCACTCAAATTTATTAATATTATTATAAAAAATGTTTTATAAATATATGTATGATTTCATAGTGTATATATGATAGGTTTAAAATGTTCAAAAACTGTTGCAATATATTTATGAAATTAAGTTAAAATTTGAGGCAGTAATGTATATGTATATCGTCAGGAACATCCCTGGCAATTACGCATTTTCTTTTTTACCCAAGTAATAAATTTGTATTGTCTTGTCTTGTCTTGTCTTGCCCAGGGGGCCACTGTCTGAAATTTTTTACTTGCCCCATCTAAAATTGGTTGCCCTCAGCAATCGGGCAAACGTTAGTGTCGAGCCCTGTACAATGTACTTTCTGTACATGTTGATATGGTACAATATAGACAATTATCATGATTATGTAGATTCTTGATAGCCTTGAATATAGTTATAACCTTTTGTCGACTGACTCTCTCTATACAAAGCTGGAATTGAGAGAACTTAAAATGATGACAAAAAAGCAAACTTATCAAGGCTTAAAAGAACTATTTGCAAATAAGAGACTATTAGATTTAAAATCTGAACATTATAATGGTTTAGAGTAACACAGCAAATACAAAACAGTTTCCAACAAATGACAAAATATTTGGTACCGGTACAATATCTAAAACGATTACTTGATATTTAACAGGAATTACTTTACCTTTTGATACATCCCGTTCATGAATGATTTTGCCTCCGCGCTTGCTGGTTTTCTCTACCATTAGAGCTGTACTCATGCCCTGCTCAGATTTGCCAAGTCCCTGGCCTTCTTTATATCCCATGCGGGCCATGATTTTGGATGCTACTGAACCACTGTAGAAAAAAGAACAAAAATTAGCAGGCCTACTTTCTTGAAGATTCTTCATGAGCAAAAGAACCAGAAAATGAAGAAGTGAACAGTTTAATTTAATAACTTATTAGGTGGGCAATTGAATTGGCATATACAATTGCCCATGTGATCAGTTATTAAATTAAAATTTGTAGTTCTTCATCCTTTAAAGATGTTGGAATAGAGAATGAGATCTAAGATACATGCATTAGCAGCAAGCATGTGATGATAACCCATGTGGAGGGTAAATTTGTTTTAATGTGAATAAATGACTTGGATAATACAATCAGCAAGAAAACGGGTGTCAGTGATTGTTGTTATTTCTTGCTCGAGTTAGATACACAGACACAGAGACAGAAACATATTTTTCAGAAAGCGAAACCCTGATACATTGTATACAGAAAATTCATTGAAGATACAATAAAATTGATCTAATATTGGGATACAAAAAATATAAAGAAAACACTATAAACATAAATGTATTGTGGCATTGACACAATTACTTGCAGTAGTTATTAAAAGTTGGCATTTAAATATACCCTCAGGGTATCCTGAAAATTAAATTTAACAATATCGGTGACATAATATATACTTACAGAATTTTAAATCCACCTGGACCAGTAGGAATCATATCATCAGTGGCTAAAAATATTAATAGTCATTTTATAAAGGATATCAACAAAGTACATGTATCACTAAATTCTTGTTCTTTATTTCTTCATTATTTCTTTAATTATACATGTATAAATGCAATGATCATCATACACAATCATGAAGTATTTTTCATTTATTAATTCCATGATAAAATTGACGTTTTAAAAACAAAACATTTTGCTAAATTTATAGAAGCATAAATAATTGTTTTTTCCCTACCATCTGGGTTGTAATCCATTGGAGGCGGTTGTGGAGGTGAAGGTGGTGGACTATTGGATAATACATGACCAACATCAGCTAGAAGTGATGAGGGTGGAGCTATAGCTGCACCAGCTGGAAATATAAAAAATTAACAATTCTACTATGTGTGGTTCATCTGATACATAAGTACTACACGATACAACAATATGAGACCCATTTTAAAGCATGTATGGTTTTTAGATAGTTATATGTTTTTAACTAGGAACATGCTAATTGCCATTTTCAAGTGGATAAATATTTCATTTAGATTTGAGAATTTAAAATACTTTGGAGTACTGATGACAAATATTTTCTTTTTAATTTATCTTGAACTCATATTTGCACTCAGAATATATGCACATGCGCAGTGTGCTGGATTCCAGCATACAACCAATGCCGCGCTCAGCACCAGTGCTGTCTACCTGGATTTGTCAAAAGCCTTCGATACATTAAATCACTCTATTTTATTGGACAAACTTAAAGTTTACGGTTTTAGAGGAACGTCTATAAACCTGATAAAACATTATTTATCAAACAGGTGTGTGGAAATTTAATGTTTCAGATCTTTTTATATAAATATATCCAAAGGGGTTCCACAAGGGTCAATATTAGGGCCCTTGCTGTTTATCATCTATATGAATGATCTCCCGAACGCAAGTCGTTTATTCAAATGCATAATCTATGCTGCTGACACAACGCTTATCGCAAATTTAAATGATTTTTATGCTAAACATGATTCTGGGCTAATATTAATATATTAAATGATGAATTAGAAAAAAAAGTTACTGGTTATTAGTTAACAAGCTGTCCCTAAATAAACTAGAATCAAAGTTCATGCTCTTTCATCACCTTAAATGGAATTCACATATTAATAAAAAAGGAAATAAAATATCGCAGACAATAGGTGTGATTATAAACTTAAACACTCAATACCACAAAAAACACTATTGACCATTTACAATTCTCTCATTCTTCCCATATTATTTATTGCATATTAGCATGGGGTCATGATTCAAATCAGATTTTAAAACTTCAAAAAAAAGCAATTCGAATTATTGCTTAAGGTAGTTTTTATACAGACTCCGATCCTATCATTAAAAAACTCGATATTTTGAAAGTAAATGATATACATCTTCATCAACAACTAAAATTTTATTTTAAAAGAACAAACAACATTCTTCCTGATCATTTGTACGACTTTAATCCTGCTTTGAGCTCTGACATGATTATAACACAAGGGGGAAAAAACAGACTGAGAAATGCCCATTTTAAACATGAGTTTGCTCGTAATTGTATCAGAAACCAAATGCCACATTTATTAAATACCACACATTTATCAATTTTAGAAAAGGTACTCACTCATAGTTTAAAAGGTTTTGGACACTATACTAAACACTATCTAATAGAGAAATATGCTGACATATGTCTAATTCATAATTGTTATGTTTGTAATTTGACAACACCCACCTAATTCAATGAATATGTGTGTGTGAATGTATATATATATATATATATCGATATATACATTTCCCTTTTGTTATTTATTTTGTAATTTTCGCTAATTTTGTGGCTGTGTCTCGCTGACGCGACTGACAGGTCCAGCTGGGTGGAGATTATTGTGATTTGATAAATTTATGTTTGAGCTAAAATCCTATCCCATATTTATCCAAACTTTTTCATTTGCACAGTCCCTTTTAAATTTAATCTGACAAGCTGCATAATATTTGTATAATAATTTTGTATCGTGATTTACTATATTATATAGTATTTTACATTTTATATTATTTAGACTAAGGTGGCTTCCATACCAGCGATTCTTTGAGTCTTAATAGTAGTCATCGTGACATGTTATTTAATTTGTATTTTTTCAGTTTCATTTGTCGAATAAACATTTTTCTTCTTTTCTTCTTCTGCACAGTGGAATAGGTAGATCAAGATGATATACACACCCAGGGAGCACAAAACATCTGTGACGATACAAAACCAATGTGGCTAATGTTTTCTGGTGGTGATACTGATACCATTGGTACATTACCTCTGCGTGGAGTTCTCTCCCAAGTCCTCTCTTCTTCCTCTTCGTCTTCTGCCCTTCGACGTTTACGCTGTTCAAATTCACCCATCCCCATTCCCGTAGTCATCCCCATATTGTCATCTTTGCCATTTCGTCGAGGCGGCGGTGGTGGTTCTTTCTTCCTTCTAAAAAAAATATGTTCACAGAAATTATACTTTGTGAAGTCAAGAAGGTCGAAGTCAGAAAGTTTTCTCACATCTAGCTTATATATTTGAATAAATAAACATACAAAGCGAGCGATTTTACAGACTTTGAAATGATTTTTACATTATCAGAAACTCTAAATTATCAATATCAGCCATTTTATTGGGTCTGAAACTTGCTTGAAAACATATATACCGTTCTAGCAGAACAAGGGTTAACAAACTCAATTACTCCGTGCAGTCTACATCAATTTACAACTTCAGTATATATGGAGATTGATATACATTGAAATTGATCAATCAATTGAAAATTGTCTGGTATGTTTCATATTAACCCATGTGGTGCTTGGACCGTATACAGTTTCAAGCAGATTTAAAACCAAATAATATCTCACTGAAACAGATAATATAGTTTGTGGTAGGTGCTCAGTTAGTCAAATAATTAAATTAAGAAGATGTATATTAAAAAAAAAGGATATTTTTCGTTATTTGAAGCTTCAAATGAATGAAAAATACAATAGAAACAATTCAGCGGGACAAGGGTTAATTATTGCTAATAATTACCTCTCCTCAGCCTCCCTTCTCCTCTGGTTATCTCTCTCCTTCTTCCGCCGTTTGGAAAATTCTTCATATTCGTTTGGCCTTAATGGATCGTATTCATCGGCAACAAAGAATACCAGAGCCACAGGAGGATCATTTGGTATAAATGGTGAGCCACCCATTGGCTGAGCAGCTCGTTTACTCTCCAACTGCAACAAATTACATTCAATAAATAAATAAATGTATCCTGAAAAACATGATAACATGTGTCATGTTAAAATAAAAAAAACACAGATAAAGCGGGTAATGTATTTTGTAATTTTTAAAGTTACATTTCTCAAAGTTTATTTTATTTTGGCTGATCGTCTACTTTATTCAGTATCATTACAGCTCAGACAATACATTAAAACTAAAAGCAGCACATATATGGAACAGAGAGTTAACCTTTCCTGTGACCATATTAAAATGCAAAGCTGGTTCATCATTTCTCCTCTTCAGGTCTACTACTGGAGCAACTGTTTGTCTTCGAGGCTGTAACAAAATCATGAAATTCCCATGAAAAATCTGATCTATGAGACAAATAATTACCAGTATTCATTGTTTGAAACTTGGAATATAGCAGCAGGCAGACATGTTCATATAGCTGGTTGAGAAATGACAATAACAGTTATTAAGGTGTGTCATAATTGAATGATATATATTTTTTTATAAATACCTTCATGTTTACTAAAGAGGCCTTTTTGTTGGCTTGCAGCTGCTTCTGAGTCTCCAACACACGTAGACTTGAGCCCCATCCAGCTACACAATAGAAGTCATAAAATATCACATTTGATTAGTCAAATATATATATATGGCTAAGGAGGAAATAACCTATCAAAATGATTATTAAGGGTCTGAAATATTACTATTGGTATCTCATATACATACAGACCTTGAAATAATGTCATCCCTCTAGTCCGGTAGGGCCAACAAATGCAGGAATGACAAAAAAGTACAAAGGCTGTTTTTAGGAATGGCTGTTCTTACTCACTAATAGCAATTTCCTTAATTTGCCAGTGCTGTTGATTGACATGCCCTCAAAGTTTAACTCTACCCCTGGACATACTATTAGTAAACTAGTTATAATTGTAATCAGGGTTATTCCATTTAAAAGTTCAGGTAAAAGTGGAGGCGGTGATAACATTTTTGCCCCCATCCCCAAAATCAGTTGCCCGAGGCAGCTGGGTAATTTGTTCCGAGAGAAAAGTACCTCAAGAGAAAAATGCAGTACCCCGGAAGCAAGACCGGAGGCTGAGCGTCGAAAAGTTTAAAACTAAATGTAGAGAAGAATTTTTAGGTTGCTGTCTTATTGCTAAAATAAAATTATTTTATTTTTCACAACACTGAAAATCATAGTAAAATAGACTGGCATCATAGAAACGTATTATGCAGCTGAAATTGTAGTGACTACAGCAGAAACATAAGGGCTGGCATATCTGCATTACAGTTGATCCCTGAAACCCTTCATTTTTTAAATATGCAAATCCACCCTAAACATGTGACTTGTGTGTAGATGGTGCATGATACTGCCCTAATAGAAAGCCAGAATTTAAATAATTGAATTTCCCAGTCTATATATGAAAAGAAATAATTACTTACACACGTCTGGCTTCTTGTCTCGCCCCACTTGTTTTTCATCAATATCAAGTCCATCATACAGAGACATTCTGTACTATGGAAAACAAAAATCTTTGCCTGCTTGGATAAGGATCTACCTAAAAAGAAATTATAGTAAATTAGATGTATTATATTACTGAAGCATCCACATCTGCCTTTTTATCTATGAATAAAGATGGCATACGCCAATGGCAAAAATCGGCAAAATACTTTGGCGGTGGGCATGTACCCAGAGTAGTATAAGACTGTCTTATATATACTCTGGGTACATGCCCATGAGAAAGTGAAAATTCTGCAAAATACATGGGCGGTGGGCATGTACCCAGAGAGTGGGTACATGCCCACCGCACTGAAAATGTGTAAATAAAATTAATTAGTGATTGTTTCCCCTAAAAAGTGCCAAGCCCCCCTTTTATTTTATTAATCTAGTACCTCCCTAAGAAACCCATTTTCCGGCAGGGGATTACTTCCCCAGAGGCATTGATGCAGTTTAAATTACTCTTTAATTTCAAGGAATTAGTATATATATATATATATACTCCGGGTACATGCCCACACCAATGGGGAAAATGGGCAAAATACATGGGCCGTGGGCATTTACCCTGAGTAGTATATACTGCGGGTAAATGCCCACGCCAATGCAAAATACATGGGCCATGGGCATGTAACCAGAGTACTATATACTCTGGGTACATGCCCACCACACAGAAAATGTGTAAATAAAATTAATTAGTGATTGTTTACCCCCAAAAATGCCAAGCCCCCCTTTTATTTTATCAATCTAGTACCCTCCTAAGAAACCTGTTTCCCGACAGGGGATTCCTTCCCCAGAGGCATTGATGCAGTTCAAATTACTATTTAATATTAAGGAATAGGTATTATATACTCTGGGTACATGCCCACGCCAATGGCCAAAATCTGCAAAATACATGGGCCGTGGGCATGTACCCAGAGTAGTATAAGACTGTCTTATATATATACTCCGGGTACATGCCCACCCAAATAGAAAAAATCGTCAAAATACATGGACAGTGGGCATGTACCCAGAGTAGTATATATTATACCCTGGGTACATGCTCACGCCAATGGCAAAAATTAGCAAAATACATGGGACGTGGACATGTACCATAAGACTGTCTTATGACTGGGATTTCTCCCAAATCAGATCAGATTCTTTAAATAGATGGCACACACTTTAAATAGATGGCCCATGGCCATATACTTTAACTTAGTATATGCGGCCTGCAGCCACACACTTTTTCAGATGATGGCCCCTGGCCACACACTTTAGGTTGATGGCCCCAGGCCACACACTTTAGGTTGATGGACCCTGGCCACACACTTAAGGTTGATGGCCCCAGGCGACACACTTTAGGTTCATGGCCCCAGGTCACACACATTCAGATGGTGGCCCGGACCACACACTTTAGTTTGATGGCCCCAGGCCACACACTTTAGGTGGATGTCCCCAGGCCACACACTTTAGGTTGATGGCCCCAGGCCACACACTTTAGGTTCATGGCCCCATACCACACACATTAGGTTGATGGCCCCAGGCCACACACTTAAGGTTCATGGCCCCATGCCACACACTTTAGCTTCATGGCCCCAGGCCACACACTTTAGGTTGATGGCCCCAGGCCACACCTTTTCAGTTGATGGCCCCATGCCACACACTTTAGGTTGATGGCCCAGGCCACACACTTTAGGTTGATGGCCCAAGGCCCCACACTTTAGGTTGATGACCCAAGGCCCCACACTTTAGGTTCATGGCCCCAGGCCACACACTTTAGTTTCATGGCCCCAGGACACACACTTTAGGTTGATGGCCCCAGGCCACACACTTTCAGTTGATGGCCCCAGGCCACACATTTTTAGTCTATGGCCCCAGGCCATACACTTTTAATTGATGGCCCTAGGCCACACACTTTATTAGATATGCTCCCAGACCACACAGTTTCAGTTGATGGCCCCAGGCCACACACTTTGAGGAGATGGCCCTAGACCACACACTTTAAATAGATGGCCCCAGGCCACACATTTTTAGTCTATGGCCCCAGGCCATACACTTTTAATTGATGGCCCTAGGCCACACACTTTATTAGATATGCTCCCAGACCACACAGTTTCAGTTGATGGCCCCAGGCCACACACTTTGAATAAATGGCCCCAGGCCACACACCTTTTTGTTGATGGCCCCAGGCTAGTCAACATTGTCAACCGGTCCCGCCCCCGGTTGACAAGTTGCCTATTAAAAAAACAGGCGAGGCACCAGTGTGATGTCTGCACACCCTCATCTGACTGTCTAGTGGTGTAAAATCAATTTGTGACGCTGAAAAAGTGTATGGCCGCCATCATTAATAAATTTTTAAGGTCTCGGAAGGAAAATATAAACAAATGAAAATTCGAATCGAGCTGGTATGAACAGTATAAACGGCGGCCATTTTGTTTGAATTTCTGGAGTCCTTAAACAACATCCAGCTCCCAGTCTGGAAACGAAGTGCCAGACAGGTGCTCCGTTTAGCCCCAGGCCACACACTTCAAATGGATAGCCCAAGGCCACAGATACTTTAAGTAGGCCCAGATAACACCAAGTGTGTGGCCTGGGGCCATGCATCAACTGATAGGCCTAGGGTATGGACCTGGGGCCATCAAATTAAGTCTGTGGCCTGGGGCCATCTATTTGCAGTATGTGGCCTAGGGCCATCAACTGATAATGTGTGGCCTGGAGCCATCAACTTAACGTGTGTGGCCTGGGGCCATTAACTTAAAGTGTGTGGCCTAGGGCAATCTATTTGAACTTGAAGTGTGTGGCCTGGGGCCATCTACGTATCAGCCTCAGCCTCAGGACAGGTGTGTGGCCTGGGACTGGGGCCATCTAAGCCTTAACTCAAGGCTAAGCATGATTTATTAAAGGTTAGCCTTAGCCTTTGAGTAATCCTAATTTGGATGGCCCCAGGCCACACACTTTGGTATTGATAACGTAGTAAAATATTGATTCGAAAATAGTTCTCAGTTTATCAGAATCAGAATCATTTATTGAATAAAAACACAGTATCTGTGTACATTCCCAAACAACAAAACAAACCATTATTATTACCATTGAACTACATGAAACATATCCACTTTCAAGGTTCGACACTAACACTGGCCCGTTGGCCCGAGGCCAGTAGAAATCACTAAGGGCCAGTAAATCACCTGGGATACTGGCCCTGGGGGCAACAAAAAAATTACACTCCCCCTTGATACTGTGTACACTAAGGACTTGAATGACAAGGCTAAGGGCCAGTAATTGTCTGAAGCTACTGGCCCTTTGAGCTACTACCTGACATCAGCTAGTGTCGAGCCCTGACTTTACTGACATATCATGATTTAGTTCTTTGTAACATAAAAGGGCGCGCCACCTTAACAATTTTTCATTGACAGTCATATCCATGACCATTATGCCCATGTCCCTGATGATATGACCATTTTTTGGTAGACACTATTTAAAAGTTAGTCATATTTGAGAATGAGAGCATAACCAAAATTTCAGCTATTTTTTTAATCGCTACGGTAGATTATATTGAAATTACTCAATCCATTTTAATAGTAATTATTATTCACATATATATCAATACACCAGTATCAATTTTTTTTAACTTATTACATGATTAATCTTATGTGTAGACAATGAATGTGACATTGAGGAATTCAAATATCACTTATATTCTCTGTACCTAGTAGACCTAATCATGCTAATATCTTATAAAGTTGAAATATTTCCCTATGTAGTGGATTTACAAATCTTATTTCTAGTCTCAAAAGATTCTATTAAAAATTTAGCTATCATATGTGTTTTTCCACAACAAATTGTGTGGTAGAATCCTTATTACCATGTGTTTCTATCAACTTATATTTAACTCTTGGTTCATCATACAATAAAGAGTCAACAAAAAAATGTATTTCATATTCAACTGAGCCACATTTGCAACAAGTTGCTCTGAAACTCTGACATACTTGAAGTTCCGTCATATTTCTTGGGAACAGATGATGACGGAACATCGAGGTCTCTCTGTACTACCAGCTTTATCCAGATATTCAACAATATTTTGTCTATGTACTTGAACATTTTTTGATGCTACTAAATCTATATATTTTTTATTTATTTTGTCAGCATCACACATATGTTATGTAGGGCCTTGAGACGCGAGTTGTATTATTTGCGTTTCTGCTGAAATTGCAGTCAGAAGCGTTCATGCAGGATTTTCCTGATTGCTAGCTGCGACGCGCGTCAGTCATGATATCACGCTTGACACATCCCCTGTCACACGTGTTTGGTCTTGAAGGCCGGGCTGTTCACGTCACAGTATCCATTCTCACTTATGACGTATTATTGTTTGATAGCCACGCGTGGCTTTCCGCCTCGCTCATTGGTTTAAGCCTTCTCGTCGGGGCGTGGCTTTACTCAAATTTGCCGCTTGAATTCCGGCAGTCATATAGAAATCTCCAGAACAACAGGACGCGTGGATTTCCTGAGCTGGGGACAGCCTGCATGTTTGTCCCTGGCGCACAGTGTCTGTCTTGTGCTCATGGCGTCTAGTATCATTTATTAATAATAAAGAACAGTTTTACTAGACCTACCATCTCAGACCTACCACAGTACATTGCAGTAAGCCTACTAGTTACCACTGCATTTGATTTGTATCACCTGTATCACACATGTCACAAGCTCATCGTGTTTGCCTCAGACTCAGTATGTAACTATTGAACATTGCTCTGTGTCTGTGACTTTATTAAAGATGTGTGCCAAGCAAAGAACTTCTCTCCTGCTTTTTCCTGAAAATACTTCCGCCGTGTCGCCAGCCTCTCAGTCTCAGTCTCACGCCTCTTGTCCTGAGTGCTACCATTACACAGAACTAGAACCTAGTCATATTCGAAGTCATATTACCACCACCTCTTAATCGTATCCTCTCAGAAATATGACACATAGGTCTACTGTCACCCATTGTATTTACAATTACAGTATACCATTTTGATTGTGTAGAGCGGGCTCGGGTATTTACGAAAGGGGGGGTATTTCCAAACATTGCTAATACATTTCATCCCGTTGCTGGCTAGACATGAATAAATTGTGTCAGACAGAGCTGCCTGTTGTGCGTGACTTTTCTGTTACGCACTGTTTATATGGACCATTTTCATATCCATTAATTTTGCTATTTTAAAAAGTCACTTTCAAAATATCGTAGAGTGGACATTTCTTTAAAAAATAAGGTGATTACACGGAAGGTAATGGTATGTTTTTGATATGTATTATCAAACGTGGAATTATTATTTATATGGGTAAATTATATGAAGCTATATAGCCTACTGATCTTAACTAAAAATACGAAAAAGTCGAAAAACAATTTTAAAGCACCGAAAAAGAGCGAAATAGTTGTATTTCTAGGTCGTATATTGCCATGTAAACAAAACAAGTCAGCAATATTAAGCACTTTACATCACATATTCCTACGTATCAGACGGTAAGATCAGAGCAGTGGCCGCTAATTGGTGTCTCATAATCAGGACACGGGAGGACACACCTGCAGCACTAATTGTCTACCCAACGCTAGGCCGATGCCATCAGCATGTGGCCCAATGCAGTGAAAACATTCAAACGTCTTTCAGGTATTCAAATAGTTTGTTTGGGTTACTTCTGGTTTCATAGAAATGTTGAATAAAAATATTTGTAAAAATATAAAAATTCTGAAAAAAATAAAAACATGATCCGTGGAATACACTACTTCAGTACGGAGTTAAAAACAAAAATTGATGACATCCCAAGGGGCTGCTTTAAAAAAACAATTTTTAGTCAGGATAGCCTAATCGTTTGGGACGTGTTCGGAAATAGACCCATCAATCAATTTGGTTTCGTCTAATTACGAACACTAGGCCCATACACCACAGTTTCACAGTGAATGCGTCATTGCGAAAGGATATACACCAATGGAGAGATGTGTAGGCCTACAAACGATTGTGACGTTACTATGTGGGTTTGAAAAGAAATATGAAGGAAACAATGAGAAAAAAATCTCAGATTTAAACAGATTTGGGTAATCTCGAACAGTGGCATTTCCAAATTTTTTTGGTTTATATTTTTCTTTGTGGACGAATTACATTGGGCATTGATTTTATTCGTATCATATTTGAGTATACAGTAGTCCCTCCAGATGCGACCCCCTTCAAATGCGACTTCTCCTATTATGCGACTTTTTTTCGTAGCACCGACGTGCTTTACACTGTTAAGCACCCCTTAAATGCGACTTCCCCTCTCCCACGACATGCGACCTTCAAATCATGGCACTACCTAGCGACCTCCCTCTAAAGATACGACTTTTTGAAATTAGCTGCTAAGCGGCACTGTCAGCCTGGCATGAGCTGCCCCTCTGAAGATACTGCTTGTGTGTACATACCGTCAAATACAGCACAGCAGATACGTATGTTAAGCCACTGTCGGACTAAGGCTGGTACAGCGTGGTATGAAGTGGGTATGATGTGTACTGGTAGCTTCAAATCACCGTACCAGATAGAAATATCCTTCTAAAGATACGACTTTTTGAAATAAGCTGCTCACAGACTGTGTCACGTCTGCAGGTGTCTGCCGGCCCTGCACTGACAAGATACGACTTTTTAATGTCTCTAGCCGACTAAATGTATAACTACTTTAGTATTTTAGAAACAGCGTTGAGACGCATGTCTCATTATAGTGGCTGAAAAATGCTTTCCGGTGATATACCTATGTTTACTATATCTTAAATAAGTTTTCTGTTATTGATTTAAAACCATGTTTAAATGGGGTTTTCAATGTATATATTTATTGATATGGGTGCAGTTAACATACAACGCGCCCTTGGCATTACAAGGTGCATTACACCCCTAATTAGCAGCCGACGTCAACGGTGTCAGTGTGTCAGCGGGGCGTGATAAACATCCTACTTCAAATACCTTACTTTTCCAATTATGATCGTACGGACATGTAATAAAAATCACCAGAAAGCTTATTTAATGCTGAAAATAATGATATAAATTAGATAATGATAGCTCCTAAACTCGCAGAGTTATTGATTTTGAAAATGAAGCAGGGTTTAACAGTCTATCATCACAGGGAATAAACGTAAACGGGGTAAGCCACACGAGACGCCAAACCGATGCCGCCATTGACGACGATGGCCCAGCATTACAACAACACTGCAACAACGTCTCGCGCCGTCCATTTTCACAGTCACGTGCATTACAGTCTCTCAGAGTATACACGTGAAGATAATATCTGTGCTAGTGCGTGCGTAGTCGGTATTGTCTTCAATTCTGGTCAACATAGAAGACGCCGACCTCGCATGTTTGCCATTGACTATTTTAATGAGAATACAGTGTACATCCATAATATTTGTTTTTAAATTTTTATTTGGCAATCCAATGTATTATTGATCAATCTTTCGGGTTGAGTAAGTGTATGATGTGTGTGACGTATTAACAGATCAAGCCATAGCGTGCACAGTGTCAGCCTTCATCTATCACAGCTCTTTTTCACACCTGATGTCGGCACCTCGATTAAGTTGGCTCTACTAGGCTGTACAATTAGTTGTGTCAGGCCGCGGAGTGTCAGTTTAGCACAACAAAAGTAATGACTACATATGGTCATTGCCCTGACTCAGTGATCATCGACTCAGACAGATTGATTAGTGTTTCAGCCATAAATATCGCGGCGCTGTTAAATATCACCCTACGTCAGTGCACATGTATAATAAACGAGCCTCAACTGCGTCTGCCTACATGGCACGTTTACTGTTTATTAGCGGCACTGTACGGCACATTGTTTTAATGCTGGGCAAGAATGGAGTCAGTGTCACATGTTTTGTAGTGTAAAGCATAGGGCTATATTGAAATGTGGAGAAAAACACTGCCTCAATGCTTATGAAAACACAAGCCACTTCCAGTACTTCTAAATTACGTGTTACCGTTAGAACAGGCAATTAACACAGGCTGTCATTTGCGCTGATCGTGTCACAACGAGAATGGAGGTGTTTAAAGGGGCTGTCTTAAACATCAAATTCGGCGCATTTTACGTTTTTTCTAGAGTTTTTTTCACCCCTCTGAGATACGACTACCCCTCTGATGTGACTTTGGTTCTTTGGCAGTATGGAAGTCGTATCAGAGGGGGACTACTGTACTGCGCATGTTCATGCTTCTAAACTGGTTATTTTCTCTTTAGATTAAAAAATGGGTGGGTGTTCGATTATACCCACTTGGTGTTCGTTATTACCCCCTCTATTTCGAGTATACCCGCCGTTACCTTGGGTACTACAACTTCCCGTACAACTTTCAGATTCATGAATGACCATTCACGTGGTACATTACGTCATCAATCATAGTTTCATTGAGAAACTGATGTCACGTGGGGAGCTGATTGACAAATAAGGACACCAGAAATCAAGTGCACAGGCTTAGGTGTTCGGAAATACCTGAACCCGCTCTACCGATTTCTCCGATAATGAAAAATTATATAATATTGACTCATGTGAACATTTCTCCAATTTATTCCAATATTTTATATATTATAAATTTATAAGATGGCCATGGGCCCTAGTTGAGATTAGAATAACAACGACTGCTATTCAACATGTTCAACCCACAGTTACCGGTTTCCGTTTCTAGATGTGTTATAATTATATAGACAAGTTGGGAATCTCACAATTTGGACAGTGATGTGTAGATCTACCGAACTCCCTCATGGCGGCCAGTAATCATTATAATTTATAGGCCTACTTATAGTGTAGAGGGAGTTCGGTACACAATTCTCAGAAACCGTGTTACGTCATCACATGTCAGCATTTACTGCGGGACAGCTACTAGGTGATAACAACGCCTGGACTGTCAAAGGGATTATACTTAAATGTACTGATTTAATGTCAAAAAGTTGGGACATCCCCTTGAAAATCCCCGTTTTTGCCAGAATCGCGTCATAACATAACATTTCAAATCCAATGTGTATTTTAATATATATTTAGCCGCAAATAGAAACACTGAAAAACATAAAAAAAATATATTATATGCACGCAAATTGCAGACAAAGTTTAAGAACATGACAGATTTTATGAGCTAAACAGTACATGTCCACGCGCCTATCATGCGTTGACCTCATGCATGGTGTGACACGCAGCAAGACGGCAACATGATTGGCTTTGAACAGACGAGGTCACACGTGCCACCATGGCAACTTACACAAAGCACTCCTAAAAGTTGTGCTCCCGTGTTGAATAAATGTCGTTTTTAGCCTACATACAATTTCTCCGGAGTGAAAAAAACATAATATGAATGAAAAGAGATAATATTCCTATTAGACTGTCATGTTTATAGCGACATAAAGCATAATGTTACTTCGGGAGATGTGTTTTAGCGTAGCTACTTTTTATACTTGACATAGTGAAAAATCAGGACCAAACTGCCTTTCTATCACCTAGTTCGCACCCAAGGTCACGCCTTCAAGGCCATTCAGTTTCTGAGAATAACATCAGTGACATTGTGAGATACCGAGCTTTCTATATCTATGATATCGACAACGGAAACAAGCCAGCTTTGGTTCAACCCGACCCTACGTCTACGGTACCCCTACGTCTACGACTAACCGTAACGTTAGTAGGACTACGTGGGCGATAATAACAGATGATTGATTTTCACTAGAAATCTCAACAAACCAACAGGCGATTAAAATTTAAGTTTTACAATTATTAAAATCCATTTTACAATAATTTAAACACGATAGACTGAGTAATGGTTGCTAGACTGATTTGATGTGAAATTGTTAAAAACCAAAATGAAATAAAAATATATAAATATGTTTACAAATTACCATTTGCATCTTCTGTTACGAATCTACACGCGCCGATAGCTCCCCAACCAACATGTAATTCGCACTTAGCCGCGTAAACAACAGCCTTTATCTGGGTGAGCACAGCGGGCCATTGAGCCGCGAATTGAGTATCAAAGTGTCATCAATACCAATTTTAAATTGCTACTTAATCCGATGAGCTATGGCCAATCTAGTTATAAAATTAATAGACCTGAATTTAAAGGCCCATTCCCAAGTGCCACTTAAAAAGTTTAAAAGTGTGTTATGTGGGCTTAGACTATATCATCGTAAATCTATATTATCTTTCTCCATCCTACATTTGAAAGAAATATGTGGGCACTTTCACATTGTTGGGGTATATTTGGTAGGTGGCACTAAATAAACAGTTTTAAAACACTAACTAGATGGAAATTGTTTGATCTATGAATTCTTTTACATTAAATGAAATATAAACATATAACAAAAACAATTTTACCAAAATTAAAGAATCACAAGTTAGTTTATTTTGATGCTGAGCACAATTTATAGTGAATTTTGAATGGTAAGTTAGTAACAGTCAGCACACTAAATAGGCCTACTCCAACACATCCTGCAAGTCTATATCAATAGCACAGCACCTTTATGGAGTTTTCAAAAGTCTTTTATATTCAGCACACTATGAATTGTTTTTTTTTGTTCCATTTGTATCCTTTGTGGATGTTTTATAAGCCTCTAAGGCGGTATCTACGTTTGTAACATGTGTCAGTCCACGCACAAAAGTGTTTACATACATGGACTGGATAGATTATGTGTGCATACATAATCCTGCATGGTGACACTATATTTCTTATGTGCATGTACTACGCGATGTAGGCCTACAATCCCCCGACGTGGCTGTGTCATTGGTCACCCTGTAAATTTAAATTAGGTTTGGCTGGTAGAGTGTCTGTCCCCTGTTATCTACGTTTGTAACAGGTAAAGAAAGTCATATTTAGTATGAAAATAACACTTGGACCCCAAGCTAGCTTGGTGTATGCATAATGCATACAGATCACGTGTACATATGTATCAAAAATTAGCCACGTGCGTTCATCTTCCCACTAAAAAAATGAGCTGTAGAAAATCTGTCTTTGAAGTTACCAGCTGGTTACGAACATAGATCATGTTACAAGCGTGTCGTGTTTTTTTCAACTTCATCAACACCAAGCCGATTATATATAGAACTAGTGTATATTATCAAAGGGTGCTTATCTATCAGACATTATCGGCCAATTTTAGCTAGTTGCGACATTGTCATGATTATACACAGCTAGAGTGCCAGATACTCACCAGTGGGACAGGGGCCGTATTCTCATTCGATAGTAGTTAAGATAAGATCTTATCTTAAATCAAGTTAAGATTTTCGTAGCTAAGTAAGATCTTAATTTGCTAGTCTCGAACGAGTTACACTTGACCTTAGCTAAGATCTAGTAACTCCCTCTGTTTTACTAATAATCAACTAAATTTCCGTGTGACGGAAACGTGTACTATAATTAGGGCCTTATGTGCCTTGTCATATCGCATGATGTCGCCCAATCAATTAATTATGTTTTTTTCTGTATTTGACATAGTCTAGTCTAATTGCCGTAGTCTACAAAAAATAAGGAAAAAAATGAGGAAAGAATTGAGTCCTGACGGGACTCGAACCTTGTACCTCTGACTTATCAGTCAACAACTTTTAGCCACTACACCACGGCGTCAAATAATTAAAATTGGGCCCACTAGATCTAATGAGTGTGTAGACTACCAGACAAAAAATGCCACATCACATAGGCTGCATTATGGATATGGATATAGAGGGGGGGGTGAATTCGATCAACACGGAAGCATGATGTTGTCCCGACGCCCATTTTCATGATAATAAATCATTTAAAGACTATGGAAAACATTCCGCAAGTCAACTTGGAATAAATTATGACGTCACAAGCATAAATGCCATTGTACATGTTGTAGGGTAGGCTGGTATAGTTCGTCGTAGAAGTTACGACAGGTCGGTGGCTGTCGTAACTTTAAGAGGAAAGTTACGCTCATTCGTCTTTTAAATATTTCGAGAATATCACTTACACTTAAACTTAAACGTAAGATCTTAATATTTGAGATAATTGTAAATACTACGATCACCTCAAATATTAAGATCTTAACTGTTTCGAGAATACGGTCCCAGATAGTTATCATTCCCATTCACACAGGGACAGATCATGAACGTGTTCGAACGTGCATGGATTGTTACAAACGGTAATGTATAATAATCTGATAATACTATCACTGGGGTATGTGTCACTATGCCTTTTTCACAAGTTTTCTACTATAACTAATTTTTATCTTCATCTACAACTATCGATCCACATTTATACCAGTTTTATTTAAAGTTTAAAAGTGTTGGTATTCTATTCTTACCATTATTAATGTTCAAACACGGATAGACAAGTACCGTCTGTCCTTGTTTGAACATTGTATTCTGTCGTTGTTACAAACGTTATTACAGGTTATAAACCTCCAGAAAAAATATGTCTGTCCATGTTGCAAACTTAATTTTACAATGTTCTCTCTCATGTGTTGGAGTTATTAAACATGCAATATTTTCATTTATAATTTGAGACCTAGCCATGATATGGTAATCCATATCCAGTGAAAAAATCACTATGGTTAATATTTAGTTTTGGTCCATTATGTTACACATATGTACCCCTATACCATGGAAGTGGCCGTGTTACGGAAAGTGTGTATTTCGGAATGCCATACAATTTCAATTCTGACAACCATCACTTAATTATATTGGGTTTGGCCATTGAACCTGTTCGTTGAGGGTCTAGATGAAGGGTCTGATGTCGATTTGTTTTTTTCATTAAAAGGAACATCACAGAGGAAAATCAGCCACGAATATCCCATGAATAATAGGGGAGACCGGGTCTAGCTGTTACAGGGGTAGGTTGTTACAATGGCCCTTGGCCCCAGTATTGTTCATCGGTTTAATCACCAGATGTCAGCATAGTGTATACGATGACCTACTATCTATTCACGGAAATCCATCCCATAATTCTCAGGCAATATACTAATGTTGGACAATCAAATGTTTTTGAGGGTCTGTACTATTTTTTTATTTTTATGAAGAAATCTCCTGTAAGGTTGAGTCACTGTTTCAATCAAAATTTGATGATTTATATTGCAAGTTGTTATAGACTATTGATAATTTATCCATAAGTATGATGTGGCGCAAAGCTGCTCACATGTTTTCTGAAAATGACCCAATTACTGAAGCAAGTTGTGTTGGGGCAAGTTGTGACAAAATAATTTGGGCAAGTTGTGACATGTCAGAAATTGCCCTTGTGACATTTCCCAATGATGTAACAACTTGCCCACACTGTAACAACGTGCCCCTGTGATATTGCCCCATACTGTAACAGCTTGCCCCAACTGTTTTGTTATTTTTTTATAGTGTAGTTTCAAGGTATAACGTGTCATCAATCAGCAAACTATGAAAATGGTTGGCTCTAAAAATGGTTGACAAACTAAAATAATTTTAACTCACTTGGATATGTGGATCGCGTTTTTGAGACAAAACACAGCTTCAAGTGGGAGAAAATTCACATTGAATAACTTGGCACACGAGAGGTTAAAAGGAAGTGATGTTTCTCATATCTTGTTTTTTTTCTGTTTCAATTTGCCAAAAAATAAATGTTATTATTATTATATTACAATATACAAATTTATTCTGTGTTTCTTCTTCTTTGATTGTCACAAAGTTATCCAATAGAAATACACCTGAATCACAACTTACCCCTGTCGTTGTCATCTGTGTCACTACTTAGCCCTGCGATTGTCATCTGTGTCACACCTAACCCGGCAGTTGTCACAACTTACCCTGGTTTAAGGCAACTTTTGACAAGTTGACTGCCTCTACATTTGGTGCTCTCAAACACTTACATTTGGCTATGTCACTAATATGCAGACTAAATAGGTCTGTATTGATGGGTATATATATATTACTTTCATGACAATAAAACACACAGAGAGAAGGGCATAAAAGTGAAAACTGTCACAACTTGCCCCGGTCTCCCCTACCTGTGTATTTTGGCGATGTTCACGATGTCCTGCAAAGATGTAAACATGTCAATTGGCCGAATTTAGAAGTGTTAACCCTTAATGTTTGGAAACGTGTGGCCCGTTACGAAAGCGCCGTTAAGCAGTGCTTTACCGATGGCATTGTAATTAAACTTGACATAAGTGCAAGCCTGAATCAAATTTAAAATATATATCTGTTTAAACTAGACTTCTCCGAAATTTTTTTTGTTATGTCAGTGTTATAAAAATAAAAGGTAGTCTATGGTATCAAATAATATTCATAATAAAAAATGCATAGAAGTATATGGTTATGAAAATATACCTTTTACACATTAGACAAAAAATATGTATAGATTTTATGTAGACCTAGGCCTATAATAAAAATACATCTCCTTTCATTTCGGTAGGAGCACTTATAAGCACATTTTGAAGTGATTAGTATTCCCCACAGGAATAACGACATTTGTATCATACTGATTCTCTTTGTCAATAAAAGTATTATTATTAAACTCACAACGTCTTTGATGATGTGATACCTCTGGGACTTTACACACTTATCCTAATATGAGTTAAGAACTTTTTGTCATAGATTACAGCTAGTAAATTATAAAAAAAAATCTTTAGGAAACAATAATTACGGTGCCTGCCATAAGTGTTTTAAAGCTAATCACTTGGCCAAAAATTGTCCCACCAAGATAAAGTGCCATCACTGCGATGCGCCGCATCACCCCCTATTATGTAAACTGGGTGATGGGGTGAATAGTAGTGATGAAACAAATACCTCAAAATTTAATAACAGCTCCTCCTTAATGTCAGGGGACCGAACTGATAAGAAAACTGAATTTCCAGGGTTCATCGGTCTGATGACCAAGGCAAACAACACCATTCTGTTACAAACGATATCCGTCCCATCAACGACCAAGAGTGGAGAAGTGGAAGACTTTAATATCTTATTAGACAGCGGAAGTTATCGTAGCTTCGTTCTAAATTCAGTGCTTGACAAACTTGAAAAAAGGCATATTGACGTAGAAAAACTGACCTACGGGTCGTTTGGTAGTAGTAATGTGACCAAAAGTGGACTGAGAAACCTGCATGAAGTCAATTTGTCATCATCTGTTCAGGTACAATGTTCAGGTGTTGAAACAATCAGTTCTCAAATTTTCAAACCAAAACTGTCGAGTGATGTGATTCAAGAACTTACACAATTGAATGTGTCATATTTAAATGCAGGTGAAGGTATAGAAATACATATGTTGATTGGTATCAACCATTATTGGGATATAATTCAACCAGACATTATCAGATTGTCATGTGGGTTTGTCGCCCAGAATTCTAAATTAGGTTATATTATTTCAAGGGCTTGTTTTAACAACTACAGCACCTTGAATATGTCAAACACAACCCCCTCCATGCTATGTTGCACCGCTTCCTCTCCTCCGACGGCCGGGAATGGTGGTTCATGTAGAGACATTCATGATTTTTGGTCGTTGGAGAGTATAGGGATAGATGCACCTATATCGATTATGACGGGCTCGGTGGAAAACGATCTGACAGCGTTTTTTACCGAATCAGTTGAGTATAGAAATGAATGTTATTCTGGGGTGCTACCTGGGAAGGATAGTAAAGCAAAAAACAAACTGGTCAACAATTACCACAGCGCCACCCTCCAGTTTGAAAATTTAAAACGGAGATTGGCGCGTGATGAAGAACTCCCCAACAAATATCACTCTGTATTTGTAGAACTTAGGAGCTTAGGTTTCATTCAGCAGGTTGATTTAACGAATGAGACGAATTGCCAGTTTTTTACTTGCCACATCATCCCGTGGTACGAGAATCCAGCTTAACCACTAAGGTATGACCTGTATTCGATGCGTGCGCCACCGGAACAAGCAAAGTGTCATTAAATGATTGTATGAATCCCGGCCCGAATTTGTTACCCCTATTACCGGTGGTTCTAAGAAGATTTTGCAGATGGCGCTACACATATTCAGCTGATATCACTAAAGCATTCCTCCAAGTAGGGGTGCAGGAACAAGACCAAAATGTTCATCGTTTTTTTGGGATGATCAAGGAGTGACTAGAATTACGAGGTTTAATAGAGTGCATTTGGCAACTCGGCAAGTCCGATCTTACTAAATGCGATCATTAAATTTCATCTTAAGAAGTATGATAGAGCTGACCATACCGTGACTGAATTAGAACGCAATTTGTATGTAGACAATTGGCTGTCCGGCTGTGATACTGTGGAACAGTCTGTGTGTCACATATGGAGGGCCAATGAAATTATGTCTACAGCCAGTATGCATTTTGCTAAATGGGCTAGTAATACACCTTTCCCAATAGTGACCACAGTGACCACAGTGACCAAAAGCTGAACTATTTGGTTGGGAGTCCTGTCACACTCTTTTCTATTACAACACACCACACAGTGATTCAAACTGAACTATTTAGTTGGAAGTCCTGCTTATGTGTAAAATCGTGCGAACAGTGTATTGTGCCAATTTGGCCACTAACACGCCAGTCGAGTTTAACAGTAAGATCAATGTGGCCTTCTTGGTCTGAAGTGGGACCCTAGACTAGATGGATTCTTGGTCAATAGTGAGAAACTGGTCTTGTTGCAAAAATTGACTAAAAGAATTGCTCTTAGCCTGATTTCAAAGATTTTCGATCCATTAGGATTTTTTACACCCTTTTTGATAAGAGCTAAGATTGTTTTTCAGATTTTATGGGCTTACCAGCTAGAATGGGACTCTCCTTTACTAATAGAGGAAAGTGATAAAATTATTACTTGGTTGTCAGAAGTGGAGGGATTAAAGAATTTTTTCATTCCTAGACAATTTTTTCCTGGTGTCAAGTGGACAGATGTATTGAAACTTGGACTTCACGTATTTTGTGATGCCTCCCCCCTGGCGTACGGTCCTGTGATATATATGCGTGGGTTCGTGCACAGAGGAGACGATACGAAAGTCGAAAATAGACATGATAAACCTGTAGTTTCATTCTGCATTTCCAAGGCACGGGTTGCACCAGTTAAAACAGAAACATAGCCGAGACTGTAACTTACAGCATGTGTCTTGGGCTGTCGCATGTCCAAATTCGTAACACTCACACTCGCGAAAGGGGATATAGCTACCTTTTTTTGGACTGACTCGAAGATTTTTTTGGGTTGGATTAATCAGGGGGCTCAAAAATGTAAGGCATATGTGGGTAACCGCGTTAAAGAAATTATAGAATGTGCGCCGGCACGTTTTTGGCAATATTGCCCTACTGAAAAGAACCCTGCGGATTTAGTCACTAAAGGAATCTCAGTGAATAAGTTTCTAAACTCGGAGGTATGGGTCCGGGGGCCCAAAGAATTGTTAGATCAGCAGGTCACCTTCGTTCCCAAACACTCGAGTGTAGCGTTAACATCGAAAGGAAGACCTCCCTCCACTGAAGTAGTCCTGTCTGTCAATGATCTTCTGAAGATAGAAACCCAAACCTTAGCCGCTAATTCAGCAGAGTCAGTGGGGAAAGATTATGTTGGCTGTATAAACGTAATACCGGAGTCGAGATTTACTAAGTCTAACATCAATGACGGGCTTGTGAATCAAGCTTACATACAACTCATACCCAAAAAAAGTCTTTTATAAAGTCTTTTATAAGAGAATGATTAGAGTTATGGCTTGAGTTTTTGCGGGCGGCTACCATATTCAAAGGTTATTCTTCCCGGTCTCAAGCACTTGACGCTAAAGAATTGGCCCGGGGGGAAGCTCTTATCCAAACCTTCTTGCAATGTAAGTATTTTTCAGAAGAAATTCGGTGTGTACACAAGGGAGTATGCCTCCCTAGTACATCCTGTTTGAATGTGTTACACCCATTTATTGATAGTCAACAGGGTATTCTGCGCATGTCCAGCAGACTAGGCCTCTCCGAATTGCCTTACGATCAAATATACCCCATTATACTGCCTCGTAGTCCACATCTGTGGCCTGGATACGTGGGGTGCATCTGAAAAATAACCATTCTGGAGTAGGAACAACGGTTGCAATCATTAGCCAGCGGATCTGAACTAAGTTGTCATCACCATGATTCCCGAAGTCAGATTACGCCAGAACCTCCTCTGCCAGTTAATTGACAGGGTTGTTTTGACAGCACTATTTAGCACCCAGGGTGTGGATCATGCTGGGCCATTGTACGCGAGAGATGCAGGCAAAAACAAATTCTACTTTTTACTTTTTACGTGTGCAGTGATTCGTGCCGTGCATTTAGAGCTCGTGGGCTCTTTATCCACTCAGGATACCATCCTGACATTTCGTCGTTTTGTGGCACGTAGAGGTCACCCGAATATTGTATACTCAGACAATTTAAAGACGTTTATTGCATTGAGTCGTCATTTATCCGAGAAATTGTTCTTTTGTCGGCCCACATGGAAGTTTATAGCCCTGAGAGCCCCTTGGGTAGGAGGTTGGTGGGAGCGACTAATACAGTCTGTAAAAAATGAATTGCGAAAGACGCTAGGACTACATTTGATAACTGTTGTGAAACTTACTACTGTCCTTACTGAAATTGAACATTGTATTAACAGCCGCCCTCTGACATATAATTATTAGTGACAACCCAGAATACGACGTCATTACTCCAGAAGGGTTTTTACTAAAGCCGCTATTTCTATTAAACAGGCCTCAAAGGCTCACCCGTACCATGCTCTGTCGCAAGCACAGGGTACTATCCTCGAGCACTTCTGGCAGGTATGGCAAAATGAATATCTGACCAACTTACCTAGCAACATAACGAATAGTCATTCGCACAGAAACATTGACCGGGGCCAAGTGGTCTTAGTCCGAGAGGATTTCGACAAACGCATAGCATGGCTGATGGGTGTCATTGTATATGTAAGGGAATCTAGTGACAACATTGCCAGTTCGGCCACCATCAAAATAGGTGACAAGACATATGATCGACCTATTCAGAGATTGTACGAGCTGGAAGGATGGGATCAGGGTCAATCTACTAATGAACTGTTACATTTGATTGATTCTGACACCCCTTCTAAGACTACTGACGATTTACCTTCTAGAATTTCAGAAACCACAGCTAAACAGGCTCAAGCGCTGGTCGATTCATTTCCATTAAGCAGTAAGGAACTCACTGATGCGATGGGCGAGATAGGCCAGGAGGCGGCGAGAACAGGTGACTCAGGCGGCTCCCCCGCCTACCACACCAGAAGTGCTAGACGAGTAAAAGCAATTCAATTAGGTGTGACTCTATATCTATTGTATCTCATTATTGTTTAAATTTAAAAATTATATACGACTCTGAAGACTATTATTATTGATCCTGTATGCGTTTTAATTAGTTAGATGTTGTGTTATAAAAAACGGGGGAGAAAATGGATACATGAGTTGATACAGGGGTGCATTATGAACTAGAATATTGAAAATTGAAATTATTAAAACAAATGTATAAACATGTTATAAAAGGCTAGTATGAAATTGGGGTGTGAAGTGCCCTAGTTAGGCGATGCTGAGCTTGGAGTTTTTTTGCAATGAACTAAACAGTGTTTAGAATAACATGAAGTGATCAGTGTTATAATGTATCACATTTTGCTGTTAATTTAGTTGCCTTGATAAAGGAGTATTGTCAGTTGTTCAACGATGGGTTGACTGAACAAAGAGGTTCTAAAGTTAGCATTGTTTTGTTAGTTAAAATTAATTTCAAAGTTTTATATTGGTTGAACCGTGATGATAGTCGTTTGGGGATTGTCACACCTCTCTGGCGAGGAGTGTCAAAACCATGCACAGCTGTCATCACGTTTCAATTTGTTTGCTGTAATCAAGACAGCGTCTGTTTGACAGCTCAGACCATTGCAAGAGGTCAACCGGAAAAAAGGTATATATATATATATAAATGAAAGACGAGTTGTAAGCATTGACCCAGTGTTGGGTCAAGGTCATGTTCCTAATGCGAACTAGTAGCGTTGACCCAGCGTTGAGCCAATGCTGTGGTCCTATTGCAGGACAAGGGCGTCAGTGATTGCCGTGGAGGTGGGTTAATGTACAGGTAGCATACTAACCGGAATGGTGGTCTTCCGCACAATTGCTGGCGCAGCGCTGGGCCAGCATCTTGAGATGGTGGACCAGCGTTGTGCCAACGCGGGACACCGAAGCATTGATGTGGGCTGTATTCAGATGGTACAATAATTGGGCCAACATTGTGTCTTGCATGTTGTAGTTGGCGCGATGCCGGCCCAGCATCCTAAGGTGGTGAATTCAGATGGTAATGTGACATCTACTGTTTAGAGGTGAAAGAGGGTATACAGCCACTAGGTTTGGGCGCGATACTTTTCTTTCACCTCTCACCTTTTACAGTGATTATGACTTAGCCTAAGAGCGATAACTAGTTACTAAGTCGTGGCTAGTTACCGCTTTTTGCCTGGTGATAGTGGAGACTCTGTCTGAGCGTTTCTGGATTTGTGGGTGACCATGTGAGTGGACGCAGGCCATTGATTCGCTCAGGCAAAAATCAATAAATGCATTCAGATTTTATTGTAAGGCTGAGGGGTTTTGAGTTACTGCTTAAGTCACATCCTAGCTGAGAGGGTCGTTTTCATTTTCTGTATATAGTGTAAAGCAGCTGCCTGTCTTCTGTGTCTTAATAAAATTGTATCCAGCTTCAAGTGTTATGGACTCTTTGACTTGCGTCTCTGCCAAACTTCCGAAAGTCATCATGAATCCCCATGATTTTTAACAGGCTTAGGTCCGGTTACAATATTTATTCAAATAAAATTTGTTTATAGAATAGGGTTCTATGCATCCAGCTCGATTGGTCAAGTAGGGCCTACATATTGAAATGCCATTAGTTGAAGAGAGTCAAGTGGATTATGTACTATGGAAAGGGACGTGGCGCAATGGTTAGAGCCTGGAGCGGTTTCGAACCCCGCTTGGTGCAGGATTTTTAGAAAAGTATCATGTTTCTCCCCTCTCAATATTGGGACATTATTTCGATGTTGTAGCCTATCCTTGGGCAAGGCACTTCACCCTCAAATGCTTCACTTGACTCAGGTAAAAATGAGTACCTTTTAGGATAGAAAAATCAATAGGTACGATAAATCCAATGTGCCAAAATCGCTGCAGAACTGTATGCTCTCCGTGGAGTTGAAATGGCACACAAATGAACAGGTCCAGGCATGACCAGAGGGGCAAAATGTAAAGTTGGACAATATGTACAGGGTAGTCTAAACTCTAGGTAGGGGATTGTCACATGCAACAGGAAATTTATCTTGAATAAGCTATTCAGCGAACACAACTGATAACTCTCAATATACCGGAAGAGGAGTTCCAAAAAGAGCTGGTCCTTTAGGCGAGAGCCTGCGACCAGAATATTCCCCAAGGTAAAATTTCCTTAGGTAATATATATTTTTATATAGTGTCATGTAGGGCCCTTTAGACGCGAGTTGTATTATTTGGGTTTCTGCTGAATTTACAGTCAGAAGCGTTAATGCAGGATTTTCCTGGTTGCTTGCTGCGAGGCGCGTCACTCATGATATCACGCGTGACACATTCCCTGTCACACGTGTTTGGTCTTGAAGGCCGGGCTGTTCACGTCACAGTATCCATTCTAACTTATGACGTATTATTGTTTGATAGCCACGTGTGGCTTTCGCCTTGCTCATTGGTTTAAGCCCTCTCGTGGGGGCGTGGCTTCTCTCGAATTAGAGTTTGCCGCTTGAAATTCGCCAGTCTTATAGAAATCTCCAGAGTAGCAGGACGCGTGGATTTGCTGAGCTGGGGACAGACATGCCGCCTGCATGTCTGTCCCTGGCACACGCACAGTGTCTGTCCTGTCCTGTGCTGTTCTGTCTAGTATCATTTATTAATATATATTAAAGAACAGTTTTACCAGACCTACCATTCATGCCATTGTTACACGTTTTACTAGACCTACCACCTCAGACCTACCAGTACCAGTTAGTCTACCACTGCATTGTATCACCAGTGTCACAAGCTCATTGTGTTTGTCTCAGACTCAGTATCATTATTTATTAAGGATGTGTGCCAAGCAAAGAACTTCTCATCTTCTACTGTTTTCCTGAACGTAGACTTTTCCTGCCGTGTGCCGTGTCGCCAGTTTCTCAGTCTCAACTCTCACGCTCCTTGACCTTGTCCTGAGTGCTACCATTACACAGAACTAGAACCGAGTCATATTAATACTCCACTTAATTCACAGAAATATGACAATAGTCTAGTTATTTATAAATTCGTCAATGTGGATTCATACTGGCCGCTGTAGAGCTGTAATGCCTTGTTAGCGCTACACTTGGATTCTGGTGATGTTTGGATTCATGGATCTGTTTTTTAATTTTCATAATGCTCATAAGTGTATGTATTTTTATGTGAATTATATCTGTATTTGTTATGAAATAATAAACGATTTCTGATTCTGAATAAAAAGCTTCTTATTAGCTTTTATAAATTCATAGCAAAAGTCAAACATTCGCTCAGCATAGGTAATTGTGTCTTTTAATACATGTAATATCGCTCACCGTCACAAGGACGGACACTTGAATCGATGGCATTTCAGTTTATTGACCACTTGATTCTCACTTAAAACGTAATTCCAAATGCCACATTTGTTGCTTACAATTACCTGACGTATTTTCATTTTTTTTCGGAATAATTACTTTGTTAGAAATCACTTAAAAATGTCTTTATCGATCTCTTTTTTTCTTTCGCCGTCTTGGCTGGGTGATGGGCGATAATAAAGGTTTCTGTCATTCAGTATGGGCGATAAAATGTGACAACTGGAAGGCGGTGGGGTAGAATCTAACCGAAAATTACTCATAGTTGTTTAATTTGAGACGAAACATTTGCAAATTGTGAAGTTTATACACTCATTTTATTCCAAAAAACAGTGATAGATCTAACACGTTAGACCCCTAGACCGTACATTAGAAACCTCCAAAATAACCCTCTCAAATAAAGTAATCTTCATGCCTCATGGTCTATACTATACCCATGCCCATGGCCTATCAAAGCTTGCTTGTTTTAGTTGTCGATATCATGACATAGTCATAGGTCTATATAATACATCTAACGTTAGCAGCGGAAACAGGTAACCAGGTCCAGGCGTCGATTGTAGTACCTCCAGTGGGTACTTTGATAGACGTACGGTTGCTACCTCAGTAAGTCAATGCAAGTACCCTCATCTATAAGCCAGATCATTAAGCCTTTTCATGGGTGCCCCCTAAGAAATCTAATAAACAGTTTTTGTAAGGTCTCCCAATCGCCTGACACTGGTGATTCCCTTCTTCTGATGTCACAGCTTCTCCTGGAAATATATTAACGTCCCACAGGCAAGCTAATAAATTAGTAAATTTTTCCCAAAGAATGCCAATACTATTTGAAGGCTTTTCACACATCATGTGACATGGTACACTAGTATAATAAGCATGGGGGACACAAAATTCTGGGCAATCACGAAAGGTGAATATATTAAAAGAACGGTTCTGAAACGTTACATGATTTTTTTATATGAAAGGATATGATATTATTAACATTTTCTAGAGTCATAATGTTAATCGAAAAATTATAATAAAGGAGGAAAAAACAATTTATTGTCATAGATTCGACATTTCATGGAGGCCGAAATTTTCCCGGAATTTAGCTAGATCCACCCCGACTGATGACGTCAGAGCTGACAGTCAGATTTTAGCAGACGACAGAATCATACTGTTATGATGGCCGCTGTGGTGCTGCCCTGATATTTTACACGCCCAATTTTACGTTTCTAAGAATAGAAACCTATTTTTCAGTATTATATACAAAAATAATTATCTAGGTATATTCACAACCATTCCCCTGAGTTTATTATAATTTATATCGGATATAACATGATGAAATAGAGTGCCGAGTTGAATGGGCTTTCACAACATCGCAGCCACTGCCAGCTGTCATTTTGCTCGATCTGCGATGTCGAGCAGGTGTTACCTGACCAAAACACACTTCAGTCTCGACAGGTGTGTTTATTTGATTACAAAGACACACAGTTTATTCCCATGTTTATTCCAAGCAAGAGATTAACTTATTAATTGGCGATAAGACTTAATTTCTGTTCGCTGTCTGAATGGGTCATCCCGCTTAACATATTATCGCCCACGCGGCCATGGTGGAAGTGAGTGATTGACAGGTGACTGGTCTGACTCCGACTGGAATTTTTACTTTCGAAGTTGTTGTTAAAATTTCATTAAAATCACTGAGAATTAATTAGACATGAATGAAGAATAAAAAATTTAAAACTCCAGATTTTTTTTAGTCTTTAGTTTAGGGTCAGCTAAGTTTGAAGAAAATAAATAGACTATTACAAAATTCTATTTTTGGATGTCACATATTCATTATCTCGCCAAAGGCTGTGATGGATCAAGGGGGCAGGGGGTGACGCCCCCTATTTTTTGCCGAAAAATCTCCTAATTTGCGCAAAATATGCCACATAAAACACTGCCACCTCTTTCTTTAGATCCTGGATCCGCCGCTGAACGGTCACTCAATGACATAATAATAATAAACTTCTATAGCGCCTAAATCCTTGGCGATCAGAGCTTAGAGGCATGACAAACATAATCGTAATCTAACTCATTGAACTTCCAACACCGTTTTTGTTTGTCGTCTGTGCCAACTGGACACACCAAGATTTTAGTCGGAAATTATGCCGTCTGGCTAAACATGATTAAGCCAGATCTATAATTAGCCTAATCAGGGGCGGATCAAGGATTTGAAGAAGAAGGGTATGTGAGTGTTTTTTGCATGTTCAGGCTGGTTCAGGGGACTTTTAAAATACTTTGCCTCAAAAAAAGGGTGGCCTTGCACCCCACCCCCCCCTCAAGCTTAGCCAGCTAATTGATGTTTTTTTTTATTATTTACCATATTAATTCTAATAAGCGCCCATATTCCAATAACTACCCACACCTCTAAATTGAAAAAAATCCCACGATCATGTACCCGGGTACACTATATGACACGCTAGGCCTATATGATCAACTCTGCAATGTCGGAGGGTTTTCTAGAATAAATACAATTACTATACAAAATCTGAGGTTTTATTAAATAGACTACAATTACTATACAAAATATCAGACAAAATATTTATTCGAACTCTTCAATTCACCCCAAAAAATTAAAATTATACTTAATAAGGATTTCCACACAACTAATTTATATCAGATAACCTTGATAACACCAGATCTATATAAAATTTATTACAATTCAATATATTCAAATACCAATAATGTTAAAAATCAACATCTTTAGTACTTGGTTAAAATTATGAGTAGGGATGGGGACTGCTGCTTTTTAAGTTTTATTCGGAAAAATAATTAAACATGTATATATGATAATTTCTCAGATGATGAAATTGCTCACATGTGAATTCAAATGAATGACAAATATGGTATTCAACAGATTAAACAGGTACCCTGCAGCCTAAATTGGTAAGATTGTGTTATCCCGGACACACAGAAACGTACAAGAGTTGAATGTTGATACCTGCCACTTTGTGACATAAGCTTTTTATTTTAACTTTCAACCCCTTCAGCATGTCAGACTCTGATGTCTAAAGTCGATTCCCGCACTGAAAGAACTAAAAAAATTATTATGGTCATAGACCCGTACCATATTTATATCTAAGCTATGATGCTATGTTTGAATCTCTAAAACTTTAGGACTATAAAGAATCCACAACTTGTGGATTTATTATAAGAGAAAAAGTTGTTAGTAGTTAAATGCTGGCAGTAATTCAAATCTGAATAAAATTTAGTTAATTTCCTAGACCTAGATATTCAAAGATTACAATTCCAAATGTCAATTAGAACTAAATATATCCACTTGAAAGTCCCCCACAATCTTCCGAATATCTAGTTATCCTGAAGATGATGTCTGAAAAATACTATGATTACCGGTAGTGAGGACTTGTATCAGTTAAATGTAATATTTGGCACCATATAGAAGTAGTAAGAATTTTTTTTGTTTTTATTTAGGGAGACATAGATCTGAGTATAATTTCATTTTTTGTCAAAAGGTAAAATAAATTAACATGCTTTAACCTTACAGCGCGGTAATCGACTTTAGTCGTGACGACTAAAGTCGATCACCGCACAGTAAGAGTAAAAATATTTGATGATTTCAAAATGAAAAAAAACCCTTTAGTCTCCATGGATCATTTTACAAAAAGAATTCAGCGCTTTGAGGGTTAAACTGTAAACATAATCCATTGTTATTTTATACAATTTGCAACTTCAACTTATTAAATGCATGTATATTAATTTGCATTCACAAAAACTGTAAGCAGGGAAATACATGTGTAGTTAGCAATTTACAGCTCAAATCAAATATAAATATTACCATATTTTATAATATAGAAGTGAGTATGTACATAGTATTTTTCATATTAAAATTCTTTTTTGGCATTTTATAGCTGAAAATTGCAGTACCAATTTCAGATTCAAATGAATGAAAAATATGCTGGTAACTAAACAATTCAGCAGATATTAATTTATTAACAGAATATACTGCAAACAACCTATTGATGAAATTAGATTAACCTGGAAACACAGACAGATCAGAAAGAAATTTAATTTACTTGTTTATTATAAACAAGTAGAAAAATAAATCATGAAAAATAGTTTGTCGGATTACCTGCTTGGCCACATTCTGATTTAAACCACTCTTGAAATTTGGCGAAAATATCAAATTTATCACATGTGGTGTATCAAATCAAGATCTGCATAATTCCACGACTAATGTATTAACCCTAGTCCTGCTACGCCCGTATATATACAGTTGTGAGCAGATTTTAAGCCAAATTATGTCATTGAAAATGAATAATATATTGATTATAATTGATTAAAACTAAGCTGATTTTCAGATAGACCTGTCTAAGTCACATGTATTTGATTTAAAGTCACTGGTAGTCAAAATTTAACACATCAGAGCTGTAGCTTCCACTATTTTCACTGTTGCGATTGATATATCACCACAGATGTAAATTTCACAATCTTCACCATCGCTTCATTACTGGACTGTACAAGACTAAATCACCAACTTTAATCATTTTTCACCAAAGCTGTAAGGTTCATAATCTCAACTTTCTCTAGGATGTTTCTTCCTGGTTGACCATACTAACTGCAGTGTCTAACTCTTTGCTCCATGCTCCTGGTCAGCGAGGGTGTGGTGTACAGCACCACAACAAGATTGTGTCTGTCTTTGTCAATATCATATCTATCTGTGGAACCACTAAGTAATTTTTCAATAGGCTGCTCACCTTAACAACTGGCGAATGAGATAAAACAGAAATCAACATAAATACATTTGCTATGATTTTTCAGCATTTCAGCTATCAGTGAGTAGACTATATGATATCATAATATGTATTACATTGATCACAAGACACAAATGTGATATTTTCATTTGAAAATCTAAATTATCAGTAAAATAATTAAAACCTTCAATATTTGTTGAAAAGAAATAATTAAAATTTCAAGGAAATCGGTTCAAAATTGACGAATAAATCGCCGAAAATCATGCTATCCTGGTTAATCAATTTTAATTTGACGGCAAGTATAAGTCATTTAGTCTAACTTTTAAAATATGCTATAGTCTATATAATTCTATGCAATTGTTGGAATTCTTTTGAAAAAAGTGTTTGCAAAATTTCATAAAAATCTGTTGAGAATAAACTGTGGGGACCCTATGTCCCGCATATTTTGACAGTTGACTAGACCTTCAATTTAGATATAGGCCTACTGTCAGGGATGGGGTCAATTACATATTTGTATTTGCGTATTTGTATTTGAATCTTCCGTATTTGTATTTGATTTTTATAAAAGGCCTGTATTTGTATTTGATCCTTGTATTTGATGTATTTGATCAAAAATAATTCAAATACGTTTTTTCACAAAGTTAGGCCAGCGAATTTAACAATAATAATGTAATTGAGGATAGATATTTTTTACAAAATAACTTGATATGAAATTTATTTTTTTGTCATTCATATATCTGTGTATGTTGCGGCACCTCTGTCCATTGATCATTAAAATGCCAATGCAGCCAAAACACCTTTTGAGTACAAAAAAATCAATGTTTAATACAATTAGTGTTTATATTAAGTACAATGTTTCGCTGAGCAGTTAAGCTCGCATATAATATTTGGCACATGCTGCATATTATATTTGAATATATCTGGTTAAGCTGCCAGATTAATTGATGTATTTGATGTATTTGTATTTCGTTTTAACATTGCATTATAATCAATGATGTAAGCCTTGAAGGGTGTTAATTAGATGGTGCTCCAGGTGCGCCTGTGTTGGGCATGTGTTCCAAAAATCAGTGGGGCATGACTTTTAATTGCTAGCAGGGGGGGGGGGCTTTAATTCTCAAAGATAAAAAGCGTGATCTAATTCAGGCGCGCCTACAGGCATACGCAAGTGCGTACCTTCGAATTATCAACGCATGTATATTTTTAGAAGCCATTACGCCTGTATAACTTCCCGTTCATGTCTGCAAAGAAAACATTGGTTGACGGCTGCTAAGTAGTCGTAGGTGTAAGGATCACAAACACTATGGCGCGAGGGTAACCAGTGGCTTATCGATGTCCCGCTCGACATGATCTCCACCCACCCCTTGTTCAGCATGTTCAATGGTAGGCCTATGGCAAAAACATCCTCAGAGCGTCACCTAATGATCAAATCGGCCTAAGTATATGACATTTTAAAATGCTTGTTTTTCCGACGCCCTTGGCTTCCTTCCTGCCAGACATCTGTGAATGAGCAGTATACGTTAATGAAGAATTGGTAATATAAGGGGAAAAGCAGCTTAGAAACAATGAGCTGCGACGCCTTGATCACACTCAGCACACTTCGGGTGCTAGGGTTCAGCTCAGTCATAATCACACCTCCTTGTTGCAGCAATTCAAATTGTGTTTATGCCACACACAAACCGTCAACACACTTAAAGTGAATACATTTTCTGCTATGTTGAACGCGCATGGACATATCAAGGCTAAACACTTACATTTCTATTTTAATTTATTGTTGCAAACTTCAAGTTTAGTTGCATCGCTGTTATACGTACATACAAATTATAGCTATCCCTCTCAATAGAACACTTTAAAACAATTTCAATTTTTAAAATATCATATTCTTTAATATAAAAATGATTTGTAAGCTCGCAAAAGTCTTCTTTTAATTATTGCGGTGAAATTAATAATTTTTGCTCTTTATTTACTTTAATGACTTTGTTCTCTTCAATTATTTATTCACTTTATTGACTCTATTCACTCTATCCTGTTTATTCACGTTATCGTGATTCAATGTAATATTGTGGGATCCTCCGTGACTGAGAGGTAGCGTGCTCGGCCTCAGACCGCCAGAATCCTGTGTCCGCCAGGTTACGAATTTCGAATCCTGTGTTTTTTCAAAAAGCTCTCCTGACCCAGTTCAGCCTACATAAGCACAATTGCGGCATAAAACCCCATTGATTCATTTTCACTTTATCATCCCAGCAAACACAAAACATTTGTGTAACATTTGCACAACGACGGCCCAACGTCTTCGACGTTGGTCCAACATTGTACAAATGATATAAAAATGTTTTATGTTTGCTGGGTGTTTCACTTTTGTAATGTATTGTCAGTGGGGTTTTTGTGACACTGAATCCCGCCGTACAGAAACACTATTGGTTGGATCGCTTAGAAAAGATATAGCACCATACCTGACTACCCAAAGATTAGGTAGATATCACGGCAAAATTCAATGATAAAAAGATGCGCAAAAAACGTCCGTATAATTATAATAAGCTTAAGAACGTATCAACTGGAAAAAAATTACTTTGGACGAGTTACGTCCAAACTAATTATAAATAAAGTGATATAAATCATAAATGAATTGTACATATCATTTATCCATTGTTTGGTTTTATTTTTTACCGTAAATTGAGGTCACCTCTCCACCCCCAACAGTGGCGGATCCAGAAGGAGGGGGGCGCAGCCGGTACCCCCCCCCCCCCGTTCAGCGTCCCCCCCCAAAAAAAAAACTACTATATTTTGTCCGAATGCGTCATTTGAGGCCTTAGATTTCAAAATCAGCTGTGGTGTGTAGTGATCCTTGCAAAAATCGCCTCCCCCCCGTCTGTCAATTCCTGGATCCGCCACTGCCCTCATCGGCCTCATATCTGCGTACCGTAGACCAAATTCCTGCAGGCGCGCCTGTAATTGATAGCCTGTCTAGCCCTTTAATTGCACCAACGATGGCTAAATCCTTGCCCGGCTCCTGACGCATTGAAACGATGCTGAGCCAATGTCTACGGGCCTATAGAATATGTGTGTCATGTGTATACAGTGACAACGTGTCGCTGGCAGGACTGTGCGCCCAGCAAACAGGAGACGTTGATACAATGTTGTTTCATTGCTGAACCACTGTCTGCGACGCTGGCCCAGCATTAAAGCAACATTGATTCAGCGCCTCGAGTTTGCCAAGTAATTACAACCCTCTCCCGTCTCAGCAGAACAATTTCACAGATCGTGATAATTATGAAACATGAAACATAGCCATAAATATCAAAGTCAAAATACGTTTTAGGTGTTTGCGCTTAATCTTGTCAATTCGTTATCTTAACATTTTATGTTAAATGACATAATCAATACGAGATAATAAACATGTTATGTATGCGCAGTTAAATTGAATTTAATGATATGTTTAATACATCACCCGGGTGTAAAGGTGTCATCACCGGCGTTAATCGTTCAAAGACATTTTGAATACCGTACCTAATTAACATGTTGTTCATTCAAAGATTGGTATATTTATTATACGTCGTTGGAGACATAAACCATCTTACGATTACATGCAGAACATAGCTATACAGTTGACCGGAATTTTCACCTGTTTACATTTCCGTGAGCCTGTGCTTTTGTGCCTTCTCGCTAAGTTTTAAACTCGCGAATTTTAAAAGTCAGAAGTCAATTTATTTCTGCCTTAAATCAAAATAAGTCTCTGAACAGTAAAATGTCACATGGTCAGCAGTGCTTAGCTGTCGCCATTGATCTATTTGTTATCACCACCATCAGCTCGACCACTGTTTCCACACATTGTTACTCTTTAAGCGCTAAATTATCTAATCTCAATTTTACCAACTTGAAGTTGTATCTCGCTACAGCGACCCAATAACTCCAAATGGGTGATAATTACTCATATTCGTTCAATTTCAGACCAAACATTTGGAAATCTTTATGTTTAAACATTCACTCAATTCCCAATGCAATAACTGTGATTCGACCCGCTGATAAAACACATTTAAAAAACGATTCTAGTCGTGCGTAGCGCTCAAAGGGCTAAGACCCATCAATAAACACTATAATTGGTGCCGACCCTCCTAGCTAACCCAGACCGTAGCACCAACGCTGGTAGCTTAAAAAATAAATAAAACTACGCATTTTCTGATACAATTTTCAAATGTTGTATTAATTATTATTCAATTATAATTAAATTTATTTCTTGTAGCTGAGTTACCATTAATATTAATGTTTCGTTTCACTTTTACTCACTGCACCACTCACCCACTAAATCATATTGTTTGTATTACATATATTATGTAATAATCTTCATTTTCAATGTACACTGTTTATAGTCTGTATATGTGTGAATGTAAGAAGAGCAACTAGTGGCCATGTGGCTGTTCGCAATCCTTGTTAAATAAATTAAGTTTAACCGAAAAAAACGCTGGCTCAATGCTGGGTCAACATCAGAAATCATGGAAATGTTGAACAGACATTGAGGCAGCGTGAAGGAGCTGATAGGCGTGAATAGATCCAATGTGTGGATAATTTTCACAAAAATTCAAATGCATCACTATATAACCGTACATTATGATCAGTAAATACGCAAAATATTGTACTTCATAACTACCATAAATACGCATTTTTTCTAGTATGCCTACTTAAGTTGTTTTGATTTACGTTCACGCACAGTTGTCCGGGGTTAAGTTAATTATTGAGCCTTTATTGAAGCAAGAAGACCTATAGTTGACTCATTGATTGTTTTCCCATGATTTCTGATCTTGGAAAAAAACAGATATTTGAATTCGCAAATCTGTCCTTGCGAATATTAAAACCTCTAGAATATTATCATGATCATCAGATCAACAGTATTACGATACAAAACTATATGTATGCATGCGATTAAACAAAGTTGATTCTAAAGAGGAAATTTTCAAATAAATTGTATTTGTATTTGAAAGACTGTATTTGTATTTGATATTTTTCAAGGCTTCGTATTTGTATTTGTATTTGAAAAATTCTACGACATCGTATTTGTGTTTGATCAAGTGTATTTGACCCCATCCCTGCCTACTTTACATGTATAAAACATAACATGATAATGATTTCTACACAGCTTATTTCAAGATCAGCATTTCCAAAGATCATGAAGATGTAATAACGTGACATCATACTGTGTTGAATCCTAATATATACATGTAATGTCATGTTGATAGGAAATTCAACGTTGTGAAAGACATTTTGATTTTTTTTCAGGTGAACGAACCATGACGGCCCACGTTTCAAATTATGCGAAGCGAATGATGCGACTCAGTGCTCGAATATTTGGAGATGTTCTGAGACCAACAGATCAAAAATCTATGAGAGTTGTGCAAATGTTCTCGGAGAAACCACTCGAGCAGAGAAAAGACATAACACATTATTATCCACGTCACCATGAATTGGCCACATTAATGTGGAACCTTCGTCAACTAGGACTTTACAGGTGAGTTTCAAATAGAGAGGGGAGGGTACAAATAAGTGTTTAACCCTTTAAGCCCTAAAGCATCATTTTAAATCGCAGAAAACAGACTTAATTTTTCTTTAACTAGGACTTTTAGAATGAATATTCCCATGAAACAGATTGCCAATACATGGCAAATCATCTTCATCCACTACAAGTCGAGAATTGCGACAGCAATTCGCAGCTTGTAGTGGATGAAGATGACAATGGTAAATTCAGGCTTGAAAGGGTTAAATATCAATGTGTTGAATGAATCGAATATATTCCACTTTCATTAATATAAATAATAACAAAATTACAGTAGATAATTAACTGATTCATTGATTTATTTTCAGTGCATGACCAATTAATTTGCCAGAGAGGAAAAGACGACAAAAAACTTAATTAATAAACCTGGTTGATGTTCCACCTATATAGGCCTATCAGTATATTATATGATGATATGCCTACCATAGATTACGTTTTTTTAACACCAATCTTTCTTCATTTATCTCCCAAAAGTCCATTGAACACAATTTATTATTTAAATAGTATCCTACTTTTTTTAGGACCAGTGGCAAATGGACTAAGCAGTTCATTGGTGTCTTACCAGAACAAAATACATTTTTTAATTACTGACAAGTGAAATCATCCACTAGGTTGGCACAGTCTCGTAAACAAGTTGTCAAATATGAGTGTGATGGAAAATGAATGCCTTGTACGCATTTTGTAAAAGCCTGTTTAGTTCACTCCATAGATTTTTATTTAGCCTAAACTGGGTGCGACATGAACTTTATTTTCTGCTTTTTTCTTATCCTGGTTTTCAGCAAACATAGAAATAATATATTTGTCGCCAATAATGTTTTTTTAATTCTTTTTGTATAAGTGAGACAAGAATAAAATATCGGTTGGAATTAGCTGAAAATATCTAACCCTGTGTGTTACTTACAACAGCTGGACAAAATTGGTTATTTTATTTGATAGTCTAGGCCCAGACGACGTTATATATGAAGACTTGAATACATATAATTATGCATTTCTTGCCAGAATTATTACTTTTAGTTCAACCTTATAAGATAACCGTGAGTCAATCCCCTCAGTGGTTCTGAAATGATAACATAAATAAACTGTGCCGAGGACGATCAGTTTTATGTGTTATGTAATTGTTGTAAGCGTAACTGTGCCTTATTACGGAAGTTCCAGTCAAATGACATGGCATCAATAATAGACGGTAAACCGATAATAGCACGGTAAAAAGCTGATCAAAGTTTATTAACACTTTGGCTACGTTCACATTAAGTGATATTCTCACTGCTGGTAACAACACATGTGTTTAATAATACCCAATAAACACAATATGTTTAAACAATGCTTATTTAATAATGGCTCACCGTCTACGGCGCTGGCCCAACAATAACCAAACACTGGCTAAACATGTCATGTTTATTGTCTGGGCGATAAGAGTACTCACCCTGCCAGTGAACACAAGCATGGTCTCGGGGGTGGGCTAACCTCCGAGGCGATCCACCAAAGTTGATGCAATCTTAAACCAATCTATATTTTGTATCAAACATCAAATTATCAGGGGCTTTAATTCAATCCTACTACGTCTTTGTTTGATGTTCCAATATCTATGCAACGGGGGTCAATTGCTTGCATTATTCAGAATGTTAAGTATTAGTGGAATGTCATGCGATTATCATGAGCATAATTTCTAAAATTGTTCGTGCAACATCAATTGAAATGACCCTCCATATCATATTTTTTTTAATTTACAGGGCTATCAGAAATATATATAAGTAAACCATTATCAACATTCTGACAATCCACTAGTCAAAAAACTAAATCTGCCAAGTGAATAATAATGCAGGTTTATGATTCATATCTGCTCACAACTTCACGTCAATAAGATTCATGTTTTACGTCATCATGTAAATTGACTGAATAGCCGCAGAAGGTCAATGCACCCACCACTGTAACGCTACAGGATTTAGTTCCATTTAAATGCTTATGATTGAAATAATTTGTCATCCATAACTTTAAGAAATCCCCTTTCCGCGTTTAGTCTGTAGTCATTAATAATGCTTCCGGTTTCAGTCATAATTGTATTTTTTCAAATTCAATTGTAGTTCACTTTGTACGATTGCAAGTCATTCAGTGTAGTAATGTACAGAACCGCAATGTCTTGATTTAATCTTTTTTTTTTACGATTATATACTGTTTTTTATAGTATCGTTATTTTGACAATTTTGACATGTATACCTAATTATTTTTACAGAGATGAACATCAAGATTTTCGGGAAGAAATGAAGAGGGTCCGTGCACTGCGGGGAAAAGTAAAACCGAAGAAAGGAGAAGGAAAACGAGCAATGAAACGAAAAAATGCCTAAACAAATATAATAAATATTTAATCTTCATGCATAGTGTTCTCTGTTTTAATGAAAATGACCAATGATCGTACAATGATATTTAAGATAGATCTTGTCAAATATAGTTAGGATCGTCGAAACTAAGCGGTATTATAAGTTGTTATTCTCATATGATTAAGCGTATGCCTATCCCAGCGAGCACGAGACGTTGAACCAATGCTGGTTTAATGTTGGACCAGCGTTGTAGACGCTGGGCTAACATTAAACCAGCATTGGTTCAACGTCTCGCGTTTGCTGTGACATACCGTATTTTTCTATACAAGATCATTTATTGCATACCAAATCAATCATATTTCTAACTCCATGTCCGTAGGCCTACATAACACATCAAACCCTATAATTGTTTCTTTCTTGAGTGCTCAGATATTAAAATCAAAGATGATCTATACAAGGCCTCAACTGAATATGTTTTACCGAGATAGTGAAAGCGATCACTACATCACCATGATCACGTTCCGAAATATGCCAACATATTTTAAAGCACATAACGGAATACCAGTTAATGGTGTGGGAATCTAGCAGATCATTATGATTCCGATTAGACATAACATAAGAGATATTCCCAAATAAAAAACTTCTCTCTGGTGTCTCATTCTCACATGGACAAAACTGCGTCCATCCCAGAAAATATGAGACATTTACCTAATGTTGTATTATTGTTGGGCCAGCGTTGTCATCAAAGCATCATTTTAAATCTCTGAAAAATGACTTGATTTCCTACAACTACGGCTCGAAAATGTTCATGGAACTCAACTGTTTTATTATTTTTTCATTCGCCACTCACTACAAGTCATCTTTATCCACTACAGTACAAGTCAAGAATTGCCACAGTAATTCACAGGTTGTAGTACATGAATATTACAATGGTAAATTCAGGCTTGAAAGGCTTCACGTTCAGAACCGCAGGAATGCAGACCATGCTTGAGTGCGGATTATTCCTTAGAGTTCTGATGTCGACTATTGTAGTGTTTTTTATTACCACTTGTCTAACCAGATTCTGAAAGTGAAATAGCTCCTAAATCTGTGATCTTGAGCAAGTATACAGCTTAAATTGTAAAAATACATGTGATTGTCAGTGATTTGAGGTTGTGGATCGCGCTAGCGAGACACAACTTTGAAATTTTAATTGCTCAGAGATGTAGGGTTTAATTGTTATTGTGTTATGTGGAATATGGAGAAGTTTACAACTAAACTGTCTCGTCCTGTTAAGTCGCAAGCCAGGGTCCGTATCCTCGTACACGTTACGATATATCGTAGGCTTCTGATTGGTCGAGATGGCCATCTCGACCAATCAGAAGCCTACGATATATCGTAACTTGTACGAGAATACGGCACCAGGACACAGCCAACTGCTTTTGGTCAAGCTTATGCCAAGCGAAACTTCATTCTAAATTAACTGGAGGCGCGTGAATATTTCGTCGTACGAAATTCCCAATTTCATCTGAAATTATTTTTGTCTTTATTATTCTCAATTACATGTAACCCCCTACCCGCTTCTAAACAGGTTATATGGTTGTCTCAGTTAAGTAATACATGTAGACGGTCTATATATTATATGAATTATTTTACGATGCATTTAAATATTTTCCGGTGGTCATGCATGCTGGAATGAATACAATTAGGCTTTACCTATTTCGAAACATAAATAAATACTGCACCAATCATGCAACATGCGTTGCTGGATGCTTCACAAAACGAACTGTGTAAAACGAAATGTATCATTGTAATGTCCATGAATATATTAATATGAGTAAATTGATATTTTTGGTAAATTAAAAAAAAAAATTGTCTAAATTAAAAGAAAGGAATGAGAAAACGTGTGAAGAAGCGACACAGCAACTTAATTCCCGAAGCAGGTCGAGTGAATAGCGATACAACTCGGCTACAAAATAGTTGTGAACCCATGCAGGATATTGCGATAGTGTCAAAGAAAAATAATCTCTTGTGTTTTTATTATTTTGCCTCCATTATATATCATATAATTATATACCTCGAATAAACATTAACAGGCTAGTCTTCGTCAATATCAGTTGATATTTTTATAACAAAACAACAACCAGATCAAATACTTTCTTTAACTGATGTATATTCTTTTAAAAGACGCAAGTATCAAAGAAATACTTTCAACCAACTCATTCCGTATCTTGTCCAGTATATCACAGCTTCGCAATGGCTCACATCATGGAAAGCACACAATAATCATTTTCATTAATTTACACATGAAACTAATTTAATAGTCTGGCAGACCAGAGACAGGTACTTCATGCTGACCATTTATGGGCGGCAGAATCGGGTGCCTGTCAGAGCCAGGCCTATTGGACATCTGTGACATGGCAGATCCTGATCTCGATCCCATCCCAGACATAGGTCTTTGTCCTCCACTGTTTGGTCGTGGGGCTAGGGGTACAGAATGTGTTGAAGATAGATTCTTGCTCGCTGAACCTGACAAAAGCTCAATGCGATCGAGGGCCTCAGTTGGCAACACAAGGTTATTGTGCGAACCTTGCAGAGATCCATCAAGCGAATCTGCGGTTCTCTCTGCCATATCCTGCGCTTCAGAAATGTTGGAGAGACCTGAAGAATCGGCATCTGACTGACTAGAGTCAGGAGAGCATGGCGGAAGTGCATCCATATTGCTAGTTGGTGCCGAATAGGATCGCCATGACGTTCTTTGGTTATTTTCCATGGTAGAAGATGCTGTTTGTGGAACTGTCCTTGGTGTTCTGAAACAATATCAAGTATCTGTCAAGTCAAAATTCTACAATAATACTACGTGTTTGACCCCTACAAGGCTGAAATATTTTTGTATAAACCATGGAGACCAAAGGGTTTTTTCTATTTGAAATCATCATAAATGTCTTCGTTAGCTCTTTCCACTTCATTAGAACACCTATGTTATGGGTCTACGGCCATTAGAAATAGTTTAATTCTTTCAGTGCGGTGAATGTCTTTACCGTCTTTATACGTTAGAATCTGACGTCTGTCCACGGTCTCCGCGCTAAAAGGGTTAACTTTATTTAGTTGAATTTTGTACAAATATACTTCTTTCTATTGGCATTGAAATATTACACTGGAATAATATTTCCTGTATCTTCCAGTGGCAGACAGACTGGAAGCATCATTCAAGCTTTAGTTTAGCAAATGAATATAGCTTTTGGCTAAGGAATATGCAGCTTGTAGATAGTCTAATTATGTTTCTATATGTATCGGCAACGGCATGCGCGTTCTGAGACGATCTAACTCCATCTTAACCAGTCAATTTATGTGGTGACTTCACAGCTTACCTCATAATATAATCAATTTTAATATCGTTTTAGAAGCCTGCCACATCAGTAGTAGTCGTCACTATAATATGATTATAACTTTTTTTTTAATTTATATATGGAAACAACTGCGCTCACATTAACGTGCTTTGACGCGCAATACCCACATAGCAACGCGATTGAATAGGAGGACGAAACTATTTATTTGTTGATCGCAGAAAGATACAACGTATGATACAGTATGTTATCATGTCGTAACTAGTAATTATAATGCACGGAGCTCAACGTAAAAACGATGACATTATAGGCCTACAGATTAAAGTTAAAACTAAAGTTGTTTAAAATTAGTCTCAAAATGCAGGTAATGCTACTTTTCTAGCAGTCACAAAGACTGAAAAAAATACTTATAATTGATTCAAATAGATCCCTTTTATGTACAAGACAAATCTTACTTGCTAATCTGTGAGTAAATACTGGGTGTGTGTCCAGATACCATTTCTTTGGCGGCGCTGTGTCTGCGCTTCATGGCTTCTTCCTCCTGAAAGATGTTGAAAAAAACCCAGATTTTTAACAAGATTGGAATCAAAATCACAATGTTTTCATAGTATACGTATAATTGTTTTGTGTCACATAAAAAGTGTATATATATAATACGCGGCGTTAACATGTTTAATTACTTTAATAGGTTATCCTGGCTCCACAGTTAGTGGTCAGTTAAACGGTTTATAAATAAATATTAATTTTGCTAATGCCAGAACTGCATTACTTGTAGCCTTTCAATGTGATCTGGAGATAAACAAATTAGACACCCACCACTATTCCACGTCCTGTCTGTGGCATAGGACTCTGAGCTTTGTTCTTGATATTCATGAGCGCTTGATTCAAACTTTCAGCCAGGCTGTGTTTGGACCATGTGCGCGCCAAATGTGCCGAATTACCGGCCGTGGTGGTGCCACCGTCACCCATGGTTGCTTCTCTTTCCAGGAAGGATAATTCTGTGAGGCCAGGCTCAAGGTCAGACTGTGAGGGACTGGTGCCAGTTATTCCCAAATAATCCATCACCAGTCTCCGCAGTTTGCGATAGGCCTCGGTGAGATCATCTGTAAAAAAATGTTTCTTTGCGAATTGAATCACGTACCTAGCACTGAACAAGAACATATCTTTTGAAGTTAACCCTTAGAACCCTGATGGCGACTACAGTGGACATTCCGTGTTTTTACTAGCACCTGTATAATCAGTTGTTAAAAGTAAAATGTGCCTTCAATCTTGAAACACTGATATCTTTTGGGACTTAAACTTCGCAAGCACACAAATTTTCAGTCACTTGAAGTTGTGGGTCGCGGTAGCGAGACACAACTTCAAGTGACTCAAAATTGACATTGAATATCTCATTCTCTAGAAGTTAAGAAGACTGATAATTAGATGTTTCTTCAAAGGTTTATAATTGTGATGTAGAATTAAATACAAACCGCAATTGATCATCATGTCAAAGAACCCCGCGTTATTTCTATTATGTTCTGCATACACTTCTACTCTTTCCATTGCCAATTTGATTTCAAATTCCGTGTAAGTATTTCTTTCCCGTAATCTTCTCTCGTGTGCTTCAGCATTCATGGGTAGCATCAACACATAGCGTGGCTCAAAGTAAGTATTCTTCAGTGTTAACACTCCCTACAGAACACGCATTTCAAATTATACAGAATTGTATCACGTTGTGCCGCTGCGGTGTTCTACCGTGCAAAGCCAGAAGGCAGTAACTGCTTACTTAAAAAGTAAGCAGCCATTGGCTTTGGCGCTGTATTGCGCATGTATTGTGCTTGTATTTGCACGTATCATGCATGTGTTGCGTACCACGCATTCATTTTTTCTACTGTTGACACGCATCATATATCACACGCATGTGGATTCTTCGTTAATTCAATAAACAATACAAAAAATACAATTTAATGGTTATGCCTACAATAGTCTTCACAAAAATATTAGTAATGGTGGGTATTCAAATTAATGCTACAACAATTCATGTTAGTGAATCATGTTGAATGTTAGAGGCCATATCCAGTATAACGTCCAACACGTGAATGCATCGCCTTCACAAGGCTAAATTTGTTAATTCGATAGTATTCTAACATTCATTTAACTATAGACATATAGCTTGGATATTTCCCTTTCAATTGGAGTAAGTTGAATTTACTGTCTACGAGTTGCTGTTATTATTTCTATATCTACGGTACATTAGTTAATGTGACTTCTGGGCTCTCACGAAGAAAAGTACACTGTTTTAGCAGCTAAGAACCCAATTCTTTACCATGACCCGAGGATTGCATTAAAACGTTTTTATAATACTTGCGTACTTCCAATTCCATGGGGACAACACATGCTAGACCATCACGTGCAACGCCTTCCACAGACTCAAGACTGAGACCATACAAGTGACCTCCATGTGCAGAAGTTTGTAGAAACTGGCCCTGTTCAAACAAAATGTAGTGGAATTACATTTAAACACCTAAAACGTACTGTAATTGTAAATAAACAACATGCTGTGTGTTAAAAAGAATAGCAGGGCCAATGGGGAAAGTTCATCGTAAATTATACGTGATTCTGGCGGGTATTCTGGTTGTGTGTCCCTAATGAAATTTGATCAATAAATGAGACAATTTGTAAAGTTCTATTCGTGGTAGGTAGGTCAGGGGGTCATAACCACTGAGAAATGGATGTTTACTCTCCCACAAATGTGCACGAGATTGTTAATATAAGCTACTTGGCTCAGAGATGTAACTTAAATAGTCATGACCGTCAAAAGGTACGTATATGTACACACACCCCCCCCCCCCCCTCCCCTGATGAACAAGGAAATGGACGGACTAGCATGCTTCTGACATAGCCCCCGCTTCCATTTTTTTCGGGTAGTTGAATAAAAAGCACTATTTGAATTACAAAATGTTATTATAAACGATAAAATTGAGTGGTAGTAAAAATCGTGCAGTACATGTATATGAAAGTATGAAGTACATATGATGACGTGAGAGTGGGGTGATAGGGCATGATATATTCCATGTAATGTAATTAGCTCAAACCATTTTAATGTTGTTTTCAAAGTCCTCAACTGAAACAAAATGGTATTCTCTATCTCGTTTCTCTTCTTGTGTAGGTTTCCTGGTGGTGTGCGATGTCCTGTAGAAAGGTAATCAAAAGCAAAGTGTTTTTTTCAACAAACTGTGAACAATGTCATATAGCAGCTCACCAATAAACATAATCAAGAAATACTATTAAAACAAGAAGACTGAATCAGCATTACAGTTTATAGGCAACGGACAAATATAATTTAACTGCGAACTCCTAGCGTTAAAGATTAATCAAGCATTACCACACAAAACCCTATTATGACACACTATGAATTTAACAAGGCAAGTTACTCTTTCATTATCATTATGATTACACTATATAAATTGTTTATCATCCTGAACGTTTTTCAATTTAAAATGTTGTAAATGCAAAATGACATTGACGACAAACAATATAATAAAACTGCAACATATACTGTGTCAGCTATATTTACCCATAACCGAAATAATCCGGAAATTCCTCAACAAGCTTCAGTGCCAAGTCTTTCTTCCCAGTTCCTTGAGGACCGACCAGTACAAGCATCGGATATGGAGTCTCTGGATTTGGAAGTGTACTGTACAAACACATTGTAAACTTTTAATAAATGTCATAGTTTAATTTAGTCAAAACAAATTAAAAAATAGATACAAGTCACATTTCTTTTATAGTAATTGTTTTATCCGAGGTACCTGTCGTTGAGGTGACTTGGTTGTAAGAAAGAATACACAACATGCATAACGTGATCACGTGCCGCTACAACCTCCATTTGGGGTGAAAACATATTCCCGGCTGCAACCTGTAACAAAAGGTCGGCTAAATGTATAATACAGGCCATATTTCAGTGAATTGATGAGTCATGAGAGCAATGATCATCAAATCATGTGAATTGAATCAGTTTGAGCATCCGATGTGATATTTTATCAGCTTTACTTAATTATGAACCAGGCGATGCATTAAACCCTCACGATGCATCAAAGCATCATTTTCCATCTCTGAAGAATGACTTAATTTCTTACCCTTTTGGAACGAAAAATTGTATAAACTGTTCTAATTATAACAATATATTTTATTCTCATTTTCACCCACTTAATAGAAAAAAATCGGTACAAAACGAGATAAAGTCAAAAGTTCTTAGGTATATCTGATGTCGACTCTGGGAAAATGAAATAGTTTCGGTTGCATATTAATATTATACATGTATGTAGTCTTTTAGGAATCCGAATGTATTTCATTTTTGGGTATCCAATCCCGTTTGTATTTTTGATCACTGATAAAATGTGTATAGATGGTATTATATGCAAAGAGCTGTGGTGGAAAGGGAGATTGTTTGTTATCACAAAACTTAAAGACAAAGTCTTACCTTTTCTTCCACTTCAACGCGATGCTTGTCAAGCTCGGTAAGATGTGGTAAGCAGTAAATAATAGAGAGGCGATAGTCAGGCAGCTCACGCAATGGATTCCTGTGCAGATTAAGGTCACGTAGTAAACCCAGGCCGCGTATATGCTGCACCTCCGCCATATCAATCACCTGTTTGCAGACATACAACATTGTCTTTTATATCTCACAGCGAACACGACACATTAAAACACCATTAAACCTACATTGTTTCAATGTGTCGTGTTTGCTGGGCTTGCGCTTTTCAACCTTACACCGCCAAGCACAACCACAGTCGTTTTCAATCCGTTTTATTAGCCGATCAAATCACTGTTATTGGGAATGAAGTGGGTGTTTAAACATCAGAAATTGCAATTGTTGCGCCTCAAATTAAACAAATGTGAGTAATTTCCACCCCATTGAAGTTGTGGGTCGCGGTAGCGAGACACAACTTCAAGTGGGTGAAAATTTAAATAAACTAACTCGGGATAAGGGTTAATTATCTTGGCATCTTTGATTTCGTTCATTTTTTATTCCGCTGTCTTTCATTTCGCTGTCTTATTAGCACATTGACACTTTCCCGTCACTGTTAGTCTGTTTTTGTGGAACTGTATAAGTTTTGTATTTTACCGTGGCCTGGGACGAAACGTGTTCATATTTTACCATCATCCAGGTAAATTGTTTGTTTCTGTTTTTCATTCAAATGACGAAAACATTTATATATTATCCTTTTCAGTTTTATTAATTGGTTTAACCGTTGTTCTGCTACTCCCGTATACATACGGTTTTAAGAATATTAAAACCAAATAATATCTTTGAAACCACAGATATTCATCAAACATTTTTAAATGAAACCACCTTCACTCATATCATATATTGATAGATCGCTTCAAGAAACATGTTTCAAAGCCAGACAAACCAGGTAAACCTTAAGATGTACATGTACACATATGTTTTAAAAGCTGGAGCCTCCAGTGAATTTACGGTTTCTAATTTAGTAGAATGCCCAAAACTGTTAAATAAGGGCCTAGCTAATATACCACTACCGGTACCGTACTAACCTCATTACCCTCAAGATTGATAGTGCTAAGAAATTCATGGTCTTCAAGACCATTCATACTTCTTATTTGGTTGCCAGATAAGTTGATGTTCTACAAAAAAACGTAATTGAAAATAAATTCTGTTTTGTTCATTTTTAATAGATATGTTATAACTTGTTGAGTTAAAATACAAGTTTTCAAAACTTAAAACATGTGGAGTACATGTAATATTTTGCATGAATATTTGTAATGCATTTGTAAAGATTTAGACGAATTCCACAAAAATATAGCAAAAGTTATAGTCACCTGTAAAAGTCTCAGACTGTCCAAGTTTTCAATCGTCACAATATGGTTATTGCTCTGAAAATAACATTTTAGATGACATTAAAAATATAGCACATTTATTGCACATTTAGCTATTGTTTACACATGTTACATGTAATCGATTGCCATTAATATCATTCATAATATATTACCAGGTTGAGGTATTCTATTGGTAGATTGTCCAATCCCTGAATCTGACTGAGCAGGTTGTGTGCTAGACTTAGATGGCTGAGCCTGTGGCAATTGTCTAATCCTGTTAGCTCAGATATATCATTGTCTGAATAAAACGTTAAGTACACATACATACACATAGCTCTAGAATAGTATTTAACGTCAGGTTAATTTTTTGATGGATAATTTATACACTGAGTGAATAAAGAAATGTTTAATACAAGACATATTTAATATAAATTTAATACATTATTGTATACAGACTAAAAAGGATACTGTCCAATATAAGCTTTGTCAAGTAATGATGTGCTGAAAGATCAGTCATGTTTAATATGCAATTGAATGAAAGGTCAACGATATGAAGATTTTTTGGAGGTATGAAGTCAAGCAATGTGGTCACTTTGTTATGCGCAGCATCCAAATGTAAAAGATGTGGCATGTTACCCAGTGGTGACAAATCTACAACCAAAAACAAAACAAAATGTTGAAACTGTTATTTTCGTAATTACGATATTTGAAAGTCGAATTATTTTTTCAGATCTTTTTCTATGTTGATACATGGCCCGGGTTTATGTTAATTTTTCAGTATGATGTTGCATATTTTATATGCTCACTTCAGACGGTTCAATGGAGAAAATATTTAAAATTTGAGGCGAATTGACTGTACAAATATAAATCATGAAAATTTGTAGTTTGTTCGTATTAGACCTAGGCCTACAGATAGACTGTTACCTCCCACCGTAAAAATTGCAGAACTTTCTGAGATGATTTATATTATAACACTATTGCAATAAAAACAATGTTTAAAATTGTAATCCACCCTCGTTAGAATATATTCTCACAAGAAAACATTCGAACAAGGAGGAATAATAAGTCGAATTATCTTATTGTTGTTTAAATATGGAGCATAATTACGACGATGCTCAATTATATTTCTATTCAAACATACGGTACCACAAACCACATTCGCGATGTTTCATCACTTTTTTAGATAGAAGGGGAGTTCAACCAATAGACTGTGTCGATTGTATTCCTACTCTTCTGAGCTATCAGTTATATATTGGAGCTGTCTTTCAGGACATAAATGTACTTTTGCTATGCCTATTAATATTATCTTTATAATTAATTTGTAATTTATTTGTGACCTTGAAAAAATAATTAGGTAAAGCTCACCCATTTTCAAACGAAACCTATATATACAGTTGTATGGATAAGAGTAGGCCTCAGTAAGTAAAATTGTTTTAGAACGACATGGTGGTGAAACATGTCACGGTTTCGATCCTACTCAGTAGGCACGCTGCATTGAACCTCTGACGTGATGCCGATACGTGGCCAGCATTGGGTCACCATTGGGCCAATATGTATCGTGTTCACACGAAGCTTACGATATATATTATAACGTGTAGGCCAACCAGAATACCGTGGGCCCTGGTACGAAACCGTGACCAGTGGAATCGACGGTCATTTTCAAGTACGCTCAATCTGTAGATCATGTACATGAAAATGAATGACATATATAAAGTAGAGAGGCCGAAAGGGTATTTTTTATTTTTCGTGTGCACAGAGTAATTATTTTTGTGAGTGGTATCAATGGAAAGGTTAATGTCTGGGGAGCATGTTTAGGGCGGATGTAGTTGTCAACGAGGGGGACGTTGGGTGAGTGAGTGAATATTGCTTTACTTCGCGTCCTGTACAATCATGGCAATATCGCGACACAAGCAAACCCACGATAGCATCCGCATAGTCCGAAATGACGCTTTCACTGATCGTCTGTGTATCGCAGACAGGGTCTTCTATATTACGGACTACAATCGAATGACTTCAAGAGTTCTTTGTGTTTATAGTGCACAGTATCATAGACAGCACTGCACACTCCAGGCCCAGTCCTCCTCTATCTGCTTAAATTATGACCTTAAAAAAATAGGTTAAGGTCACCCATTTAAGGACACGACCGAGAATTTGATATGAAATCAATACAAACTGTTTGAGCGAAGATATCGTGATGACAACGTTTCCATCTAGGTTTTCCTCTGTATGATATTTAAAAATGTATAGGTTAAGGTCACCGATCCTCGTACTAAACCTTATGCTATCTTATGAGTTCAATGTAGTAGTAAATCATTGCTTTACGTCACTTTTCGGCACAAAAGGTCTTTTAAGTGACATTATAATACGATAAAAACGTTGTAGTCAATTGATGAGATGAATGATGTACAGATGGTGATGTGAGGGTGGGGGTGATAGGGCATGGTGGGTTATTGAGAGCGTTTTCCTTCGCTCGCCCGATAAGGGGTTCTGGGCATGTCTAGGGGATATACCCCCAGATATGCCCAGACGGCCGGAGACTTGAGTTTCGCTGTACAATTTAATGATGAAACTCTTTGGCATTTTGCACAGCTCCGCTATCCTCGGGTCGGATAGTCCCCAGAGTAACAATAGGAAGGATCACTCCCTCTGGGTAACTCCATTCATCCCACATGAGAGACCTAATGTCAAACACGCTATTGCCGGTTATTTAAGGCTACCACAGCCTACATCAGCACCAGCACTGATGCGGGTGCTGCATTGGCTCCGCTGTTGAGCGGAGGAACCAGGGTACGCCACTGGCAATCCGCCCGAAGATTATAGCCAGATACGAGGAGGCTGCAGCTGCCCTTGGATGATTGCTGTAGACTAGTGCTTCCGTACAATGCCGTAACAGCATCCAACAGACGAAACAGATCCCTAATGACCCTCCCCGAATGGGGGCGAAAAGTACTACTACTAGCAATCATCCCAGTACCCCTTATGAGTTTAATATCACATGGTTTGGATATTATAAGAAAGTGATGCAACTTTCAGATATATGTTTGGACAATATACATGATATATCGCCATTGCAAAATACTAGTTGTAGTAGTCAGGGATGGTGTTCAAATACGTATTTCTATTTGCTTATTTGAATTTAGCGTACTTGTATTTCTATTTTACTTTTTAGAGAGACCTGTATTTGTATTCGATCCGTGTATTTGATGTCTTTGATCAAGTATAATTCAAATACATTTTTTCCCACGGGTTTGACCAAGCGAATTTTACAATAATAATAATATTAAATATAATATATATTTTGTTCCAAATAACAGCATATAGCAGCATTATTTCCTGTGTGTGATATGTGACATTAGTGTGATATGTTGATATACAGATGCCATTGATCGATTAAATGAATGTCAGTACGGCCAATCAACCTTTTTTTGTACAAACAATCAATATTATGTTTTTAACATGTTTAATACAATAGTGTATATCGTCAGTAGGCTACCATTTCACTAAGCTGGAATTTCATATTTGGAACTTACGGTATTTAATATTTGTATATATGTAGTTTAGTTACCGAATTGATCTATACATATTTTGTTTTGACTTGTATTAAAAGAAGAGATGTTAGCCTTAAAATGTGTCAATTAAACGATGCTCCATGTGCGACGGTGTTCCCAAATCAGTGAGGCATGACTTGTAATCGTTAGTGGCTGACAGTGGGACACTTTTAGGGTTTAATTCTCAAAGATAAAAGCGAGATCTAATCATGCTAATTGATCTATTAGCTATCAATTCAATTGCCCGGTGTAACAGTTGTAGATTACCTCCCTGTTCAGGTTACTCCTGGGGGTAATCGGAAACTAGTTTCAAGTTACCCCCTCGAGTTTCAGGTTACCCCCCCCCCCTACCGGTTAACTTGCTACGATGATAATTATTATATTGTATGCTTTTATCACATGGCATTGGGACATTTTTTGAGACACTTTAATTTCCATTTATATTTATAACCCTTTGATCTCTTAAGTAGCTAATAAAAAATATGTTAACATTTAAATACCCGGTAACCCTCTATGACAGCTAACGAAACAAATTGCCAGCACAGGTCTTGAAACGTTTTAATCTCCATATAACCCTTTGATCACTATGGCAACTAACGGATTTGGATTTCTGTGGCAACTAATGACAAAATTATTGTTAGCACGATATCTGGAAACACCTTGGACACTGGTACCAACTGTCTATTTTCGTAGGCCTATTAGTATGTAATTTTTTTCAGTGATCAAATAACAACAAATACCCGCATAAGGGGCCTATCTTGCCCGCATGGTAACAACATACACAATGCCAGTCATCTATGACATCAAACCGAATTGCTGGTAAAAATATAACGCACATGTCAACAACTGTAACATTAACCCTTTAACCGCCGATCCAGATTATATTTGTTTCTTCATTTTTTATCAGCACATCAAATATCAGAATTTGAACATGTCGAAGTAAAACGTGACACCAAGCAACAAGATTTCACAAAATCGTTGGCCTACATTTTGTCAAAACTGAATAATTTTCACTCACTTGAAATTGTGGATCGCGTTAGCGAGACTCAACTTGAAGTGGGTAAAAATTCCAGCTAAATAATCTGGCGGTTAAACCCTGACCCTGATTGAACATTGACCATGCAGCGCATGTGGTTTTAATAGGTCCTCAGCGAATCGTGGCGACCCATCTTCTTTAATATAGGTTCTAGCGGTACTTGAAAGGTCAGCCTAAATGAGGGGATTGAAAAGGGATTTTTTTTTGTTTCAAAGTAAGAGAGTTTTTTATCACAGATGAAAAAAGGGCAATAATATATAACACTCAAGAGACAAAATCTTTATTAATCAAATCTCGTAAGGATTTTAAAAAATACGGTTAAAAATACAGAAGCTAAATACAAACAAAATCTAGCCAATAAAATTAGGCACTTAAGAACGGATGATCCAAAGGGATTTTAAAAAAATTTACAAACAAAAAATAGTAATGAAAGAGATAAATTACCTGATATTAGTAAATTTCATGATCACTGTCCTTCAGTCACTCGGAGTTACTCATAACAGTGACAATGTCGACAGATAACATATTGAAAAACGACGCAGAAAAAAATCATGTTGAAGAAATTTACGCTTTTGTAAGATCCTTGAAAAATGATATCATTGATGAAGATATACTTAAAGGAATTAAAGGGTTAAAGACTGAAAACGCTTGGGGCATTGATTTAATTTATAACGAATATATCAAATCATCATGTGATGTATTGCTACCGTTGCATAGTAAACTTTTAAACGTGATTTTAGATACTGGTGTAGTATCAGAATCATGGTTAATAGGCCAGATAATACCGATTTTTCAAAATAAAGGACGACTTGATGATCATAAGAACTATATATAGAGGTATAACAATTGTTAGTTGTTTCGGAAAATTATTCACTTCTAATAGTAATACGCGATTGCAGAATTTTTCTGATGAAATAAATTTATTGAATGAAAATGAAGTGGTCTTCCGTAGGGGCTGTAGTACGTTGGATCACCCATATGTTTTACGATTGATTTGTGACCTATTTTTGTCAAAGAATTTGAAACTTTATTGCTGCTTTATAGATTACGCCAAAGCCTTCGATTCTGTCTGGAGAGATGGTTTGTGGCTAAAACTATTGAAAAGTGGTAAGAAGGGAAATAAATTTTGTTAATATAATGAAGAATATGTATTAAAAAATTAGGTCATGTGTATTTCTAAATGGTAAAAACTCTCCATATTTTAACACCACACGAGGGTATTAGACAAGATGAAAACCTTTCTCCATTTCTGTAATCACTATTTATTAATGATATTGAAAAATGTGTACTTGACTCCGGTGTGAATTATCCTAAATACAAAGAAAATATAAACGGTTGGCTCCGTTTATTATTTTTTTTGTATGCTGATGATATGGTAGTATTTACTAATACCCCGCATGAGCTACAAGAAGGTTTTAATGCAATTGAAAAATATTGTAAACTGTGGGAATTAACTATTAATAATGTGAAAACAAAAGTTATTGTTTTCCGGAAACGCAATTATGATATTTTACCTGAATTTTATTACAGTAATAATCAATTAGGAAATGTGAACTCTTTTAAGTACCTTGGGATAATATTTTTTTCCAATGGATAATCACCGCTGGTATTGGTTATCAATATGAACAAGGTTTAAAAGCGATGTATGCTCTAATTAATAAATTGATAATTTTTAATCTATCTATCGATATTAATTTGTTCCAGTAATTTTATATGGTTGTGAAATCTGGGGGGGATAACAAAATTGATAAACTTGAGAAAATACATTTAAAGTATTGTAAATATATTTTACGAGTCGAACCATCAACACAATACCTAGTTTTATGGTATATGGTGAATTAGGTAGAGAACCATTGTCTGATATTGTGAAATCAAAAATGGTGAATTTTTTGGGCACACATTTTAACTGTGGTGGATTGTCATATATTTGGAATAAAAAAGAGGTGAATGCAAACTTTCTGAAATTAAAATTAAAGATAACTCTAAGAGATCAATTTATCTAAAAATGGAATGATGACTTTTTAACGCATAGCAAATGTAGATTGTATATGAATATAAACATAATAAAACCGGATTAAAATTAAAAAAATATTTGTTATTATTACCAGCAATATTGTGGCTTTATATATGTAAATTACATATATGCAATAATAAATTGCCCTATGAGAAAGGACAGTATACTCATGTGCCAAGAGAAAGACGTTACTGCACTTTATGTACATCAAATTTGATAGGAGATGAGTACCACCTTTTCTTTGAATGTAATCATTTTATTGAGTTGAGAAAACAGTATTCACCTACATATTACGTAAAAAACCCTAGTGTGTTTACATTTTCAACCTTTATAAAGTGTTTAATAGAAAAATTATGACCAATGTTGCTATATTTCTTAAGCACGCATTTAAACATGTTAAAGAAATTGTTTAAATTATCTCTGCTTCACTATTTTAGATATATATTGTTTTACTGTTATTATGTTATCAATATGCCGGATTTGAGTTTAATTGTATTTTTTTGAAGTTGTTGTTGATTTTTTTGTAAACTCATTATGTACATTATATATTTGTACTCCATACCATGATTTAGTCTGAGTAATAATAAATCAATCAATCACGTCTTAGGCGTAAATGTGTCATAAACGGCGTTAATCGCTGAATGAATGAATTAACATGCTGTTTAATCACAGGTGTAATATATTTAACATTAATATATTAATCTGCCGTACAAATTCTTCCGTGCGAATAGTCACTTCGTAAATATTTAAAGATCGTCATTGAAGACATAAAACGCCCTACTGTCACAGAAAATAGCTATATGTGAAAAAAGAACTATGTACATATATATACATGTCTTTAAAGGGACTGGCCCAGGCTAAAATCATAAAAAAATCGATGATTTTTGCCTATGCAATACAATATCTGCCCAGCATTAAAGTGACATTGGATTTGCCAAGCCAAATGCCGCCCCAGTAAAAACGATACACCAACCCAAATGTGGGTTCAATGTTGGGCTTGCAGACGATAGGCCAACATTGAACCAACAGTGGGTCTGCGTATAGTGTTGAATTGGACTGCACACATAGTAAGAACAATGACCCGGCGCTGGGTTCATGTTGATCCACAGTCTGAGACGCTTTCCCAACATTAAACAAAGAGTGGTTGATATCGTCACCACATTTCTGCTGGATCTCAGCTGCAGTTTTTAGATGCAGGTCTCAGACGCAGGTCTTAGATGCAGGTCTCAGATGCAGGTCAGTGATAGTAGTAATTTACATATATATACGTGTACCTCAACCACCCGCAATACGGCTTACACTCGACGATAATTAGGAAGAGAAGGTGAGAGGCAGAGCATAGGTAGGAGGAGAACAAAGATGGGAAAAAATAAGACGGGAGAAAAACAAGGGGATGAGGAAGACAAAGAAGAGAAGAAGTATCAGAAGAAAAAAGGAAGGAAAGGAGAAGGAAGAGGAAAAGGAGGTGGAGTATTATTACGCCCAGCAAACACATGCAATCAACCTGTGTTGTTGGTCTATGCAATACAATGTCTGCCCAGCATTAAAGCAACATTGGATTTGCCAAACCAGATGTTTATAAAAATTTATGTTGAGCCAGCGTCGTAGATGGTGGACTAACATCAAATCAAAACAAGACTACATAAGTCCAGGAGCTCCCGCTCCGAATTAGTATTTTGATTTAAGCAATTTTGTATAGGGTTATTAATGTAGTCCTAGTCTAGGTCAAAAATCAAGACGCAAGACAACTAGGTCTAAGAAGCCCAGTCTAAGAGTAAGATAAGAACTAGACAGTCTGTCAGAGATTGCAAACCTCCATTGAAATTAATGATCCTAATCAGTATCCCAGTAATGATAGGAGGCCATTTTGAATTTGATCAAGTCAAAAATTTTCAAGATGCATCCTCTCCTGAAATCTCACATTTTGTTTTATAGTAATGCTCTAGCCATCTAGTACGGTTACCAAAAACCGGCTATGTGAAAGTGAATAATGGCCGATAGGCGGCCATTTTGAATTTGATCGAGTCAATTTTTTTCAAGATGCATCCTCTCTTGTAATCTCACATTTTGTTTTATAGTAATGGTCCAGCTATCTAACACGGTTTACCAAATATCAGCAATGTGAAAGTAAATAGTGGCCGATAGGCGGCCATTTTGAATTCGATTGAGTCGAAAGTTTTTAAAAGGCATCCTCTCTCGAAACGTCACAATTTGTTTTATAGTAATGGTCTAGCTATCTAGCACGGTTTACCTGATATCAGGCCTATCGAGGTAAATAATGCTGATTGTCGGCCATTTTGAATTCGTAAGTTAAAAAATTTCAGGGTGCATCCTCCCCCGAAAACTCACACTTTGTTTTATAGTAATCAGGTAATGGTCTAGCCATCTAGCACGGTTTACCAAATATCAGCCATGTGAAAATGAATAATGGCCGAAAAGGCGGCCATTTTAAATTTGATCAAGTCAAATTTTTTCAAGATGCATCCTCATCTGAAATCTCACATTTTGTTTTACAGTAATGGTCTAGCCATCTAGCACGGTTGACCAAATAACGGCCATGTGAAAGTGAATAATGGCAGATAAGCGGCCATTTTGAATTTTATCGCGTCTAATTTTTTCAAGATGCATCCTCTCCTGAAATCACACATTTTGTTTTATAGTAATGGTCTAGCCATCTAGCACGGTTTACCAAATAACGGCCATGTGAAAGTGAATAATGGCCGATTGGCGGCCATTTTGAACTTGGACGAGTTGAATTTTTTCAAAATGCATCCTCTCCTGAAGCCTTACAATTTGTTTTATAGTAATGGTGTAGATATCTTGAGCGGTTTTCATGATATTCCACAATATCAGGCCTGTCGAGGTGAATAATGGCTGATAGGCGGCCATTTTGAATTTTATCAACTTTAAATTTTTCAAGATGCATCCCCTCCTGAAACCTTACAATTTATTTGATAATAATGGTGTAGCTATCTTGAGTGGTTTTCATGATATTCCGCAATATCAGGCCTGTCGAGGTGAATAATGGCCGATAGGCGGCCATTTTTAATTTTATCGACTTGAAATTTTTCAAGATGCATCTTCTCCTGAAACCTCACAATTTGTTTCATAGTAATGGTGTAGCTATCTTGAGCGGTTTTCATGATATTCCGCAAAATCTTTCAGTCTGATTTACCGATGTTATAAATTAGGTCAAAGTGCTGGGTCAACTTCAAGGTCAAGGTCCAAAAACCTGAAAAGGCACAACTAGGGACCTTAGAGAACATGTATACATGTGCAATATGACTGTCATCGGCCCAGTACTTTTCGAGATCTGCTCCGGAAACGAAGTGCGCGTCAAAACGTCTAAATAGGTCATAGTTCTGAACCAGAAGTAGGTCAAAGTTCAAATACCCCAAAAGGCACAACTAGACCCCCTAGGGGTGTTGTGTGTAAAATTTGAAGACAATCGGACAAGTACTTTCAGAGATATGCTCCGGAAACGAATTGTTTACGGACGGCCCAACGGCCCAACACCGTAACATCATCATTTTCTCCTCTGCAACCTTGCGTATTGAATTCAGATTAGAAATATTTTAACCTGTCCATTAGCCACCTGGAAGTAACCCACATACCAAAAATTGTTATCCTAGCTTATTTTCTTACAAAGTTATAGGCAAAAGAAGAGGCAAAAAAAAAACGGAGGTAGAATCCATAGCTCCCTTCGTCTCACCTACGGTGACGGCGGGAGCTAATTATTAGTCCTACCCTAGTAAAAACGATAAACCAACCCAAATGTGGGCTCAGTATTGGGCTTGCAGACGATGGTCCAACATTGAACCAGCAGTGGGTCAGCGTATAGTGTTGAATGGGACTGCACACACAGTGAGAACAATGACCCGGCGCTGGGTTCATGTTTATCCACAGTCTGAGTCACTTTCCCATCATTAAACAAAGAGTGGTTGATATCGTCACTACATTTCTGCTGGATTTCAGCTATAGGTTTTAGATGGAGGTCTTAGATGCAGGTCTCAGACGCAGGTCAGTGATAGTCGTAATTTACATATATCTGTACCTCAACCACCCGCAATACAACCCACAATCGACGATAATTAGGAAGAGAAGGTGAGGCAGAGGATAGGTAGGAGGAGAACGAAGATGGGGAAGAATAAGAGGGGAGAAAAACAAGGGGATGAGGAAGACAAAGAAGAGAAGAAGTATCAGGAGAAAAGGGAAGAAAAGGAAGAGAAGAAAGAGGAGGGCGTGGAGGAGGAGAATGGCGTAGCTCTAGGAGGAGGAAAAAAAGAAGAGGATAAGAAGAGGAGAAGGAGGAGGAGGCAGACGGAGAAGGATGGGTGAGAAGGAGGAGGAAGATAAGGTAGAGGAGGAGTAAGCGATGGAACAAGATGAAGAGACATAAAATGAGGATCCCTTCTTTCTTCGCCTCCTTCTCCTCTTTCTTCACCTTTTCTATGTCTTCCTTAGTCCTGAGTACAAGTCTATTTTGACCGAGCTGCATAGCCTTGATGCCAGCCATAGAGAATATCCCGGCTTCTGCCCTGTTCCCGCGTTACTGTGCACAATTAGCCAGCGACTCAATCCTCCTCCTTCTTCTCCATCTTCTCCTCTCTTCTTCAAACTGCTCCTCTTCATCCTTCACATCTCTTCCTCCAGCCTTTCATCCTTCTTCTTCGTCCTCCTTCTCTTCGTCTTCTTCCTCCTCCTCTGCCTGGTTCTCCTACTCTTCGTCTTTCTTTTCCTCCTCCATTCTTCTCCTCCTCCTCTTCTTCTCCTCCTGCTCTGTCCTCTTCTTATTCACCTCTGCATTCTCCTCCTCCTTCTCCTCCCCTCGTCTTATTTTTCCACATCCTCATTCACCTCCTCCTGATAAGTTTATCTCCTCCTACTCCTTCTATTCTTCTACCTCCTTCTCCTCGTTCTCTTCATTCTCTTACTTCTCGTCTTCTCATTCTCCTCTTTTTCCTTCTCAGGACTCCACATACCCTTCTTCTCCTCTCCTCTTATTCTTCACTTCCTCCTTCATCGCCTCCTCCTCCTTTATGTTCTTCTTTTTGTTTTCCTCCTCCTCCTCTCCCCTCCCCTCCATGTAATCCTCTTTATTTTCCTCCTTCTCCTCGTCTTCACTCTATTCCCTTCTCCTCTGCATCTACTATACATGACTTGTATCTGAGACTTGTATCTGAGACTTGTATCCCCTGGATGCACCCATGCAGTCCTCTAATACAATGAACACATTGAGTGTCCCCACCCCTTACCCGATGTATTGGTTACACTGATAACCAAGTAAATTTTATGTACATTTATTTACTGCTTGCACTAAAGCGGCATCCACTGATTTTCTCTACCTGGCCGCATACATGTAGACCTACTTACAAATTTAAAACATGGCAGAAAATACAAGCTCGTATGTACATAGGCCTACACACTATATTCTCACCTGTGATTTCATTATATGGTATTTCAACTTTTTGAAGGTGCACATATTCATCGAGAAGGCTAATATCTTTCAAGCCGTATCCCTGCAATATAATTATAAAGCAATATCAAAGTAGACACAAGCAATGATACAGTAAAACGTGCTATGCAGGGCTTTTCCAGAAAAAAAAAGAGTGGGGGAATTTTTGAAAAGTGCTATGTCAGTTTTGTGAACCCGTGATGCCCAAAGCGTATCCGCCAGAGACGCTCGGTCCCAGGGGGTTCTTGGGCATGCCCCCTAATTTTCTTTGAAGAAATGGTGCATTCCGGCAGAATCTGGAGCTAATAACCAAGGTTTTTATTTTTATTATTATTTTTCTTTATTAATAATTTTTTATAGCATTTTGTCAGCACGGCGCTGGGATAAAACAGCGCAGCGCCACGGATCCGCACTTTGGGGAAAGCCTTGCTATGAGCAGCCACCCTTGGGGCACTGGAAAAATAACCTTTCAAAACAGGTGACTGCTTATAGGAGGTTTACCTAAAGTATTTGTATGGCCTCCCATGGTTGCTCATAGCATGTTGTACAAGATTCATAGGGGGCTACTATAAAACTGCATTGCAAAAATATAATATTTGCATATCTTAATCAATTTGATTGTTTTAAGAATGATTTTATGTGTATTATGTATAGCGTTTGTAACCTGGTAACCAGCTGAGACAGAAAGTCTATTTGAGGGCTGCGCTTTCAGCGGCCCTCCCCCAGAATTTTTTTTAAAACAACATGCAATACTATATCTATTTTAGATGTATGTCGGTGATGTTTTTGCCCACAATGACATATCATGCTAAATGAGTTGCCACTAGGGTGTAATACTATTTACATGTATCGTCATATATTTCTTTAAAAATCGACAGATCTAGGCACGAAAATTGTCACAAGTCTTTATCTGATAAATATGCTAAAAACTGACAAGAGTCAGAAAATCTGATCCTTCACAAACAATATTTATAATTTTATAAAAAAACGTGGCTGGTGCATGTGGTGTACACAGGGAAAAATTTGTTTAGTATTGCATATCAAAAAGCTATATGCAATTCTTACCATTTGCTATTAATAATCAAATTTGTAATTGATTAGTGAATTAAGCCTATATGTATTTATGTATTTATACATCAAAGATAAGGATGTCTAATCAATAATTTCAAACCATTTTTCATCTGCTTCAGAATCAGTTGAGTTGATACTCACCGGTAAAGAAAGATGCAGATAGACTTGTTGTGTGCCATCAGCAGATCGAGCCAGATTTGTCAATCCATTTTCAATCAAATCTTCATCAAGGACATCAGCCTCAACCTATGAATAACAAATAATATAATATAATTATGAACACAATATTTTCAAAACAAATTGACCCTGTGTACATGTGTAGGCCTACTGCAAGCTGTAATTCTTAGGCCAGAACTAACCAGTAGAACATGTTTTTCATTGATTTCTCTGTCAATTATAAACCGATTTTCATAAAATTTAGTAAAAAATCCCAATATCCCTGAAAATTTCAGTAAATTTCAAAAACTTCTTAGATCTTTTGACATGTAAAAAATTGAAAAATCATCCCTCTATTATAAACCCATTGCACTAATTCTGGGAATCTGGAATTTCACATGTTATATTCAATATATTTCATACAAATATACAAAAAAAATCCAAAAATGATATAAACCAGAATTAGCCTTATTAGGCCTATAGTCTAGGCTATAACAGTTAGTATAGACGTAGACTCCATAGCCTAGGTGATTTTTGCGAAATAAAATACTAATATCGCTCCTCTAATGATGTGCATGTCTGAAATGTTGTTTGTGCTACAACCTGGCCACATTGTATACCTACATAGCAGGTTAATATATACACCTGGGTGAAAATATTTATACGTTTGCCGTATGAAGATATAGGGCCACAGCAAATTAATTTGATGGATGACGGATTCGCCGCTCCGATTTCACCATGAATAATTTTTTTTATTTAATCAAAAAATATACATTTCGCCGCTACATTTTTTTGGAAGCACTAGTTTTTTTTGATGTTTTTTATTATTTTCGCGCTCTTTTTTTGTTTGGAGACACCTTTTTTCAGCCTGAAAATCACGTCAGTGTTACCCATTTTTGCGGGAAATCATTTTTTTTGAAAAAAAATTGTCGCTTCTTCGCTCGCTCCATTTGTTGGGGGAAATCAAAAAAAATTTTTAGAAAAAAAAAATCCTCGCTCGCTCCATTTTCGCTGAGAATCCGTCACCCTAGAGCCTAGGCCTACACCCGGTAATGATATAAATATTTCTTTTATTCACATGGTGACATGGTAGGCCTATCGAACCTGGTAAAGTTCTGTAACGTTTAGTCTACTCGTTAGATCTAGCCTGCGGCGCTGCGCCTAAAAAAGGTCAAGAGTAAGACTCAACTCTCAACTTAAGAGGCAAGACTATTCTAATACGTAGTCGTAGGCTAATAGTAATACTAATACATATTCACCTGTAATTCTGATCCCGCATCATCAGATAATAAGCTATTAACACTGCCACTATTTGGTCTCCTAATATTAAGCCTGCTGTCAGTATTAGGCCTACCGCCACTAAATACAGGACTCTGTCTCTGGCCAGTCTGGGAAAGAGAGGAAGCCAAAATATTTTCAGCGAGCACTTCATCATCGCCTTCTATAAGATATGCCGCATCGACATTTATATTCTGAGATTCATCCAGGTTCAAAATATTTGTATCTTCTTTATCCATAATACCGCCTATATTTTCCTCCCTGTATCCGGCTGAAAAAGGAGTTGTTTTGCCAGAGCCATCAAAGAAAACTTCAGAATCCTCCATGTTTGTTTTCCATAGATACAAGGTATCACTCACTACTTTTGTAGGGAAGGCCTATGACTTAAGTCTTTAGTCAAAACCGATTACTAGTGATAAAATCACAGCTTATGATTTTCTACAAAACAAAAATAGTAAAAAAAATTATTTTAACCTAACTTCAGAGACCACTAGAGCTAGAGTAATGAAATAGTTATACAATTATATAGGGGCCTAGGCCTAGCCTTGAGAAGATCATGTCTGACGCTAAAACTATCGCTGGATTTTTTATGGTAATTTGTATTAGACCCCCTAGTCTATTTAGAATTATTTTAGATTATTTCATGACAATTTTGTACAAATAGAGGGGCTTTAGTAAAATGATAAATTTTGGATTAATAGATTGAAAGCCAAGTCAATCTTCAGCAAAGTCAAAGATAATAAAAAGTTGTGTGAGACCAAGGTAAGAGACCTTGACCTCAGTGTTGACAGAATTTCCCGCCAATATTTTATGGACCAAAGACATACGAACACAGCATTATAGATTTACATTTAAGTTTTTTAACGAATAAAAATGGCTCCAGTGAGCGATCCCAATGATCAGAAAAATGGTAACTGGTAGAAATTTAAATGACTAACTTAATAATGTTGTCTGTTTTTGAATTGAGCAGTATTGAGACAAGTTGAGTTGACAATGAAATGTGAAACTGAATGAAACTCCTGTCATTTTTTAAAGTTTTTGTTTGGTTTAGCTAGCCCACAATCCCGCCTGTCACTGTCAGGCCTTCCGACAATATATCTAGCGTACATGTATACTAACGTTACTAGGTCTAGCAGTGTTCAGCACAGACAAAAAATAGGTGGGGACATTTGTCTCACTACCCTGGAAAAAAAGGAGATATTTGACCTCTAAGTGCGTAATTGACGCCCAGTGTTCAGCACAGCCAAGAAATAGGTGGGGACATTTGTCTCACTAAAATGGAAAAAAAGGAGACATTTGACCTCTAAGTGCGTAATTGACGCGATATCGCGGCCTGTGCTGAACACTGGGTCTAGTTACAGTAGTAAGGTAATATTTTCTTTGACTTTGTATATTTGGCCTCAGCCTCAGTCAGGCCCATCGTAGTCGTACATCAATTAAATTTAAAACATCTCAATATTATCATGATTCATGGTCATGACTCATGTCATGGTTAATATTTATTCAACTGCGAAATGAGCATGCCTGGGACGGGCAAGTGTAGGCCAACACGGCAACAGTTGCCTATTGAGAAAAGATTGAAAGAATTAAAGGTGTAGTCAACTGTTAAAATTTGCGGGACAAGGGTCCCCCAGAAGGCAATACCCTGCAAACAATTTCACGTTGTAATAACGTCCCCACAACCTACAGCATTCGTACTTAGGACGTAACTCTGTGAACTCCCATTTACGTCCTTAGGACGTAAAACATAAATGTATCGTTATTAGGACGTTCTGGGGACGTTAGGGTTAATATGAATACGTCCTTAGCACGTCCTCGTTACCTTCATCCATGAATGACGAAAATAGGACCTTAACGAACGTTATATTACGTACATTGTTTGCAGGGTAGTGCCCGTGGGTAGGCCAAGTCCCTATTCCATAATAATACTACATATGCGTTTTATACCCAAAGCTTTATTAAGAGCAAGTTCTCAAATCACAGCAAATTCATATATACTTGAGCGACATCTATGAGTTTATAATTCAAAGCTCTTGGCCCTTACCCCTACTTGGTCGCTTGCTTGTAAACAAACTGACTGTATTACTGTGGGGATGTTGAAACTGCTTGACCCAAGCTTGTATTGACATGCCCAGTAAACACAAAACATTTGTATGACTTTATGCAATGTTGGACCAACGTCGAGGACGTTGGGCCGACGTTGTATAAATGTTATACAAATGTCTTGTGTTTGCTGGGCAGGAGGACTTTCTCTCAAACATTGTACATTTATTCAATGTTGGTTCAATGTTGGGCCAGCGTCGCAGACGTTGGCCTAGCATTAAAACAGCATTGGATCAATGGCCCGTTTAAGTAGTATCTAAAGATTTTTTCGAATTCATTTTTGTGAATAAAAAGTGTAGGCTAGTCTATTGTTTTTAATTAGTTTATTCACAATGCGATTTAATCCAATAGTCTTGTCAGACAAGAATCATCTCAGGCCCCCATCTCATGGTATTTCTCTGTTATCATAGTTTGATACAGGGGCATAAATAGACAAAGTAGGCCTAGACACTTCATATTACATTCGTCACTGAATAGGCCTCTAGTCCTATTTAAAAATAATTTGCTTTGTACATATGAGAAAATTGGTGGTCTATATCACAAGGGTTTTAAATGTCAAACTGGTACTGAGTTGCTATATATCAGTCTACATGCAGAATCAGTGTTCAATTTTTTACAAGCACAAACAGTGGATACAAATTACTGCTATAAGCCACCAAAATGCATATAAAGAGGTTTTCTAAGTAAAATTTCAAGGGGGAGCATGCACCCCAGACCCCCAAGACTGCGCGAAGCAAATTGTGTGCCGCCCACGAATTGAAACCGAGCCGCCAAGTACCATGATGCTTTTCCATTTTTCTGGGGGAAACCCTGACTTGACTGCATACTAAGAATTTTAAGCCAATACTTCACACATCACAGATGATAATGCACGGCTAAAGGGTATCTCCCCAGTTCACCCAGGGCAGCCTCGTTTACTGTATTTGACGATACTGATTACTCCTAGCAATTTTTAAAGAAATATTTGTTGTACTTGTTCTATTTTATCAGAATATTTTAAACCCCAAATTTCAGAACCTTATAGCAGTATTGGAAGTATCATTTTGTCAAAAATGTTCAATTAAATTTCATGTGGTAAACCGTTACATTTATAGTTGTACATATAGAGCATACCTAACGCCTTGTTCGCTTGTGCAATGTCCTTTTTGCCAGTGACCAACTAAAGAGTTTTGGTGAAAAATAATCTAAGATATTTATATTTTTTTACACATTCAATTTTTCTCCCGCCATAGAACCATTTTTCATTTCGTTTCACAATACCCCCACGCATAAACACTAATATTTTAGTTTTTAACAAGTTCAGCTTCAAACCCCATTTATCACAAAACATTTTCAAGACATTTTAACATATGCTGAAGCCTACCAGGCATATCGGAACACATTGCAATATCATTAGCAAACAACAGTAAAATTATATTCGGGGCGTCTTCGTTTATATACGCACCTATACACCCTTCTTCACTTAACATATCGATTAGCTCACTTATGTACAACACAAAAAGCATGGGACTTAGCATACACCCCTGCCTAGTGCCCCTAGCACAATCAAAGTAGTCAGTCAATCCCTCTGGCATTCTTACACATGATTTAAAACCCTTATACATACTTCGCAGGACATTTAATACTCTTCCATGTACGCCTAGCTTCATCAGTTTATACCATAGCAGTGCATGAGGTACAGTATCGAAGGCTTTTGAAAAATCAACCATTAATACGTAACATCTACCTTTACTTTTACACATATATTTCTGCACCAGAGACTGTAGGTTAAAAATCTGATCGATAGTAGAATAATTTCTACAGTAACCTGCTTGTTCTTGTTTATCAACATTATTTTCTTTTGCCCAATTTATAAATCTTTCATTTAATATTTTTGTGAAGATTTTACTCACAACAGGGAGCAGAGATATACCTCTGTAGTTATCAACATTACATGTTGAACCAGATTTATGCAACAGACATAGTATAGCTTTACACTAATCATGCTAATAGTCTGGATAATTCCCAGACTCTAATATTTTATTAAAGAGAGATTGCAAGTGAGGAACGATCTCAATTTTGGCTGCTTTCATCATTTCAATGACAATACCATCTTCTCCAGGAGCTTTGCAATTTTTAATCGATTCTATACCTTTCACAATTTCCTCTCGGCTAATTACCGCATTTAAAGGATCTTGATTTCCTTCATTTAACCTACAAGGATCACATCTAATATCATGTTCTGTATTGAAAGATCGAACAGTTTCTTCAAAAATAGGATCAATTTTTATGTCTTGATTTAACACAGATTTAAAGTGTGACTACCAATCAAAAGTGGATATATTATTTTGTACGGGAGCTATCGTTCTTGATTCTTTAGGTGTTCTCCAAAACAGTCTGGTGTCATGAACATTTAATTTTTGCTTCAACTTTTCCTTTTCTAATCTCTTATTTTCTCTGCATAACATTTTAAATATACTCTTAGATTCAAGATAATTTTGACGATCCTCTTCAGTGTGTGTTTGCCTAAATGTATTAAGCAATGCATATTTAGTTGCCTTTGCTTTGCAACATTTATTGTTCCACCAGCTAGGCTGACTCATACTTGGGGTAAAGTTTGTTTTTCGTCCATGGTTATTTTTTACAACCATGGTCCCAGCTGCCCTATGTATAATTGATATATACAGCAACAACATATACAGTAGTACTAGGCTAGCCTAGGCCAACCATTGTGACATTGCATTTGCTACAGTTGCTTTTTGCTCAGCCTCAGATGACAGATCGGTCAAATTGGATTTTTTTCTTGAAGTTGAAGCCAGTCGTGGTGGTACTCTGGTAGTCTAGTCTAGCCTAAAGTAAAAGTCACTTTAAATTTGTCACTTTTGCGTTGTATGCTTCTCGTCAATTACTCACGCAATTTTCATCCGATTGTCATGAAATTTGGCAAGCATTATTTTCTAGTCTTACGGCAATTTCCCTGAAAATTAAAAAAGTATCATGTAGTTTAAAAGTTAGACTATTTGACATGTTATAATTTTGAATTATGACGCTCCTATAAACCCATTAATTTCATTCAGCTTTTAATCTCGTTATTCTACTACATGTCAAATGGTCTAGCTTTTGCAATACTCACTTAAATTTCACGAAATGTTCTGGGTAGGCGCCGAAATAGTTGCAAAGAGTGCTTGCAAAATTTCATGTAAATTAATCAAGAATTGAGTGAGAAATCGGCGAAAAACACCCAACACTGTTGGAAGTTCAATGCAACTATAGCCTACTGGTAGTCACCTTATTTCGAAGGCAGTGGGCGAGTGGCTAATCATACGTGATTCTTTATAATGTAACTCTATGGGCAGCTTCGTTTACGAAATGTAGGGTTACCATTGACTCCCATTATTTAAACCTTTGCCGTACGAATACTGGAATAGCCACTCCGAATTTCGAACACTGGCTCAGTTAGTCAAATAATTCAATTTGGGAGATGTCTATTTTTCATAAATGATATTAATTATTTTTCATTCATTTGAATCTTGAAATTTGCATTGGCAATTCCAGCTTCAAATGAATAAAAAATACTCGAAAACAATTCAGCAGTTCACACTCACAGGCTGATAATAATGTCTCTTTTTTTTTTTTTGTAGCTTCTGAAGATGTGCAATCTGTTGCCAAAAATCGTTCAAGAAGAACAGTTAAAGATCGTCATGGAAGATTATCTGCCTTGGAAAGGTTGAAAAAGGCAAAAGCTGCAGGAGGAAAAAACAAATATGAGGTACATGTAGGCATATAGCAAAATTTGTACATGATATTGTAACAATTGTATGATATTATCCGTATAGACTACATGTGTTTTTGTAAAGTTCCAGACTGTACGATTTTTCGAGGGCGTGGGGCCAGGTTAATAATATTGTGGTAGTTTTAGTGTCAAAAACTGGGAATTGACCGAAAAATGACACTCTACTACAAAGTAAATTATTCATGCTCACATACTCTGTTAACAGTGGTTAAGGTACCTTATTTGGCCGTCATGTATGTATAGTTTGCTGTAGTATCGATCATTTCCCATGATACAATGCTGCTCTAATAACAACAAGGCTTTCCCCAGAAAAAAATAGAGCGGGGGGGGGGTTTTAAAAAGTGTGCTGTCTGTGTTGTCAACCAGTGATGCTGAAGCTAGAGACACACGGTCCCCCCCCCCCCCCCAATTTTTATTTTATATATTTTTTTCACGCATTTTGTCAACGCGGCGCTTCCGTGCTTTGTGGAAAGCCCTGAACAAAGTTGTGACCACAGCAATTAAACAAGCTCTCTGTGGAAAATAAAATTTTGAGATAATAACGGTACCCAACCCAATTGACATTATACTTTCTTGATGCTTTGAAACATGCTATTTATTTTTTGGAAAAAGGTTGCAGAAGAGTCTAGTGTTTATGAGGAAGTTGATGAAAAGGAATATACCCGCATTGTGCAAGATAGACAAGAAGATGACTGGATTGTTGATGATGGTAATTTACCATATGATATCTAAGAAAATGTTAATAAAATGTTATGGTATTTGCTTCCCTTCTAACTTTTTAAAACCTATAACTGTTACCCCAAACTCTCCTGACTGCCTTGAGTTTAGTACCGATATGTTTTGCTGATGATGATTGTTTTTTGATCATCTCCCATCCTTAGGTCAGAATCTTATTGTTCTTGCATTGTATATCACATCATAGCCAGCTACTGTTGTGCTATGTATTTTATATGCCTAGGGAATTATTCTGATGAAAAATATTTAGTTCTGGCCACAGTAGCCCCAGTATCTGAAACAGGTTTCATTAACAGGTCTCAGACACAGAATGACCGCGTACAAAATTGTGGGACATTTCTTTGTACTGTCATATCGGAAAGTTATCATGTAAAAAATATTTTTTTTAAATCAGTGACATTTCAGTTCCATGCCCGCATGCTCTTCTCAGAGGTTGCACAGTCATTAAAAAGTTATGGACATTTTTCGGACCTTGGGGTCAGGATCGCTCTCAGTCACCGCCATGTTGGATTTTTCGGGTAAAGCAAATACATCCATCCACGGCCTCGGAGAGGACGACACGGCAGCGGCCACAGCATCTGTTTTTAAGATGGCCGCCAAAATGCAATGATACAGTCTATCGCTGCACATATTTTACCTCCAAGAACTTTTATAAATTGATATTCTCATACAAAATTAAACTTTTATATTGTGATTGTTGCTCAAAAAGTTAGTTTATCTTATAAATGTTAGCTCAACTGCAAAAATAATATTCATTCTTTGATGTCCCTTTTGTAGATGGTGGAGGTTATGTGGAAGATGGAAGAGAGATATTTGATGATGATCTTGGTGAACCAGTTGGCGGTACCGCTGCAGGTACTGTGCGCTTTATTATCAACCCTTTGATTGATAATTTCCACTCCTAATTCCCAATATTTTGATAAAAGCTGTTAGTAGCCTACTGAATACAATTTTCACATTCAATTTTCAGACAGATAAATCACAAAGCTTAAGCACTGCATATAGTTGATAATATAAAGTTTCTATAGAACACTTTTTAATGTGGCAAAAATACAACTTTAATGCAGATTTTGTATTTTCAGATTACGGGAATTCATACCAATAATATAATAGCATGTTCATAAAACAGACTTCTGGGCACTGCCAGTCTCTATGCATGTGTGCAACGAGAATATTTCTGTAGCCTGTTGTGTGGGGGGGGGGGGGGGGGCATGTTTCACATGCATTAGAGATGCTATGGTAATCTAAGCAAAAATTTTATCAAAAATAAGACATCATTTGAAAATTTGGGGGGAGGGAGAAGCTTTGTCTGTGCCCCCTGAATGCTAGATCTTCGAAAAACATCTTGTCAAAAACAGCAACACATTTTTAGGCAAAATCCATTAAAATGGCTAATTCATGCACTGCTCTGCCGCCGGGCCACTGATCCAGCATGACCGACGTTGACACTGATTTGTTGGAGGCTTCACCACAAACCAACTTCATATAAATTAGACTAGTTTTGAAAACATGTTATTAGGACAGGTTAAACTGCTGTTGGTTTATTGGCAGCTGTTGCAGGCATGGGTCCATCAGCACTAAAACAACAGAGATCCAAGGTCTACAGAACCAGACCATAACACCTTTATTTGAAACTCAGCAATTTCAGCTTAAAAAAATTATAACTATGAAAAAATTTGAATATTTCATCAACTTTATCACAAAATAAAGTTGATGAAATATTCAAATTTTTTTTGATTGCTTTCTTATACAGATGACAATTGTTTCAGGTGACCGTAAGATGGATAAGAAAAGGAAAAATCCTAACATAAGAGCACCAGATACAAAAGCTAAGAATATAAGGAGCATGTTTGCTGCTGCTTCAGTCAGGTCAAAACCAAAGGCTCAGGTTGTTCTTTTACTTGAATCGAGAACATGAAATGTATCTGAAGATATATATAATGTTATACTCTAATATTGATTCTTTGTTTATAAATGGTTTTTCTTTTAACAACAAATAACAAATTTTTGTACAGTTTAATATGCTTTTATGACTTTAAAATGAGTAACATTAAACTAGTGTTCAACTGCAAAATGCGCATGCCTGGGACGGTCAAGTGTAGGCCAACAGTTGCCTATTGAGTACAGATTGACGGCATTAATATAGCCACTGAACTGATTACAAGATACTACTTAAACGACACATTGATCCAATGCTGTTTTAATGCTAGGCCAACGTCTGCGACGCTGGCCCAACATTGAACCAACATTGAATAAATGTACAATATTTGAGAGAAAGTCCTCCTGCAGCCCAGCAAACACAAGACATTTGTATAACATTTATACTAAGTCGGCCCAACGTTTTCAACGTTGGTCCAACATTGCATGAAGTCATTCAAATGTTTTGTGTTTACTGAGTGTCAATACAAGCTTTTGGGGTCAAGCAGTTTCCAAATCCCCGCAGTAATACAGTCAGTTTGTTTGCAAGCCAGCGACCAAGTAGGGGCAAGGGCAAAGTGATTTGAATTATTAACTCATAGATGTCGCTCAAGTGTATATAAACTTGCTGTGATTTGAGAACTTGCTCTTAATGAGGCTTTGGGTATGAAACACATATTTAGTATTATTATGGAATAGGGCCTTGGCCTACCCACGGGCACTATTGCCTTCTGGGGGACCCTTGTCCCGTGAATTTTGACAGTTGACCACACCTTTAAAATATTTATTTCGGATAGAGCCAGGAGGGTAATTATTTTTTTCTTTTGTTGTAGAAAGATGTAAATCTCACTGATGACAATATTCTTGATGACATAATGGCAGAGCTCCACAATGAACCTTCCCCTAGCCTAGCACCCCCACCTGTGAAATTAAAGAAGAAGGCAGTCACACCCAGGTATGTATAATGATCCATAATTTTAGTAACATAATTTATCCTTCTACTACTTCTCATCCATTTGAATCTGGAATTACTCAATGTGATTTTCAACTGAAATTCTATAATAATTTTATTAAATTATATAATATTGTATTTCCCAGCAAACACAAAACATTTGTGTAGAATGTCGGCCCAATGTCTTTGACATTGGTCCAACATTGTACAAATGTTATACAAATGTTATATGTTTACTGGGCTGATCATTTTATGATTATTTCCAGAGTAGTTAATCCATTCAGCACAAAAGTGACCCCAAAATCAGCACCCCCATTCAGTCGACCACCGCCTCCAACAAGACAGACAGTAGCTTCTGTCACAGCAGAGGCGGCCTCGCCTATACTTCCCACAAAACCCAAACCTATAACCCCAATTGTTGCCCCACCTCTGACGGCACTTGACAGCTGCATGGATATGGACGATGATGATATTGGTGATTTTTCTACTCAGTCATCAGATAAGGAGAACCATTGCATCGATAAACCATCTCAAGCCTCACAGAAAGGTAATTACCAGCCTTAGAGTGAACAAATTTGAGTAATTTTAAGCCCTTTAAAATTGTGGGTCGCTGTAGCGATACTCAACTCTCAAGTGGGTGATAATTTAAATAAATTAACTTAGCAGGATAAGGGTTATCATGGGGCCATGCCATGTTTTCCTTTGCCACCGCCATGCTGCCTTTCTAATATTCAAAGCGTCAAGCTCCTTAAACTATATCACATTCAACCCCACCCAGCCCATTGTGATTGATTACACCTGTGTTTTGATTTTGATGATCAAAGAACACCCCAAGTGAATCGGGTGGAAAAAAGCACTGGTGGTGGGGTGCTGTTAAAAAATATCAATCTAAAATTTTCTGGACCTGCTCAACTTGGCGAGGCATTTCAGAAAATTTGATCATTCCCCAATCACCTCCCTGGATAGATGAAACACTGTTGTGATTCAAATCAACACTACCGTCATAGTGTCTGGTTTGTGAATATTTCTTGGGGGATTGAGTTTTAAAAAAAAATGATCTTTGATTTTGTTTCGATACTAGAACTATTGATGGTACAGATGTCATTTTGTACTCATTGGATTCAAAATTATATTGTTAACTCTGAACTGTCCTTGGTGTTTTGAAACATACCAAGTATCTTTCAGGTCAAAATTCTACAATATTACTACATGTTTAATCATTACAACGATAAAAAAAAAATTGTATAAACCATGGAGACCAAAGGTTCAATTTAATATCATTATAAATGTCTTAGTTAGCTCTTTCTGCCTCATTTGAATACCTATGTTATGGGTCTACAGCCATTATGAATATTTTTACTCTCCCGTGTACATTTTGAAGCAAGTTCGCGTGGCCTGCTGTGGTTTTAAAGGTGTGGGACACGCTGATTATTCACTCCAGTGTGGCCTGTGACCACAGTACCTTTTCTCAGTGAAAATAAATAATAAAGTGAGCCTGATCGCATATCATGTCTTCATTAAAATGCAAAACCAATAGACGCACAGATAATACTAAAAAAGGAAATTCGAACAAAATCTAAACCACAAGATCCCCCCATATTGATAGCAAAATAATTTGTCAAATAAAAAAAATGCTATTAAACGTGTTGAACCATAGCGAACAAAAAATTTTGTGCTGTGTGCATGACCCTCAGGATTCTTCCAAGTTGGGCAAGACTCTCTAATTTTTACAAAGAGTCCTTCTGCCACACTGGAAATCTGATCCAAAATTGTGCACTGCTCTTACAGTGTGGGGATCGACTTTAGACGTCAGAATCTGACGTCTAGTCGTCAGATTCTAAAGTAGATCCCCGCGCTGTAGGGATTAAGATAGTTCTAACCACTTGCTGTTGCGAAACCTATCAGAAGGCGGCCACTGTAATGTTACAATTGTGCTGTAGTTCCACCATGTGTTAAGATTAGAATCGCTGATTTGTCAAAGCCCACGAGTTTCTATAATCCTCTGTTGATGATGATTTATTTATCTCAAATCTCGAGTCCTAAATTGTTGAGTCTGATACTTATCATGTCTGTATGTGGTCTTAGTAGAAGCAGAATCATCAGCAGTAGACATGTCTGGCATAGATTTTGATGACGATTCCGGTTTGGAAAGCACAAATACCGCAAAAGCAGCTATGGATGTGGACTTTCAGTAAGTATTGATATAGACAGTACTTGACTGGTAATTAACTCTTTTATCGCTAAGCTTGACTACTGTTGTTTTTACATTTTTATTAGGTGATCCACAATTATTGTGAATGAAAATGAGCATTGAAACATCAAGATTTCTTAATGTTTGGTCTCAATTTTAACAAATATGAGTCATTTTCACCCACTTATTGTGTCTCACTTAAAGCGAGGGAAAAATTAAATTATTTTTTTTAGCTTTGGGGGTTAATTTGTAAAGCACTCATATCTGAGATAATCATGAGAATTGATTGTCTTTATTTTTATGAAAATTTAAATTTTCTCAGATTAGCAGCTGGTGGCGAAGTATGGGAAACTCAAAAAGGCAGCTTTTCACAAGAAGTTCCACCAGAAGTGCATGTTGACCCCGGCAGTCTTCCCCTCATTACAGACACAGAAGGCAATCAAGTTCTTCGTATGTACTGGCTAGATGCATATGAAGACCCTTTTAAGCAACCAGGTGAACTATATTTATAGCTTGTGGGGAGTCTTGTTCATTTGATTAAAAAAAAAATAATGAATAGTTATTACAAACGTGTTTACTTTTCTAACAAAAAATTTCTAGTTTTGGAAAAACATCATGAAGACTCCCATGAATTTTTGTTTGTTTTTCTTCAAGCATAAAAAAATGTTTTTCCTTTTTGAATTGTGTTTTTTTGCTTTTAATTATCTCTTATCTAATGCTGACATATTTTCTAGTTTCCATTGAATGAAATTATTTTTTTAAATGAAAAAATTATTGTCAGGGGAATATGCAAAGTAAGGTATGAGCTTTCTTTACTTTCAAGTAAAATATTTGGTCATTTAAAAAGTATGTATAACAATGTCAGGTGAAAGGTTTTTAGACAGGGATATATCCTAACCAATCTAATAAACATGTCTGTCAAACTTTTCTCAACGGTTTCTATTGTGTTTTTTCCTGTAGATTTCAAATCTGCCAGATCCCATTCGAGATTTTGCATATTTAATTAGCTAATTTGCATATTTCCAAAATGGCCGCCAAAAAAAAGTAATCGGCTATGAATACAGTCACAGCAATCATAGAAATGTGTTTCTGGCCCTAAGTTCGGGTTTTGAGATCCCATAATGCCATTTTGACGACAATGTTATTTTTGGGGTCATTGTAAGGTCATAGGTCACGTGACCATTGAAATACAATATCCCACCTTTACGTTTTAGCAAAAAGTGCACAAATGGACTTTTTGGGGATAAATAATGATTAGAATGCCTGATATTATATATTTAATTTCAGAGAGTTACATCTTATACACGAGACTATATTTATTAATACAAGATGGCCGCCATAATTCAAAATGGCCGCCAGCCGAACCTAAAATCAAGATATCTGAGCTTCTAGATATCATATTTAAGCCATCTTAGTGTCTAGATAGGGGTTTTGTGGATCAAGGAATACAATGTCAGACATCATTATACTTTCAAATGATTTTTGATGTCTTTTTGATCTCTTTAGTTTGATATTTTGGCAAAATTGTGTTATATCATAGTTATATTTGAATAACTTCATTCCAGAATGAGGTTATCATCCGCACACAGTTCTGAATTCACATGCTAACATGATCTAAAGTAAAACCATATACATCACATGTATATGACAGCGATAAAAGAGATAAATAGACATATAATTTACATTATAATACGGCACTGTTATTTTGTAGCGTATGTAGAAGTACTACCCAGAACTACTACCCAAGGGGTAAACATCATATTTTCTGGAAAACTGACATGGCGTGTTGTAAAAGTTTGGGCACCTGAAATGATATCTACATATATTTAGGATCACTACCTCGGTGCACAACCTTGCAAATCGACTATTGGAAATTGGCAGGAAGCCAAAAAAGGCGGCCATTACCAAAAAACTTGAATTTGTCAATATCTCGGTCAATAATTAAGATAATTTGCTTTTAAAGTTGTCTAGACCAATATTTTCAGGGTTAAATATCAATATAAGACCAGTCCTGAAGTGATGTTATGTTTTGTAAATATGTATGCCAGTAGGCCCATATACACACAACTCTGCTTTTATGTTTTGAAAATAATGTTTCACACTGTATATTAATAATCACTTTTGACAAGAAAACATCATGAGCGTTCGATGTCATAACAATGATAATGTTTATTAAGGAGAAACTTGATAATAGAATAAGTATTAGCCCTTGCAGTGATATAGCATTTGGTATTATAATCACTTCATAACATAGTCAGTGTAAGGGGTACTGGGATGATTGCTAGTAGTAGTACTTTTCGCACCCACCTGGGGAGGGTCATTTGGGATCTGTCCCGTCTGTTGGATGTTGCAGCCTACACGTGGCTGGCTATAATATTGTGGTGGATTGCCAGCGGGGTAGCCTGTTTCCACCACCACTGAATAGTGGAGCCAATGGAGCTCCCGCATCAGTACAGGCACTGATGTTGGCCATGCTAGAGCCTAAACTACAGGCAATAGTGCTTGACATTAGGTCTCTCATGTGGGATGAATGGAGTTACCCTCAACTATTGTGACTTTTGAGGACTATCCGACCAGAGGATAGCGGAGCTGTGCTAAAGGCCTCCGTGTTTCAGCTTTAAATTGCATATCCAAACCTAAGTCTTTGATCGTCTGGGCATGTCTGAGGGTAAATCCCCTAGACATGAGGTCTCAATGTGTTGTACGCAGCTACCTTTGCTTAGATATCTCTGACAGTCTTCTACATAGCAGGGGATTTTTCTTCTCTTACTCGAGCAGTTTTTGTTGCAACCCTTCTCGCAGCCACGTGTCATTGTGTATGTCATATATGGTGGCCTTGGTGGGTTTGTAGATTTATCTGGGATCAGTTTATCATTTTATACAACCAATCCATAGTCCTCAGGCTTGCAGGTGAGCTTGGCGATGTAAGCTGACTTGTCAAGTGCTGTTGCCAATGCTGCCCGCTTTAGATGATGTTCTAAAGCAAAAGGGTGGCAGTAATTTCAGCAGTGATTTGTTATTATAAAACTTGATGAATCGGAGTATATAAAGCTATATCACAGCCTTCGAAGTTGGATTATGTGTTCACAAGAAGCTACTTTGCCTGGTCATACACATCTACCGTTATTTCAATGTGAGCACCATGGCATCATCAGCTATCATGCTATTTCCGTTTTCTGCGAACAATGATGGAGACATATTGCTACATTCATGATCACCAATAAAGTTATTAATGTTAATGTCTCCACCACTTACTTTTTGTGTGTTATTTGCCGAAGAGTAGAAATGTCATTACTCTTGTCAGACGAATCAATTTCGCTTATATACTATTTTGGTTTCTGGTTCTGAGTCTAGTCATTCACGGGTGACAAGAGCTTCCTATAATTTGGACACCATTACTTTCACATCAAGACCAGAAGCTCTGCTGAACATAGCAAAATAGGTAACTGGGAGCGATTCAAGTGGTTTTCAAGAGTTTTTCCAACAAGACTCGCTTTCTAGCTTTTCTATGTCAGACATGGTACCAGGAGGAACAAAGTGATCCTTCCATTTGTTCAACTAAATTCCACTTAGGTGTTGGATAAAACAGAGTGTACTAATTACAGTCACATACATTGCATTTTATATTTGGTGATTGGTCGCTCATCTCAAGACAGCTATCCATTCACGAGTTTTGCCGCTGCAATGGGTCATGCAAACTTTAGGGCACTGTCATTTATTCACATTATCAACGGACGAAATACCATCGGCTATTCATTCTCTACTGTCTTGTTAAAGTTGGCTAAATTATATAACTACACTGGAAGACTTTGGTGATGATGGTGCTCCCATTGAAATCACGATATATGTGTGTTACCAGACACAGCAGCTTTTTGTGAACTCATATTTCAACAAGAGCAGGCTGTGATATAGATACGCTCAGAGACAAAACGTTCTTAATTAATATTAAAAGGTCAACACTGCTGAAGTTGTTGCCACCCAATGAAAATGCTTTCCAACAGCATATAAAGCATGCAGCCAAGCCATCCTCAAGCCTTAGGTCTATAGATGGGTTGTAGAAAATGGCAAGCTGATTCCTGTTCAGTCTACATGTACATGCCCACCGTCGCCACCACATATGATTCACAAAATTTTATCCCTGCAAGAAGGGTTGCAACAAGAACTGCTAGTGTGAGAAAAGGGAAATCCCTGCTAATTATGATGTGACTGTCTGTGATCCCCAAGCAAATGCAGCTTTGCACAACACAACTCATAATCCTTATAATTAAATAGCATAACTGCATCATATACTTTTTGAGCACACTCACTTTCAATAATTTTATAATCGATATACAATGTAGTTGTGTGCATGTTGCTTCCTGCAAACATTAGTTCCTTCGACAGTATTATTTTCAGCGCTCTTAATTTTTGTTTCATGTAACATTAGGCTAATTATGTTTTGAAGTGATTATTGTAACAAGTGATGTAACACAACAAGGATTAATACTTATTTTAGCTTATATTCAATAAACTTACCATTGTTATCACATCAAATGTTTTCTTATCAAACGAGATTAATAATATCTAGCGCAAAACATTAATTTAACACTATCAAATGCATGGCTTTGTGTACTATCTTGTTAAGAAGACATAAAATCACTTCAGGGTTGGCTCTATATTGATCCTTGACCCTAAAAAGATAGGTTTAGACAACTTTAAAAGCAAATTATCTTAAATATTGACCGAGATACTGACAAATTAAGGTTTCTCGGTAATGGCCGCCATTATTGGCCTCCTGTCAATTTCCAGTAGTCGATTTGCAAGGTTGTGCACCTAGGTTGTGATCCTAAATATATGTAGATATCATTTCAGGTGCCCAACCTTTTACAACACGCCGTGTCAGACTGTCAGTTTTCCAGAAAATATGCTGTTAACCCCCTGGGTAGTAGTTTTACATACTCTACAACATAACAGTGTCGTTTTATAATGTTTATGATGTTCATTTACCTATTTTGTCGCTGTCATACACATGTAACTTATATGGTCTAACTTTATATCATGTTTGTATGTGAATTCAGAATAGTGTACGGATGATAAACTCATTCTGGGAGGAAGTCATTCAAATATAACTATAGTGGCGTAGATGGATCACACAATTTTGCCAAAATATCAAACTATAGCAATCAAAAACACTGCAAAAACCTCTAAAAAATCATTTGACAGTATAATGATGTTTGGCATTGTATTCCTTGGTCCAAAAAACCTTAATCAATCCACTAAGATCGCTTAGATATGATATCCAGAAACTAAGATATCTTGATTTTGGATTCGGCTGGCGGCCTTTTTAAATTATGGCGGCCATCTTGTATTAATAAATATAGTGTTGTGTATAAGATGTAACTCTCTGAAATTAAATATTTATTATCAGGCATTCAAATCATCATTTTATCCAAAAAAGGTCAAGTTGTGCACTTTTTGCTAAAACGTGAATGTTTGATATTGTATTTCAATGGTCACGTGACCTATGACCTTCCAATGACCCCAACATTAATATTGTCGGCAAAATTGCATTATGGGTTCTCAAAACTCGAACTTAGGGCCAAAAAAAACATTTATAGGATTGCCGGAACTGTATTAATAGCCGATTACTTTTTTTTTCGGCGGCCATTTTGGAAATATGCAAATTAGCTAATTAAATATGCCAAATCTCGAATGGTATCTGGCAGATTTGAAATCTACGGGAATAAATACAATAGAAACCGTTGAGAAAAGTTTGACAGACATGTTTATTAGATTGGTTAGGATATATCCCTGTCTATTTAAAATAACCAAACATTTGATCTCTTGCTGCAGGTGTTGTCTACTTATTTGGTAAAATCGCTGTGGAGAAAACATTTGTCAGCTGTTGTTTAACTGTTAGAAATATAGAAAGAAGGATGTATTTACTTCCTCGTAAAACAGTAAGTAGACATTGTGCTTGATATTCAGCTGATTATGCAGTCGGTTGTGTGTATGCACAAACTGCAGAGCACAAGGTGCAGTGATTACCACTCTAGCCATTGAGTTAAATCTTTCAGCAGCCCAAGGCTAGGCAGTTTCAACGCAGTTAGAATGAAATGTTTATGTTGAAAAAATTACTGAGATTGTATTGCTCTGCAAAATTTAAATGTCTTTGAATTACATGTATTCAGGTATTGTCCTATGCTGTAAAATATTTTTTTGTTGAGATTGCAAAAGAATTCTATGTTAGAAAGTATTATTTTTCTCCCATTGCTGAGCAACGGCAATTGTCCAACTTTTTGGTACATGTCTCTCTTCCGACCTTAATGCTAGTCTGCTGATGTGTCTAAAGATTTAACTCGATGTCCAGTGTTGTAATCAGTACAATCTGTCATGAACACATCTGCTTAAATTAATAAAATCTGGGGCTGATATTTTGTATGCAGTGTTTTTTCATTTTCTCCCAACATCCCTGATATCTTGTAAACAAGTTTGAGAAACAGTTAAAACATTTTAACATGTAATGTAATTCTGAGATTACTTTATATTATTTAATTTGAGAAACTGATATCTATGTGGGTAAACAAGTGTTTTGAAAATCTCTTTATTTACACACCATCACCATTTTTTGTTCTAAGAGAAAAAACCTAAGAACTGGAGAAGAGACAGATAATCCTGTGACATTTCTGGATGTTTATCAAGAATTCAATGACAAAATTGCTGACAAGCACAAGATAATGAAATTCAAATCACTGGTATGTAAACATCATTTATTTTATGGTATAGCCTTAAAGTAAGTAAAAAAAATTATTAATTGTATTCAAAGCCAATTTCAGATAGTTGAACATTTTTATTAATTTGTTTATTGTATGTTTTACATAAGTTTAAACTACTGCAATGGCTAGATGATAACATGCTACTTTTAATAATTTCTTGCAACAACGTTTTTGACAAATATAACACACAAAATAGCTGATTGGTGGCATTTGTTCCACCTTTACTCTGTTTTTCTCACTATGTCGTAGATCTTGCCTTATACAGGGAAGAGAATTTCCTGCCGTTTTGCACATTTTTCCCATCTGCCAAGGTCATTTTTCCATTGTTTTTAACATCAGTCTGGGTCATTTTTGTGAAAGCCAGCTTTTGTTCTCTAAAGCTAGAGCATTAACAAAACGTTTTATACAAGGATAACCTTGGACAAATTTAGCAGATATATAAAATTCAAAATGGCTGACTTGCTGCGATTTCTTAACACCCCATTTACCATGCATGATAGCTTAATCATTACCATGAAATAAAATGTCCTGTCATATGTAATCCATAACATATTTAGCAGATGTAAAATACAAAAAGGACTGGTGGTAACAAGATTTATGCTTTTGTGTTTGCTCCAAACATCTCTCCCCAGTTTGCTTTATTACGAAAAATTATTCTTTTTTTACCTGGATTACAAGTAACGGTATATATACCATTTCATTTAAAATGTTCTTGCAGCTTTGTTTTCTTTTAAATATTGCAGAAAGTTTGCAAAGAATATGCTTTTGAGATAGAAAACATCCCTGCCTCGTCAGATTATTTAGAATTGAGATATTCTGTGAGTATTAATTTTAAGATATTTTGCTGTTAGCCATCGTAGGACTAATTAACCTATTCAATTGTATTTGTCTATTAACTCATCAATTACACTTTAATGACCATCTTGGTCAAAAGTGACATTAATTTTACTGACCTACATTTAATTATATCTTTTAATATATTACTGAATACAGTAGTGTTTTATCTGTACAGGCAGAATATCCAGCCCTCCCTGAGAATCTGTTTGGTGAGACTTTCAGTCATATATTTGGCACAAAGACATCAAGCCTAGAGTTGCTGCTTCTTGACAGAAAAATGAAAGGCCCTGGCTGGATAGATATTAAGTTCCCACGTATGTACTAACGAAGCCCCCACCAACACATGTATGAACATGCTATAACAGTTTTGTTACAGTAGTCCCTCCAGATGTGACCCCCTTCAGATCCAACTTCTCCTATTATGCGACTTTTTTCTGAGCACCAACGTGTTTTACACTGTTAAGCACCCCTTAAATGCGACCTCCCCTTTCCCACGACATGCGACCTTAAAATCATGGCACTACCTAGCGACCTCCATCTAAAGATACGACTTTTTGAAATTAGCTGCTCAGTGGCACTGTCAGCCTGGCATGAGCTGCCGGTCTGAAGATATTGCTTGTGTGTACATACCGTCGATTACAGCCCAGTAGATACGTATGCTAAGCCATTATCGGCTTAAGGCTGGTACAGCGTCGTATGAAGTGGGCCAGCATTGACACAAAGATAGTGATATCCTTCTAAAGATACGTATTTTTGAAATTAGCTGTTCCCAGACTGTGTCACGTCTGCAGATGTTTGTCAGCCGTACACTGACAAGAGATGACTTTTTATAATAATGTTTCCAGCTGACTAAATGTATAACGACTTTAATATTTTAGTCACATCGTTGGGAACGCATTTCACATTATAGTGGCTGAAAAATGCTTTCCGGTGATATAACTATTTTCACTGTATCTTAAATACTTTTTCTGTTATTAATTTAACAACCATGTTTAAATGGGATTTTATTGTAGATATGTATTTACATACGGTGCAGTTAACATCCAGTGCACCCTTGGCTTTACAAGGTACATTACAACACTAATTAGCAGGGGACGTCAACGGTGTCAGTGTGTCGGCTAGTTGTGATGAACATCCCACTTGAAATAGCTAACTTTTTTCAATTATGGTCGAACGGACATGTAATAAATATCACCAGAAAGCTTATTCAACGCTGAAAATAATGATATAAAATAGATAATGGTAGCTCCCAAACTCGCGAAGTTATTGATTTGGAAAATGAGGCAGGTGTAACAGTCGTCATCATGGGGAATAGACGTAAATGCGGTACGCCACCACGAGACGACAATCCGATGACGCCATTGACGACGATGGCCCAGCATTAGAACAACACTGCACCAATGTCTCGCGCCGACCATATTCACAACCACGTGCATTGCGAGAGTGTATACACGTGAAGATATCTGTGCTAGTGTTGTCGGTATTGTCTGTTTAACTTTACATAGAACTTCACATAGAAGACGCCTGCCTCACCTGTTTGCCATTGAATATTTCAATGAGAATACAGTTTACATCCTGGCATCATCCATAACATTTGTTTTTAAATTTGTATTTGGTAATGTAATATTGATCACATATCGATGCACATATATGATAAACAAGACCCAACTGCGTCTCCCTACCTGGCACGTTTATTAGGGATAATAGGATACATTGTTTTAATGCTGGGCCAGAATGGAACACTATGAGTCAGTATTCAACCTGTAGTCTTAACTTTTGGCGTTGACATTAATTAAAAGTAGCCGTCACAGTCAGTGTCACATGTTTTGTACTGTAAAGCATAGGCCTATATTGAAATGTGGAAAAAACACTGCCTCAATGCTTATGAAAACACAAGCCACTTCCAGTACCTCTGAATTACGCGTTACTGTTAGAACAGGCAATTAACACAGACTGTCAACTGCGCTGATCGTGTCACAACAAAAATGGAGGTGTTTAAAGGGGGCTGTCTTAAACAACAAATTCGGCCCATTTTTACGTTTTTTCTAGAGTTTTTTCCACCCCTCCCAGATACGACTACCCCTTGGATGCGACTTTGGTTCTCTGGCAGTACGAAAGTCGTATCAGAGGGGGACTACTGTATTATAATTATTATTTTAGTGTTGTCTATTGTTGTTATTATAATAATTTTTATTCTTCAACAATTCGACAACGTAAACACTCAGCAATATAATTTATCTGATCTTTACAAAATTCTTTCTGAACACAGATGGATTACCGTAGTTGATTTTGAAAATCGGCTAATTTTCATATCAAAGATGGTCGCCCCTGGCTCTTCCTTACAAATCAATGTAAATTCTCCAGAGTCGGCAATATTCATTTGATCTTCACAATTTTATTCTGAACCCTGATGGATTACCCTGGTTGAGTTTGAAAATCGGCTAATTTGGATATCCAAGATGGCTTTTCCTTATCAATCAACGTAAATGCTCCACAGTCACCAATATTGATCTGATCTTCAAGAAATTTTTGATGAATGATGATGTCTTGTTTTTCCATGTTCCCTTGTTAGTGCTATTGACTCACGAGGGCTTGACAATAGCACTGGTCCAATGGCCCCGGTGTTCAATTTATTCAGTATCGCGTAGTGAACAGCTAAGCAATTTTTGGCCAATTGCTAATCAAATTGATTAGCAAAATGTATTATCTTTAATGATAGGAAAAACCTTGGAATGTGGAGCATTTTCGCAAACTGCTACACCATATTTTCAAAACAAATTGAACCCTGGGCCCAACAGCTCTTTTCACCTTTTCCGAGCCAGTCGGGCCACCAAATTTATTTGACCAGCCCCAACAAATTCAACTGCAGCATTCGTGCTTGCTGCAGCTGCCACCCCTTCGGACCATTATTTTTTTTTCTTCGCCAGTAAGTTTATAAATCTACTCGCTGGACGGGCTAGTACCTTATAGTCAAGCCCTGCTGGCTTATTTTTATTTTATTGTTCTGAAACTTGCCGAAGTGTTTACCGTACTTTGACAAACCTGTCGGAAGAATTCAAAAAAGGTACAGATACTGGAGACATTTATTGTGAATGATTGAGTCACGATTCCTTTCAATATTTCGATAAATAAACAAGTTATTCGGTCCTGAGGGCTATGCCATCTGTGATGTCATATTTTTAAAACAATTATTTAAATGATGTTTAGAAGCTTGGATCTATTGCAGCTGATGGCAGGTCTGGTATCCAACCTGATTATCATGGGTATTTAATTACGCAAACTGAATCTTTTAATGATTTCTTTCTTTCTATTTTTCAGAGGTACCTCAGGCTCCTTGTAGCTGGTGTAAAGTAGAGGTAAATGGTATTTCTTTTAATTATTTCCTGGACTTGGGAGTTAAATTGTTTGACTTTAGCTCATCTTTCAAGTTAGAAAAAGGCTATAGCTTGCGATTTATATTCTACTAGATCTGGTATCATTCCCTTCTGAACTTTATAACTTGTAATGTATGCTGGCCAAATTGGTAATGCATGTTGCAGTGCTTATGACCAATATTTTATTCAAATTTGTTGAGCCTGCCGCTATTGCTTAGCTCTTGTATAAATTTAGATAATGTTAGAAACAATCTTTGTTAACTTTTCCCAACTGTTTGATGTTCTGATTAAAACTGTTGATTTTTAGGCATTAGTTATGAAGCCTGACCACATTTCAGTGCTTACAACACAATCTGCAATACCACCACTCATTACCATGGCACTGACTGTGAGGACAATAACCAATCCTAAGACACACCAGAATGAGGTAAGTTAACTTTTAAGGCTTTTCACCGGATAAATTTATAACTCCCCAAGGTGCTTTTAAAACATTTCCATAACTTTTTAAATAATGTATTGACATATTTGTAAATTTTCTGGCAGCATGGTGTTCATTAAGTACAGAATTCATGGGACATTGTTAGAGATTGATAGAACACTGACATTTGGTGTCAGCACTCAATGTGTTGAGTCAACAGGATTAAACAGACTTCTGTCTAATACCAAGTCCATTCTCAAATATGTGTGCTTCCACCTTAATGCAGGCTTTTTGTTTCTTACTCAGTTACAATGACCTCTCAGTGCCAAGGTGTTGACTCTTTCACCACCAAAGCTTATACAATTGGACTCCGGTGGTAAAAGGGTTAAAGCCAGATTCTTTGCCCTACAGACACAACAAACATCACCGGTTGTGAAGTGATGAAAAGTCACCTCATTTCAATAACTTGGTGATTAATTAAGCATCCATGACAACTACCATGCTTATGGTGTTTAGCATTTTCTGCCATGGCCCTGGCACTGCCGCGCCTGTGTATCCACAATTTTTAGCTCCCGCCGTCACCGTAGGTGAGCGAAGGGAGCTATGGATTCTACCTCCGTTTTTTTTTGGCCTCTTCTTTTGCCTATAACTTTGTGAGAAAATAAGCTAGGATAATAATTTTTGGTATGTGGGTTACTTCCAGGTGGCTAATGGACGGGTTAAAATATTTTTGATCTGAATTCAATACGCAAGGTTGCAGAGGAGAAAATGATGATGTGACGGCGTTGGGCCGTTGGGCCGTTGGGCCGTTGGGCCGTCCGTAAACAATTCGTTTCCGGAGCATATCTCTGAAAGTACTTGTCCGATTGTCTTCAAATTTTACACACAACAGCCCTAGGGGGTCTAGTTGTGCCTTTTGGGGTATTTGAACTTTGACCTACTTCTGGTTCAGAACTATGACCTATTTAGACGTTTTGACGCGCACTTCGTTTCCGGAGCGGATCTTGAAAAGTACTGGGCCGATGACAGTCATATTGCACATACATGTTCTCTAAGGTCCCTAGTTGTGCCTTTTCAGGTTTTTGGACCTTGACCTTGAAGTTGACCCAGCACTTTGACCTAATTTATAACATCGGTAAATCCGACTGAAAGATTTTGCGGAATATCATGAAAACCGCTCAAGATAGCTACACCATTACTATAAAACAAATTGTGAGGTTTCAGGAGAGGATGCATCTTGAAAAATTTCAAGTCGATAAAATTAAAAATGGCCGCCTATCGGCCATTATTCACCTCGACAGGCCTGATATTGCGGAATATCATGAAAACCGCTCAAGATAGCTACACCATTAATATCAAATAAATTGTAAGGTTTCAGGAGAGGATGCATCCTGAAAAAATTGAAGTTGATAAAATTCAAAATGGCCGCCTATCAGCCATTATTCACCTCGACAGGCCTGATATTGTGGAATATCATGAAAACCACTCAAGATATCTACACCATTACTATAAATTAAATTGTAAGGCTTCAGGAGAGGATGTATTTTGAAAAAAATCATTTTGTCAAAGTTCAAAATGGCCGCCAATCAGCCATTATTCACTTTCACATGGCCGTTATTTGGTAAACCGTGCTAGATGGCTAGACCATTACTATAAAACAAAATGTGTGATTTCAGGAGAGGATGCATCTTGGAAAAATTCAACTCGATAAAATTCAAAATGGCCGCTTATCGGCCATTATTCACTTTCACATGGCCGTTATTTGGTCAACCGTGCTAGATGGCTAGACCATTACTGTAAAACGAAATGTGAGATTTCAGATGAGGATGCATCTTGAAAAAAATTGACTTGATCAAATTCAAAATGGCCGCCTTTTCGGCCATCATTCATTTTCACATGGCTGATATTTGGTAAACCGTGCTAGATGGCTAGACCATTACCTGATTACTATAAAACAAAGTGTGAGTTTTCGGGGTAGGATGCACCCTGAAAATTTTTAACTTACGAATTCAAAATGGCCGACAATCAGCATTATTTACCTCGATAGGCCTGATATCAGGTAAACCGTGCTAGATAGCTAGACCATTACTATAAAGCAAAATGTGACGTTTCGAGAGGGGATGCCTTTTAAAAACTTTCGACTCAATCGAATTCAAAATGGCCGCCTATCAGCCACTATTTACTTGCACATTGCTGATATTTGGTAAACCGTGTTAGATAGCTGGACCATTACTATAAAACAAAATGTGAGATTACAAGAGAGGATGCATCTTGAAAAAAATTGACTCGATCAAATTCAAAATGGCCGCCTATCGGCCATTATTTACTTTCACATAGCCGGTTTTTAGTAACCGTACTAGATGGCTAGACCATTACTATAAAACAAAATGTGAGATTTCAGAAAAGGATGCATCTTGAAAAATTTTGACTTGATCAAATTCAAAATGGCCTCCTATCGGCCATTATTCACTTTCACATGGGCGATATTTGGTAAACCGTGCTAGATGGCTAGACCATTACTATAGAATGAAATGTGAGATTTCAGCTGAGGATGCATCTTGGAAAATTTTGACTTGATCAAATTCAAAATGGCCGCCTTTAGGCCATTATTCACTTTCACATGGCCGATATTTGGTAAACCGTGCTAGATAGCTAGACGATTACTATAGAATGAAATGTGAGATTTCAGCTGAGGATGCATCTTGAAAAATTCTGACTCGTTCAAATTCAAAATGGCCCCCTATCGGCCATTATTTACTTTCACATGCCCAATATTTTGCAAACTGTGTTAGATATTAGTCCATTACTATAAAACAAAATTTGAGGTTTCGGGGGAGGATGCACCCTAAGTTTTTAACTAATTTATATCGAATTCAAAATGACCGTAAATCAGCTATTAGTTAACTCGATTGGCCTGATATCGGGTAAACCATGCCAGATAGGTAGACCATTACTGGGATACTGATTAGGATCATTAATTTCAATGGAGGTTTGCAATCTCTGACAGAGTGTCTAGTTCTTATCTTACTCTTAGACTGGGCTTCTTAGACCTAGTTGTCTTGCGTCTTGATTTTTGACCTAGACTAGGACTACATTAATAACCCTATACAAAATTGCTTAAATCAAATTCTAATTCGTCGCGGGAGCTCCTGGACTTATGTAGTCTTGTTTAGCTGGTACTAAATAGTTAACTGATGAATTTTGTTTATTTTTTCACATAGATGACCTAACTAACTGACAAATTCTCCCTATGTATTTTTTGCCACTGAGCCGGCGATGGGCATTTTCCAAGATTACCAGGACAAATAGCTTGTGAGCGCGATATCTTTAATCTTACAATTTGTTGTATGAATTATATTCAAATTTTATGTGGTGATTATCCGGGTATTTCTGATCATATCTTGTGGGAAGAATCCATTAAAAGAAATTGACTGATGACAGCCATCTTGAAAAAAATTGACATTGTTTGTTTTGGGGATATTTTTTAACTTATGAATATTTTTTTACAATGGGGGCTTTGTTTTTATACAAAAAAATGATTGATGTAGCCTCTGCAGCTTACAAATTAATTTTTGGATAAATTTTGGATAAATGATTTATGCATGTCTGTAATATTTAGCGAAAAATATTTAGCGGGCTCGCTAAATATTTAGGGGGGATGCTTTTAATGTTTTCATGCTGAAAACAGTGACATTTTGTAAAAAAAAAATGGGGGGGGATGATGCAAAGTTAGACGTTTATTTGATCATAATAAATGTACATTGTGATCACCTTCTATTTCCCTTCTTTCCAGGTGATTGCAGTTGCATGTTTGATTCAGCATGAATTCTACATGGATAAGGCTGCTCCAAAACCACTATTTCAACAACACTTTTGTGGTGAGATTTATACCTGTTGTAATAATGTTAATAATATCAATTTGCATCTCTTCTGTTAGAAAAAAAATACATAGCATTAAACAAGAGAAAGTAAGTTCCACCCAAAGTATAAACAAAATACAGCTCCTCCCACCCATACCTGTTACAGAAGTGAATATAAATTGAAAAGGTTTCAAATAATTGTGGTCTTGGGGATAATCCATTAAAAAAATAATTATGGCTGACAGCAGCCATCAGGAAAAGCAATTGAGACAGGTTTGTCAGAACAAATGATGTGCCCTTCGGGTTTAATTTTGAACTGCAGAAAATCTTTAAAATATGAAATTAGTGCATGTTACTTGTTATTGAATATTTAATCTAGTTTTTAGTGATGTCCTGTGTTGTGTTTTGAGCATCAGCCTTTATGTTTTAGTTATTATTCACATGCTGAGGATATATTACCATTTAAAGTGCTAAAGTATAAAATTTAAATTTTTACTTACTTAAAGTTGTGTCTCGAGGTTGTAATGCAATGCTCCTTCAAATTCGCCTGTGATTTGCACTTCAACCCTGATAGGGCTGAATTAATTTTGTATAAATCATGGACACCAAAGGGTTTTAATCAATTCGAAATCCCCATAAATGTCTTAGTTAGCTCTTTCTGATTAGGCCTATTGTCTGCGACGCTGGCCCAACATTAAACCAACATTGTATTAGCATCTCGTGTTTGCAGGTAAGGTTTCATGTCTGCTGGAAATATTATTATCATTTATTTATTTTCAGCAATGTCAAAACCGAGTGATACAGTTTTCCCCTTTGACTTCAGAGAGAAAGTTCAGAAGCAGGTAAATTTTATCTGGAATATATGTTCATCTAATTAAGCATGGCAATTAAATATATGTGTAATCTTCTTTAGTTTGTAGTCCATTCATCGTTCATCAATAATGCTGATAATATTGTATTTCCAATTTCATCCATCATGCTGATAAATAAATGAGTTATTGTGGGAAGGGAAAAGTAACTCTTTTTTTTCAGGGGGGAATTATCTTTGAACGGTGCATTACCTTGCTACTGTAAAGCGTTTTTATTCTTCTAGAATTTAAAAAAAAATCTTTTTTTATTGGCTTGTAGCTTTGTTAATCTGTAGCGGAAAACTTAGTGTGGACAAAAATCATTTCATTTATGCTAAGAAGGCATTCTAATGTGCACTGATTACCCACTGAAGACTTAGGCATGTGGTTTTTGGAGAATTCTTGTTTTTCAGAACCAAAAATATAATATTTGTGGAATTTGTAAATCCAGTCTGAGAAAGAATTGCTGGGTATAGTGAGGTTTCTGAAACCATGAACAAAAGCTGGTTATTTTCAGATTTTTTTCTACTGACACAAAATCACATCAGTGATTAAGACCTAACATTTGGATAATTTTTTTTCACAGGCAGGGTCCATGAAGATCGAAATCATGGGTACAGAAAGGGCATTGCTTGGGTTTTTATTGGCAAAAATACACAAGGTGGACCCAGATATTATAGTGGTAAGATTGACTTCACAACTTATTGATGAGCTTGTAATTAAATTGTGTACAATTTTAAAATATACTCTTTGAATTTTAATTGCCTTAAATATCCAAAATAGAAGGTACAAGTGTCAGTATCTCGATTTGCAGGGGCATGATATATATGGGTTTGATCTTGATGTTCTACTGCACAGAATACAGCATAGTAAGATTCCCCACTGGTCTCGACTAGGTCGTCTGAAGAGATCTAACATGCCAAAGCTCAATGTAAGTTTGCAAAAATAGTATTGTTGAATAATAATGCATGACTCTCCTTCATACTGATAAATATCAACTCCTAGTCTGCAACAATTCTTCAGTTTAAATCATATCCCGGTGGCCATCTTTGATATGTTTTTGTCACTCCGAGACATTCTCACCCTGACCTCAACATTTTTCAATTTCCCTCGTGTTCAAATTATTGAATAGTGAAATTTCACCCTGATATCTTCTAAGCTTTAGTTTAATTTTCTCTTGCATATATAATTTTGATTACAATTTTTTTAATAAATAAAATGACTGCGTCAACTTTTTGAGAGCTTACAAGTGATATCTGCTATTTTCATGACATCAAAACCTCATCACCTAGATATCTTAAATACTGCTTTTCCAATTTATTGTTGTTTAATATTGTTATTATAGTATTAAATCTTGATTTGCATAGAGCCCTGGCTCTTTGCATAGAGCTAAATTCTTATTTACATGTATAATTTAATTATTTGCCCACATCACAATTAATTGACATAATGGCAAGGGAGAGCCTTCTTAGTTTTTTTTTATTTGAATAATTAATTTATCTCTAACATGAATCCTTCGGATTGAAATTTTGTTTGTCACAGACACCAGGTTCTGCTAAAGCAAGTTCGGCAGCCAATGCTTGTAGCGGACGACTTATCTGTGATGTTAAAATCTCAGCCAAGGAATTAATTCGCTGTCGCAGCTATGACTTGACAGAACTGGTCAGCCATATATTAAAAGACAAGAGGCAAGAAATAGATCCAGATCAAATCCGCTCTATTTATGGGTGAGTGAAAATGACCGTTATTATCAATTTTTCGTTTTTTTGCCTTGCAAACATAATTAGTGTATTTAAATGTTTCATACTGACAATGAAAAATTTGTTTGGTTAAGTGGCATGAAAGGCCATACAATTTTTGCCCTTCTCAAGGCAAGGTAAATTATATTAGTGACATCTTTAGACATGATGTTAAGGATATATAGTGCAAGTTCGAATTTGAATGAGACAATTGCTAACCAATCAACTATTCATTCACTATCTGAATTGCTGAATTGTTATGTAACTTTTTAGATTTTAATTATCCACTATGCTATTGAGATGCTTATGGTTTTTAAACCTTTTTTAAAAAATTTTTTAAAATTATTGAAGTAGCCTCTCCATCTGTTTTTTTGGAGGGCAAGACATCAAATATGAAATAATTTCTTTTCTAAAAAAGCATTAAGTTTTAAACTATAAAACAATCAGTACATTGTATATTACCGCTTATTCCATCATGGAGCATCACATATGAAAGAATTATTTCTCTACGATTCTATAGTGATGCGAATGAGGGACTACTGCCCCCTCAGCATCACTCCAGTCCTCTTATACTATACAAAAATCACTTGTATTTCAGAAATTCTGGTCACCTTCTACAGTTCACGGAGATAACACTTATTGATGCTCGGCTCGTCTTGAGAATCTTGTATGAGCTGAATGTCATTCCTCTTGCATTGCAAATCACAAACATCTGTGGAAATGTTATGGTAAGTATCGATTCAAAGGAAAATGTAATAAATACCCCTTTAAGAGTAGATACTTATGTTTTTTGTATCGTCTGTCTAATTTGGCCACTTAGCCTCAGCATCTCTATAAAATCCCTTTCAGTTTTTCAGTTTTTTGGATATTTTTTTGGTAAAAAAAAATCCAGGATGGTACAGTTCAGCTTAAATAATATTGAGACTGTGGGCAGTCTCTTCGCTAATTAGTATATATTTGGTTCATCTCTCATAAATAAAAGGATGAAGTGTACATAAAAAAAATTAAAATATACTTCAATGGCCATAATTTGTGTGTTCTATAATACAGTCTGAACTGATGATAGGATTGTTTCTGGTCTTCTGCCCTTTTGAAGAAGGGCTGGTGTTGTTACCCTGTGTCTCTGTGTGCGATCTTCTGTCTGCACACAACTTCTTGATAAATATGCTCCTTTAATAACCCGTAGGACGCTACATTAAAAAATAATTATTTTCACTCACTTGAAGTCGAGTCTCGCTACTGCGACCAACAGCTTCAAGTGTGTTTTTTTTGGGGGGTGGGGGAAGGGGGGTTGTATATAAGCATATATATATATATTTAATGTTCCAGTAGAAATCTTGACAATGCCAGAAAACTTTATAACAAAACAAAAAAAATCATTCGAATTAAGTCCTATTAGCATCCATTCTAAAGCTAATCAATTATTGGCTAAATAACAGGGTCTCATTAATTCACATTAGGCAAAAGATTATTTATTTTATGAGTATATATAGGTGTTTACTAACTACCAGAGTGTCGACATAGGACATGAAATTTATTAAACACATGTTGTCCATATAAATGACAAAAAATTAGTATATCAAAAGCACATAAATAAATAAGTTGTTTTTCTGCTAACATTTTTTTAGTCAAGAACATTAATGGGTGGTCGTTCTGAGAGAAATGAATATTTGCTGCTCCATGCTTTTCATGAAAAAGGTTTCCTTCTTCCAGACAAACAATATGGTGTAAAAAAGCAAGCAGTAAGTACTTTTTTCTTCTACATTCATTACAATTTATTTTGAAAATGATTTATTAATTTATAAATAAATAAATACCACTAATATTTTTTCACATGATTTATTTTATGTGCATATTCTACAACTATAGCATGTTGAAAATGATGAAGATGGTGATGAATCGCAAGCAACGTCGGCTAAAAAATCAAGACGTCGGAAACCTGCTTATGCTGGTGGTCTGGTGCTCGAACCAAAGAAAGGTTAGTCGTTTGGTTTCTTTTGTTACCTTTATTCTGTCATGCAGTTTATTTTCAGATCAATTACATGCGGTATAGACTGGCAATCCCTATTTTTCCTTGAAGTATCTCTATCTGAAGTCATTGCAGCAAAAGATTTTTTCAGCTGCCCCATTAGATGTGGAATTCCACTGCTAATTTCGAACCCTGATCTATACACATATTGTAGATTTATAGACAGACACTCGACTTCCCCAAGACATGTAAAGTAAACTAATGTAATGTGAAGTATCATGATACATCTATACACAAAATGTAGACTTGCCAACTTCATTAAATCCTTTATATAAAGTTAGCTTAAAACTCTTAAATCTATTTTTACATTGTTATCTGCCATGGTCATCAGAATGAAATGGTCAACATTGCCAAGATGTGTCTGATCAAACAAATCTGATCATATTGCTTGATCAGACACAATCTATTGTCTGACAAGACTATATTCTTTGTGAACTGAGCTTTACAATTAGTTTTTGGTGTGGCATTGTGTATTTATTTCTCTTTTCAAAATGGTGTGTTTGCAGGTTTCTATGACAAATATATTCTTCTCTTGGATTTCAATTCCCTCTACCCATCCATCATTCAAGAGTTCAATATATGTTTCACCACAATCAATCAAGGACCAATCAAGGTATTTTTTCAGTTGTCCATGAAACCCTTATGGATATTTTTATTTTGCAAACAAAAGTGAACAAAAAACATTTTATTTTAGCATTTTCTTATTCAAGCATGTTTCAGCATATATCAGTATATTAAGTGTCACATAGTCCAATTGCTAATTAATTTTGAATCATTAATTATAAGAAAAAACCTACAATATTAGGAACTTTGTTGATAATATATTTTTTTTTAATTTCAAAAAATTTATCCAACAAGCCAACAGGAAATGTTGCCATTTGTTGCTTTAAAGTTGTTGGAGTAAACATTGAAATGCTCTGCCTGTGCAGTTTTGTTCTGCAACCCCTCTTGGCATGTTCAACATCCAATTAGGACACATCTGTCTCATATTTCTTATGCGGATAACATGACTGTCAGTGAGGGTCACATGATCTACACTTCGAGCACATGCTCTTGTGCCCTTGAATCTGACACTTGGCAGTTAATGCCTGGTTCCTATGCACATATTTGATTACCTTGAGTAGTAGCATAATTGTTTCCCATGTCAATGTTAAATATTGTCACTATGTTATTTTTGGTATTAGAGGGTTGTATCTGCCACTTCACGACCATCTAATACCAAGGTGACGATATTACATGTATACACTGGTGATCTCATACAAATTAATGAAAACAATTGGATGTAGTGAAGTGAATTTGTTTTCACTACTTTGCGAAACACGTAGTATCCAGTTTATACTGTTTTGCTATTTTTTTTGACTGACCTATTGAAGTTTTGGTATGTGATGTGTCTGATACTTGTAACAAATAGAGACTGCTAATACATTTTTGATTGCTTACTGATAATTGCTACACATCTACATTTGATAGCAAATTTCTTCTATTCCTCAAAAATAGATAACTGGGAGCTCATAAATACCATCAAATTTATCAGTAGGCCCTATTATAATGGAGAATAATTATTGTTATAATTATTTGTTATTACTATGTACTTGTAAAAGCAGATCTGTTTTTAAGAGTGATGATCCAGACGATCTACCACCAATACCAGACTCAGATCTAGAGCCTGGTGTTCTCCCGACAGAGATCCGAAAACTCGTCCAGAGTAGGCGACAAGTCAAACAGCTGATGAAAGCACCAGATTTATCATCCGACTTATATATGCAGGTTTGTTTTGACAAATAAAATTTATTGATATTCTCTTCGGAAATTAATAACTGATATTATGTTGGTGTTTCATTGTATGATGTAATATTATCATTTTTTCTTAGCTTTTTGAAGCATTTTCGAGGAGGGGGGGGCAGTGTTCTAGCAATAAATGATTTGAGAAGTTTTTAAAACATTTTTAACAGTTATTTGTGTGGCGTGTGTTACCAAAAGTATTGTAGCAGCCTTTCCAACATGTATATTTCACTCTTCGCTGAAAAATATATTATTCTACCTGGTAAATGTAATTATTTTGAAGAATTTTTTAGGTAACATTTAAAATATTTGAAATAGCCACTATATAGACAGTACTACATTCTGTCCTGCACCACATCGTAATGCTGTATAATTTAATGATCAAATAAAAATATTTTTTTCCAGTATGATATCCGGCAGAAGGCCTTAAAACTCACAGCCAACAGTATGTATGGTTGCCTGGGCTTCACGTTTTCCCGCTTCTACGCTCGACCACTCGCAGCTCTTGTCACAAGTAAAGGACGTGAGGTAATAATTGTAGCAAAACACATACTACTTACCTGTAACTCTTTACCCGCTTAAGTTATTTTATTTAAATTTTCACCCACTTGCACTTCAATAGGGTGAGAACTACTCGTATTGTTTAATTTGAAATCAAACATTTGCAAATCCTAATGACTGTCAACACTTGTTTCCTTCCAATAACAGTGATGTTATCAGCTAATAAAATAATTTAAAACGATTATAGTTGTGCTAGGGACCTAATCCTTAAAGCTGAATATGAACCATGGAGACCAGGTTTTTTTTAAATCATCTTAAATGTCTTAGTTAGCTCTTTCCGATTTATTTGAATACCTATGTTATGGGTCTACGGCCATTAGAAATATTTTAATTCTTTCATTGCGGGGATCGTCTTTATCTGTCGGAATTTGATGTCGTTCAAAGAAGATCCCCACGCTGAAAGGGTTAAAAAGCTAAACCTTTACCTGCTAGAGGCACATATGTGTCATCTGACATTATTAGAGTAGTTTTGGGAAGAAACTGGCATGTGAAATATTCTTGTAAATATCCCAGAGAGGATGATAGTCTAATGTTCTAAAAGTAGCCACACACGGTACATAAACCTCGACAGGCCGTATGTAATGGTCATGATTGAACAAATTCGGCACTTCTCACAAAAAATTCAGCTGTACAAGGGTTAAATTTGAAAATTCACATTTATTTTTGTTGTCTTACTGCTGGAACCTGCCCAAGTATAGAAGACAACATATTGTCAAAGAAGATCCCCACGCTGAAAGGGTTAAAAAGCTAAACCTTTACCTGCTAGAGGCACATATGTGTCATCTGACATTATTAGAGTAGTTTTGGGAAGAAACTGGCATGTGAAATATTCTTGTAAATATCCCAGAGAGGATGATAGTCTAATGTTCTAAAAGTAGCCACACACGGTACATAAACCTCGACAGGCCGTATGTAATGGTCATGATTGAACAAATTCGGCACTTCTCACAAAAAATTCAGCTGTACAAGGGTTAAATTTGAAAATTCACATTTATTTTTGTTGTCTTACTGCTGGAACCTGCCCAAGTATAGAAGACAACATATTGTCATTATTAAGCTGACTATTTTAGAGAAATACCAGTGACATTTGTTTTCTTTTCAGATTCTCATGAAGACCAAAGATCTAGTTCAAGGGGTAGGTTTCAGCCGCCTAATACATTATTTTACTTTTTATGGGGAGCCTATTGTCAGAATGGCACACGTTCTTCCGTCTGCTCATCTGTTGTTATGCATGGAAAAAATTTAATATAAAATAAACTGCAATACAGTCAATGTTTCAAAAAGAGTTGCTTTCGCTGGCTGCTTCCAATAAACTATTATGTGCAGGTATTTACTCGTGTTTACATCGATTATTAGCCAGCCTTTCAATTGAAAAAGGTGGGCTATTGCAATTAAAGTGCGTCAGCGTTAGTGTCGGCTTTAACATTTGTTTGGGGGCACGATAACTTGAAAAGCTTTTCACATATCCTGTACAAACTTGTTATGCATGTTGCTAATAACCAATTTCCGGACAAGTTCAATAAGGCTGGAAAAAAATTAAAATTAAAATGGCTGATTTATTGAGATTTTTCACATTTCACGTCAATAATTTGACCTTGTGTACGCGATAACTTTAAAAGTTTTTTATGTATCCTGCTCAAGTTTGTTATGCATGTTGCTAATAACCAGCTCTCAAACAATTTGCCGTGATGGCTGAAAAAAATTCAGAATGGCCGATTTATTGTGATTTTGATTTATTTTGAATAATTTGACATTGTGGGCGCAATAACTTCTAAATATATTCATGTATCCTGCTCTAATTTGTTATGCATGTTACTAATGACCTGTTTTCAGACATTTTTAATAATAGCTGGGAAAAAAATCAACATGGCCGATTTATTTATATTTTTACATCAATAATTTGATCTTGTGGGCGCGATAACTTCAAAGGTTTTCTATGTATGCTGCTCAAATTTGAACTGCATGTTGCTAATAACCAGTTCTCAGACAATTCAATAATGGCTGAAAAAATTCAAAATGGCCAATTTATTTGGATTTCACATCAATAATTTGACCTTGTGGGCGCGATAATTTCAAGTTTTTCATGTATTCTGCTCAAATTTGTACTGCATGTTGCTAATAACCAGTTCTCCCACTAGTTCAATAATGGTGGTGGGCTATTGTCAAGTGCGCTCTTGTTATTATGTTACAATGAATTTAAATTATTAGAAAAAAAAAAATTGTGATGGTTTAAAAATAAGGTCTAAATAATGATAATTTTCTGTGGCATATACATTATTTTAATTCCAGTAAATATATGGAAATTAAAATTGTATCTGTGCATCCATAGCAGCTCAACGGCTTATATTTTAATTTACTTATTGAATACAGATGAACTTGGATGTCATTTATGGTGACACAGATTCTATCATGGTGAACACCAATAGCACAGATATTGATCATGTGTACAAGCTAGGTCATAAGGTGAGATATTCTGTAAATACCTGTATTAAAAATAAAAATGTAAAATTGATAGAATATATCTCCAGCAATCATTTTAAAACTGGTTATATGGATGTGCCAATTTTTTACATCTCCATTAAATGGCATTTAAACAAAATCACCTGTTTTCTGATGCTAGGAAACCTGATTGCACATGAATTCATGATGACTACTTGATGATATCTGAAAAGTAGATGATATACCTCCTTTAAATTAAACTTACAAGACAATTTATTCACAAGTATTGTTTTGTTTATTGTGCTTTTCCACTCCGGGTTATAGGAACATTTTTTAGGTGAACCACCAGGTTGCCGTGGCTACAACAATTTTACTTTCTCTATCCCCTACTTTTATATCTCCACCGTCTTTTTGATAATATAATGCCTTTTTAATATGAGACAACATGATCGTCAGCAAAAATTGTGACTGCTCGTTTCCTAGGGCTGGCTAAACCTGCAATAATAAACTGGTATTGTGACATTGTGTAAGTAGTTAACTAGTTAACCAATGGAAGATGTTGCCTGCCAATGGTGGTTTAATGTTGAGCCACCATATGCAAAGTTGCCCTACATCCCAATCGGACAAGCTTCAAGTCTTGTGTTCGCTGGAAAACAGCATCCACCCTATCAGTCAACAACACTATAGTGATAGTAATTTGGCCATCAATATCTTGTTTCTTGATGTTTCAATTCAATTGAATGCAAGTTTATTTCCAGGGTTGTGAGAATGACAAACAACTGTAGGCTATGAAGATCATTGCTTTTAAATCTGATATGATTTCAGGTAAAGTCAGAGGTCAACAAACTGTATAGACTGCTGGAGATCGACATTGATGGTGTATTCAAGTCCATGCTTCTTTTGAAAAAGAAAAAGTATGCTGCCCTCACTGTGGCCAAAGTGGGAGATAAATATGTGACGTCACAAGAGTTGAAAGGACTAGACATTGTGCGGAGAGACTGGTGTGAGCTGGCCAAGGAAGCTGGGAAGTGAGTGAGACAAGCAGGATGGAATATTTTTTAAATTTATATCAAGAAATAATTTAGTTGGTTTTAATTAGAAAAATTAATTTCCATTCACTTGCATGTTGTGAAATTCTTTCCATATTTTGGCAATGAGCCATAAAAGTGCATTTCTAAAAACTAATTGGTTGACTGCAGCCATCTTGATTTTTTTCTAATTTAGCAAGGTAAGGGGACTTGGGGAGAGAGGGATGGGAACTGACCAAGGCATTGATTCAGTGAAATCTTTGATGTTTTTTTTTGTGCAGAAAACAGGCACATCTAGTTATTTCTAAAGCAGTGAAATTTACTTGTATTACTGTATCATTATTTCTTCAGAAGAAATATTTTAATATCTCTGTTTCACAATTAAATATGTTGGTGGGTACATTATTAAAAATATATTTTCTTTTTTATCTTAGCTTCGTGGTAAACCAGATTCTATCCGGAGAAGCCAGAGATTCAATAGTGGAAAATATTCACGCCAAACTAATTGAAGTGGGGGAAAAGGTCAAGGATGGAGATATACCTGTGGAACTCTACCAAATCACAAAGGTAATTATGTCCTGCATTAACTGACTTTCAATTATTATTATTTTAGATGTCATAAATAGATGTCATGACTTTTTTGATATGGTATCCTGTTGGTGGCAGCAGAACGATAATAGAGAATAAAACATAAGCACTGATTTTACCATTTTGTTATGCTATTCATCACAAATGTAAAAAAGTGTAACACTTTTGCTGCTGAATTGTTTGCTTCTTTTTTTCATTCATTCGTAGCTGGAATGGAAAAGCAATTTCATTAAATGATTAAAAATAGACATCTCCAGTATTGAATTATTATTAGATTAACTAAGCATCTAAGGGTTAACATATCATGTTTGGCTGGTGAGCTCCTGAGGTGCCCACTGAAGCCACAAACACTCACAGCAACCGCCAGCTGTTTATTTTTCCAGTTTTTTTACGCTGACAGGCAATCACGTAAATCCTGTATTTTATTTCATTCACAGGGAATCATTTTATAAAGTGCTTAGACTGGATTATATTTGTATTTGTTTATATTTGGCCTTTCACCAAATAATAATTTAGCAATTGTGTGAACTAATGTAGCACGATTGCCGCCATATTTTAACCCTTTTACCACAATTACTGCAAGAAAAATAAAATGACGTTCAAACAATTTTTGTGGTGAATGGGTGAAGCTACTAGTTACTTTATATTGTTAATCATACATTACATGCGTTTAATTAACGATCTTTGACAATACAGTCGGACAGTGATCCTTTGTAGTTGAATTTTGGCTTGCTTTTATGTGCTTTCTTAAAAAACATATCTGATTGACACTGCACCTTGTTTGTGTCTATTTGCTATTATGGAATTCTGCTACATTTTGAAATTACTGGTAAAATTACCTGTGATTCATGCACATAATTTTAAGCATTTTCTTGTTACTTCATTATAATTGCCAAAAATGTATTCGTTGATTATTTAAAGCTGCATAACTGTTTTGTTTATTTTGATGAAAAAAAACCTAAAAGGTACAAAACAATCATCCATATTGTCTTAAAGGCCTTATAAATGCACTAAAACTGGGTAAATGTAGCGGAATTAGTTCACCATGCGATACATCATCAAGTATTATGAAGTAATGAAGTTTGTGTACAATACGTATGTAATAGTGGGAAGGTTATGGGGCAATATAATGTTACATTGGCCAACACCAAACCACCTTAATAGCAAACACTAGACATTGAGCTGAATTAGGATAATGTTGGGCCAGTATCGCAGACGATGGGCCGGCATTAGACTGCCATTGGATCAATGCCTCGTGTTAACCGAGATACATAGCCAGCCGTAGACGTCCTCAGACTAGGTAAAAAAAAAAAAACTGTTGGGAATCGGTTACAGTAAAGTCTGATGTTTTAAATATTATTCTATTTTACCGCATATCGCGATTTATATCAATGTATGTGATGACTTACGATAAAATAAAATAAAGTCTGATATTGTCTAGTAGCATTTTGACTATATTTTGAAATGCCCATGAGATACCGAATATAAAAATGCAAATGTTTTTCAAGAAAATCACGAAAATCAAAAGAGCGAAAAAGATGATTTAAATCACTGAATTAACAACGACAATTCCGCGACAATTTCCCACGGACTGGGGAGAGCGTCTTAATGGTGGGCCAAAGGCTCAAATGCTGGCTCACACTTAAAAGTACCAAACAAAAATATAGTCCTATTTTTCAAGTGAGTGACATTCTCCATACTGGTACCGAAATTAAACATGACATTATATGCACATATCACCCATATCACACAAAGTAATAGCTCCTAGATATGTCTAAATGACATGAGATAATACACTTTTCACTGTGAAATGTATCTATGATCACTTAAAAAATTAAAATAAAATTATAAGTCTTCCACTTTTTTTTCAATAATGATCGGTATCTGCCACTTGGTACTTTTAATGTCTTGATTATACAAACAGTGTGTCTTACTCCGCTGTGATCAGGTCTGTTTTGGTGGGGCAACAATATTTAAAAACAACAATCTTAAATCCTTAATAACTCACTAACCGAGGGAGTAAAATAAAAAAATAAAACACCATTTTCCATGGATTAATCTTTTGAATAAAATAAACAAAACAATTATGCAGCTTTAATTTATGTGAAAACTAAATCTTATTTTGATTGGTAATTTGATTGCTGTAGCAATTAACTAAACATCCAGAAGATTATCCTGACAAGAAAAGTTTACCACATGTACAAGTAGCTCTAAGAATAAACTCCAAAGGAGGGAAACAGATGAGAGCTGGCGACACAGTCTACTATGTTATTTGTCAGGTGATATATAACTACCCACTCAACTATGTGACTTTTCACTTCATTAAGAGTAATCACAGCAGATTCAATAGTGGCTGAAAATAATAAAAATGGCTGCTTTATTTGGATTTTATCACATTTTACGTTGTTATTTTTACAAGTTCAATAAAGGTGTGTGTGTCTGTGGCGTCTGTGGTAATATTTCCTCGATTACTTGCCAAGTTTTGCATGTATTCTGCTCGAATTTCTTCTGCATGTTGCTAATAACAAGTTAAATAATGGCTAAAAAACTCAAAATGGCAAATTTATCACATTTATTTTATGTCGTTAATTTTATAAGTTTAAGAATGGTGGTGGCCTATTGTCGATTGTGCATTCATTTTAATTAAGAGCTGTATAATTAGGCTAGCATAATAAATATAAATTTCTGTTTTGCAGGATGGTTCCAATTTGGGACCCAGTCAAAGGGGTTATCATACTGACGAGTTAGCAAAGAGAGAAGATCTCAAAATAGGTGGGTGTAAACTTATTGAGGTTTAAGATAATTATTATTTTCTCAACTTGATGAAATTCATAATTACTGACTGGCAGCCATTATTTACTTTTATATGTAAACCTGACCAGACAGCTGGACTACTATTTTAAAACAAAATATGAGGGATACACCCTGAAAATGATTTAACTCTATTAATTTCAAAGTGATTCCTTTAATATGTGATTAAAAATAATATATTTAGAGATACCTTAGTGAAATATATGTAGAATCTTCTAGAAGTAAAAAGGATCTATTTCTATGCAAGACACGGAAGTTCTGTTTTTTTTTTGTATTTATTATTATAAAACGTATATGGGTAATTATCTGATGCCTTTATGGCTTGTCATCTCTGGAGATGTTGATGAAAGCTATTGTATTCGTAATAAATGTAGTAATAGATGGCTGAAGAATAGTAATACAACTTTAAAAGCTAAGTAATATAAGCCTTTCTGAGGCATATCAACCCCCAGAGGTCTGAGCTATTCAATTTACATTTTTAGTCATTTAAAGCTGTATCTCGCTACTGCGATTCACAACTTAGTGACTGAATATTGCTTGGTTTTGTAAAATTAAAGTTGGCATCTTAACTTGAATAGCATGTCACAATGCACTGTACTGTACACACTGTACCTGAACCCTATATTCACAGAACCAGAAATAGGTCACCATTTATATGCTGGCATGCGAGGAGTTCGCTTGACTGAGCTCTCACAATCAAATTGTATTTGAGCAAAGTTATAATCCTATAACATCATAATATTTTACATTTTTAGTGCCGTCTGATACTATAACTGATTACATTATAATAGTATTGCAATAGAAGATGTCTATCTAATTTTTAGCTCCCGCCGTCACCGTAGGTGAGCGAAGGGAGCTATGGATTCTACCTCCGTTTTTTTTTGGCCTCTTCTTTTGCCTATAACTTTGTGAGAAAATAAGCTAGGATAACAATTTTTGGTATGTGGGTTACTTCCAGGTGGCTAATGGACGGGTTAAAATATTTTTAATCTGAATTCAATACGCAAGGTTGCAGAGGAGAAAATGATGATGTGACGGCGTTGGGCCGTTGGGCCGTCCGTAAACAATTCGTTTCCGGAGCATATCTCTGAAAGTACTTGTCCGATTGTCTTCAAATTTTACACACAACACCCCTAGGGGGTCTAGTTGTGCCTTTTGGGGTATTTGAACTTTGACCTACTTCTGGTTCAGAACTATGACCTATTTAGACGTTTTGACGCGCACTTCGTTTCCGGAGCAGATCTCGAAAAGTACTGGGCCGATGACAGTCATATTGCACATACATGTTCTCTAAGGTCCCTAGTTGTGCCTTTTCAGGTTTTTGGACCTTGACCTTGAAGTTGACCCAGCACTTTGACCTAATTTATAACATCGGTAAATCCGACAGAAAGATTTTGCGGAATATCATGAAAACCGCTCAAGATAGCTACACCATTACTATAAAACAAATTGTGAGGTTTCAGGAGAGGATGCATCTTGAAAAATTTCAAGTCGATAAAATTAAAAATGGCCGCCTATCGGCCATTATTCACCTCGACAGGCCTGATATTGCGGAATATCATGAAAACCGCTCAAGATAGCTACACCATTAATATCAAATAAATTGTAAGGTTTCAGGAGAGGATGCATTCTGAAAAATTTGAAGTTGATAAAATTCAAAATGGCCGCCTATCAGCCATTATTCACCTCGACAGGCCTGATATTGTGGAATATCATGAAAACCGCTCAAGATATCTACACCATTACTATAAAACAAATTGTAAGGCTTCAGGAGAGTGTGTATTTTGAAAAAAATCATTTTGTCAAAGTTTAAAATGGCCGCCAATCGGCCATTATTCACTTTCACATGGCCGTTATTTGGTAAACCGTGCTAGATGGCTAGACCATTACTATAAAACAAAATGTGTGATTTCAGGAGAGGATGCATCTTGAAAAAATTCGACTCGATAAAATTCAAAATGGCCGCTTATCGGCCATTATTCACTTTCACATGGCCGTTATTTGGTAAGCCGTGCTAGATGGCTAGACCATTACTATAAAACAAAATGTGTGATTTCAGGAGAGGATGCATCTTGAAAAAATTCGACTCGATAAAATTCAAAATGGCCGCTTATCGGCCATTATTCACTTTCACATGGCCGTTATTTGGTAAACCGTGCTAGATGGCTAGACCATTACTGTAAAACGAAATGTGAGATTTCAGATGAGGATGCATCTTGAAAAAAATTGACTTGATCAAATTTAAAATGGCCGCCTTTTCGGCCATTATTCATTTTCACATGGCTGATATTTGGTAAACCGTGCTAGATGGCTAGACCATTACTTGACTACTATAAAACAAAGTGTGAGTTTTTGGGGGAGGAAGCACCCTGAAAATTTTTAACTTATGAATTCAAAATGGCCGACAATCAGCATTATTTACCTCGATAGGCCTGATATCAGGTAAACCGTGCTAGATAGCTAGACCATTACCATAAAACAAAATGTGACGTTTAGAGAGAGGATGCCTTTAAAAAACTTTCGACTCAATCGAATTCAAAATGGCCGCCTATCGGCCACTATTTACTTTCACATTGCTGATATTTGGTAAACCGTGTTAGATAGCTGGACCATTACTATAAAACAAAATGTGAGATTACAAGAGAGGATGCATCTTGAAAAAAATTGACTCGATCAAATTCAAAATGGCCGCCTATCGGCCATTATTTACTTTCACATAGCCGGTTTTTAGTAACCGTACTAGATGGCTAGACCATTACTATAAAACAAAATGTGAGATTTCAGGAGAGGATGCATCTTGAAAAATTTTGACTTGATCAAATTCAAAATGGCCTCCTATCGGCCATTATTCACTTTCACATGGGCGATATTTGGTAAACCGTGCTAGATGGCTAGACCATTACTATAGAATGAAATGTGAGATTTCAGCTGAGGATGCATCTTGGAAAATTTTGACTTTATCAAATTCAAAATGGCCCTCTATCAGCTATTATTTACTTTCACATGCCCAATATTTTGCAAACTGTGTTAGATGTTAATCCATTACTATAAAACAAAATTTGAGGTTTCGGGGGAGGATGCACCCTAAGTTTTTAACTAATTTATATCGAATTCAAAATGACCGTAAATCAGCTATTAGTTAACTCGATTGGCCTGATATCGGGTAAACCATGCCAGATAGGTAGACCATTACTGGGATACTGATTAGGATCATTAATTTCAATGGAGGTTTGCAATCTCTGACAGACTGTCTGGTTCTTATCTTACTCTTAGACTGGGCTTCTTAGACCTAGTTGTCTTGCGTCTTGATTTTTTACCTAGACTAGGACTACATTAATAACCCTATACAAAATTGCTTAAATCAAATTCTAATTCGGAGCGGGAGCTCCTGGACTTATGTAGTCTTGTCTACATAATTATATCAATGGCAATCAGATATATCTACAATTTCATGCATGGTTTTGTCAAACATACAACCTCGCTGTACAGCGAGGTGGTACACCACCTTGCTGCGAGTATGTTGTGTGTACACCAAACCAGCAGGTCAGAACACAGCTTTCAGACCAACCTACTTGCGAATAACAAGCTCAATACATGTAGGCCTACATTGTACAATGAATAGAATATATATTGTACACTGTGACATGCTATTTCAGTTGAGAAGTCAGCTTGTAAGTCGCATCGTTTAACAGTTAATTAAAAAATAATCAATTCTGAGAACTGGTTACCCAAAGTAACACAGTTGTGAATAAAATCACAGAAGCACCACTATAGTTGACATCGATACCCAAGGGGTTACCCCTTTAACCGCCAGTCCCGATTATATCCAGTTTTTTATTAGCACATTAAGTACCACCTTTTAAACATGTTAAGATAAAAAGTGACATCAATCAGCAAGATTTGAAAATAGATAACCTCCATTTTGTCAAATCTGAATAATTTTCACTCACTTGAAGTTGTGGATCGCGGCAGTGAGACACAACTTCAAGTGGGTAAAACTCCAATTAAATAATTTGGGGGTTAAAGGGTTAATAGATGATTTGTTATAGATCACATGTTCGATTGCCAAAAAATTACCTTGCAATCTGTTAGTTATTGTCTATTTATATTAATGTGCATAAATATTTTCAAATTTGTTTGTATATTTTTTTAGATACAAAATATTACCTGGCCAATCAGGTTCATCCAGTTGTGACTCGGCTGTGCGACCCCATTGATGGAACTGACGCTGCTCATATTGCAGAGTGCTTAGGTGGATATAAATATAAAGTAACTTTTTAAAGAATATAAATTTATCTAATGTTTCCACCTCTTCAGATAGTCGGTAATCGAAGGTTGCAAAAAGCCTCAACTTGATAATCTTTGTAACTCCTTAAACCTCTGAGTTAAAAAAAACTCGAATTTTCACCGACTTAAGTTGTGTCTTGCTACTGTGACCCAACTTCCAAGTGGGTGAAAAGTACTCATATTTGTTTAATTCAAGACCAAACGTTTGCAAATTTTGTTGTTTAAACACTCATTTCGTTCACAATAACAGTGATTTTTTGAGTTAATGAAACAGATTAAGAACAACTGATCAAGCTTAGTGATGTTAGGGTAATATTTTTTTCCGATTATACTTAAATGAGTGGAAACACAAAATAATTAAATATAATCTCTGCGATACCTTTATTTAATTTCCTCAATTTAACCTGAAACAAAGGCTGTAGTGTTATCGTATTATTTTCTACAGGATTAGATGCAAGTGCTTATAAGCATTCATCTCATGATAATGATGAGGATGAAGCATTGCTTGGTGGAGGAGGTCAGTCAGAAGAGGAGAAATACAAAGACTGTGACAGATTTAAGATCAGCTGTCCTGACTGTGCAAAGGAGATGATCTTTGATGCTGTATTCACTGGAGTGGTACGATCATTTTCCATCTCTCTACAGGATTCAATGCCTTTTGTCAATCATTAACCCTTTAAGCACGGGGAGCGTCTTTAGACGTCAAATTGTGACGTTTAAAGACCGTCCCCGCACTGAAAGTATTACAATATTTATGGTAGACTTGACCCATAACATAGGTATTCAAATGAACCAGAAAGGACTAACTAAGTCATATATGGTGACTTCAAATTGAAAAAAACGTTAAACCGCCGGTACCGATTATATTTGTATATTAACATTTTTTTATTAGCACATTGCCTATCAGCTTTTAAACATGTCAAAAATAACACATGACACCAATCAGCAAAATTTTGAAAATAGAAGTCCTATTTTGTCAAATCTGAATAATTTTCACTCACTTGAAGTTGTGGATCGCGTCAGCGAGACACAACTGCAAGTGGGTGAAAATTCCATTTGAATAAATTGGCGATTAAAGGTTTAAAACAAAAATAATTCAGGGTTGTAAGGGTTAATAATTGTGATTTTTGTAATTATTCTGAAATTGAAGCACGCAATATTATTTACTGATATTTAGCCAGCATGAATCATGCTGACTATCAGTACCCGGTAAATAACATCTGTCTGTTTTGTATGCTATTTTTTGGAACAGAATTCTGTGAATATTTGTTCTGGGAATCAAAATTTCAGCCACTATATTTTTTTATTATTTTGAAATTAGGCTTTATTCACACTGTAGTACTGGTTAACAAAATTATTTGAACAATTTCCGCTTGCTTGAAGAAAATGTTGCATGGTGTTGAAAGACTTTTTTATGTCGGCCCAACATCTTTGATGTTGGTCCAGCAATGTATAAATTTGGAAAAAATTTTAACTTATCCAACTCTCATTTGATATATTACATAGATGTATTTTATGGGTATTTTATAAAATAATTTTTAGTTGGCTTGATTTGTAGAATTGAATTACAGCAATAATTCAATTCACACATCAAGATGAAAAAAATTATGTTGTGCCTTTATTTTCAGGGCCGTGAGCTACAGTGTACCCTATCCCACTGTACATCACCACAATGCCAGAGAACCCCAGCCACTTACCTGCCCCTGATAATGAACAGACTCACAATTCTCATTCGGCATCACCTCAACAGATATTATCAGGTTTGATTGTACGCCATGAGGCAGATTGTTTTCTTTAACAATCATAAATCAACAGATTTAATTGATACAAATATCAAATCGGTAGCAGTGTCACCTCTGTATGCTTAAAAAATTACTTTTTGTTTTATTATCTCCGGCATAGTTGAGACCTGGGCTTATGGGGTCGCCTTGGATGTTTGGCTATCCGCCCGTCTGTCCACATTTTTTTCTGGAGCAGGTCTCATATTGCACACAAACATCCCTTAGGGGGTGTAGATGTGCTGTTTGGGTGTTATGACCTTTAGTCTACCGGTACATCACGCGGTCAAAATTCAGGTAAAGTTATGCCCTTGAAAATTTCAACTTGATCAAATTCAAAACAGCCATTCGGCTATAGTTAATTTTTAATAGGCCTGGTATCTGACTAACCGTGCTAGATAGCTAGACCATCACAACAAAATGTGTGGTTTCGGGGAGAAATATGCTCTTGAAAAATTTCAACTTCATAAATTTAGAATGGCTAATTTGCAACCATCTAATATACATGGCAAACTGTGCTAGATAGGTAGACTGTAAAACAAAATGTGAGAGTTCAGGGAAGGATGCAGTGGGGGGGGGGGGGTAATGGTGGCCGGGTGGCCTCTTGTTTTAATTTAAGACCAACCATTTGCAAATCTTGATGTTTAAGCACCCAGTTCATTTCCAATAACTGATTTAATTGGCAAATAAAACAGATTAATAACTACTATGGTTGTGATTAGCGGTGAAATGGTTAAAATGGACAAACATCATTACATGACATTTCTCACACCAAACATAAGAGTGTTAACCCTAATTCTGCCGGGAATTCTGTTTTCAAGCAAATTCAAATTGGTCATTCAGCTATAATTAATTTTTAATATGCCTGACCAATAAATATATTTGTATATATTTTTTATAAATATAACTATTTTTCATCATTTGGAGCTGGAAATTGCGTTAGCAATTCCAGCTTCAAATGAATGAAAAATTGTCTGAAAAAAAATCGGTAGGATCTAAGGGTTAACATGTTCAATATGTTGTTGAATATTACCCGGTTTGTCTACTTGGATTCATTTTTATCAGGTTTACTAATTTCTAATATTTCATTTTTAGGCATGGTTGCAGTGCGAAGATTCAACATGCAGCATCAGAATGAAGCGTACTACTTTGACATTTCATCGGGGTCACCCTATTTGTCCTGTTTGCCAGAAAGGTATCCTACATGCTGAAGTAAGCACATAATGGTTTTAATTTATTTTAATTGCATGTCACAGCGATTTTCTAAAATTTGATTAAAAATTAGTTTATATATAGTTTATTAATTATATACCTACCAGACTTGTATTGTAGCACGCATTTAGGCAATACTATTTCACACAGAAACTGAAATGCTCCACATAATGTGTTCAATTATTTATGATATTATTGTTGTTGATATGCAAAGTACATAGTTATATATTTTGAAAAAAAATATTTGTATTGTTATAATTCATAACATTAACTGGTACATGTATATATTTTAGTTATATATCTCGCATTTGTTTTTTTGATACATCAATATTTGAATGAGGTCTAACATTCAATAAATGTTTTTGGTTTCCAGTATACTGACTCGGATTTGTACAACCAGCTTAGCTTCTACCAGTTCATGTTTGATTATGAGAAAGCATTCACAAACCTGAAAGACCCCAATGAGATGGGTTTGTATTTTTTGTTACTTATATTTATTAATATTATTAGCAGTGTATTGCTGTGAGCTCTAAAATATCTACTTGTAAGTAATTTCTTGTGGAATTTATTGGTCTGCTTGAATGGTTTTAAATTTTCAAGATATTGAAACTACTGGTGTTCAACTAAAAATTATTAAAATTCCAATAAAAATCAAATTCCTTTTTTTTGCAGATGCTGCTCGTTTTATGAAAACTGAACATCAAGGCAACTATAATAAGCTACGGGACCATGTGAGACACACCATTAAGCAAAGCTCTTATTCCCAAGTGGACCTTAGTCGTCTATTTCAAGGAATGTTCACATTAAAATGATATAGTTCTCATTTGTACTATATCTGATTTTAGGGTTATTATATAAATTATTTGATAAATAATTTTAAATCAGCATGGGCAGTAATGAATGTGTTGTGTGAGCAATTAATTGGATAAATCAATAAAATACATGTAAGATCTTAATTATATACTCACCTGACTTGTATTGTACATGTGGCAATACTATTTCACACAAAAACTGAAATGCTCCACATATGTGTTCAATTATAAGGATTCACATGGTTACTACATGTACCAACATTGTTAAACTGTTAGTCTTTATATATTAAGGAAGGTCTGTTTTCAGCTAAATTCTCTTTGAATCTGCAAATATATAGTCAGACTGTATGCATGCCCACTTAAGTGGTGCGTATTTGTTTAGGTTTTTATCACAATCATCTTCATACTGCCTTTGTTAGGAATGCCTTTGTAATTATGTATATAGTCGTCAAATATAAGCCATGTACAGCTGCCACATTCTGTATGTATTATATACATGTACAGTTAATATACTTTAATAAAAAACTCTATACTTTAGATAAATCGCTTTGAAAGATATTTGGTATTTCCAGTAGTTAAACAAACTGCTCTATACTAACATTTCATAACAAAAAATATATTTTTGCTATTAAAATAATGGTGCAAAGTAATAGGTTGTCAGAAACAATAATTTATAACATGTATTTTTAGTTTTTATTCCTGTCTGATTTATGCTAATAAACTGACGACTGGTAATGTATTTTGGCGCAGTTATAGCCATTATGCTGTAAAAGGCCATGATTAGCATTAAGCTTATAAAATAAAATAATCATATTCTTTGATATGCAATTCCACACCCTTTAGTCCTACCGAGTAAATAAAAAAAGTGTCTATTATAAACTAATTATTTAGTGATCATATTCCATTTGTCACCCTATCATCGATGATAAAAAATTATTTATAAGCATATTGTCTTCATTTTCAAGAACAAAATTTGAATCATCTGCTCGTACATTGTGACTTTTTACACCTCAGCCTGAGGGGGTATTGTCGCCAACATGATCCAACAGATTCAGAATCATGTTACAAATAAAGCTAGGAACAAATGTACTTCTTTTCGATGTGTTTTGACAGGATACCATTTCCGGTAATGTTATGAAAATTCAAGGTCGAAAATGTGATTTTAAACAAATAATTGGATACAAGTAATACATCTTTTAAATTTAATTTTGCATGGAGAATCTATGGCTGGTATTATTTTGGTGATTCAAGGTTTGTCTGCAAGTTCAAAGGTCAATTTCCAAGCCGTGGGTAAAATAATATGATTTTTATCTCCCGCCCATAAGGGAAGGTGGATTTTATTCGCGCCAGATTTCTGGCTGTTGTCACGCTTCTTTGTGGGCGCGATAATCTAGTGGAGAGTGATTTATAGCCCGCCTTTTAATTAAAAAGGTGGGCTATTGCAATTGAAGTTCGTCGACTTCGGCGTTAACATTTACTTGTGGGCGCGATAACTTGAAAAGTTTTTCATGTATCCTTCCCAAATTGTTCATGCATGTTTTCTAATGACCAGCTCTCGGACAAGTTTAATAATGGCCGAAAAAAAATTAAAAATGGCCGACTTATTGCGTTTTTTCGCCTTTTTATTTGACCTTGTGGGCGCGATAACTTGGAAAAGGTTTTTCACGTATCTTCAAGTTTGTTATGCATGTTACTAATGAGTAGTTCTTGTACAAGTTCAATAATGGCTGAAAAAAATGTCAAAATGGTCGATTTATTGCGATTTTTCGCATTTCACGTCAAAAATTTGACCTTGTGGGTGCGATAACTTGAAAAGTTTTTCACGTATCCTTTTCAAATTTCTTATTTATGTTACTAATAAATATTTCTTGGACAAGCTCAATAATGGCTGAAAAAAATACAAAATGGCCGATTTATTGCGATTTTTCTCATTTTACGTCAAGAATTTGACCTTGTTGGCGCGATAACTTGAAAAAAATTTCATGTATCATCTTCAAATCTGTTATGCATGTTACTAATAACCAGTTCTCGGACAAGTTCAATAATGGCTGGAAAAAAATTCAAAATGGCCGATTTATTGTCATTTTTCGCATTTTACGATAATAATTTGACCTTGTGGCCGCAATAATGACTTCTATTTCAATAATGGCGGCGGGCTTTTGTCAAGTGTGCTCTTGTTTAAAGATGCTATCAAAATGACCGCCAGAGGTCAGCTCCAAAATTTTTGGGGCCGCATAAACTAAAAAAGTCAGAAATTATTCAAATTGTATTATCACATTCCACACGATATGGAGATGTGCAGTGCACATATCGTGGGGAATATGATAGTAAAATTTGAATAATTTCTGACTTCTCAAGGTCTACTGAAATTCAAAATGGCGGCCACAGATCAACTAATTTTTTGTTGTTGCAAAACTCAAAAACTAGTCAGAAATTATACACATTTTACAATCGCATTCCCCACGATATGGAGATGTGCAGGTGATTTTTCTGAGGTTTTGCTAAAATTCTAAACGGACGCCATTGATCAACTTCATAATTTTTGTGGATGCAAAATCATCTAGACCACCAGCGACAAGCCCTACTGCACCTCAACCAACCCCTGTTGACACCGACACTGGTAGTCCTGCATAGGGAGGCACCCAGGAAGGCAGTACTGATGCCAGATGTGAAAACTGTGATGTTGGCAAATGTGACTGTTATAAAGAATATGTAAATATTGAGGTTATGGCGCTGAATGTATGTGGACTAAAAATGAGACTTAAAAGCACAGAATTTGAAATTAGCATACAGAAGTATGACCTAATTTGTTTAACAGAAACCAAGCTGTCAGAAATAGATGATATTGTGATCAATGGCTTTAAGATGTTTAAAAAAAATAGACCAAAATCACAAAGAGCTTCTGGGGGAGTAGCTCTGCTGGTGGATGAAAAAAGTTCTATATGTAATTGTATAACAGATATGTGTTTGAAACTAAATGACACACTGGATCCACTGTAACGAAACTATTATAATGGGAGTCATTTATAATCCACCAGATAGCTCCAGATATAAGGATTCCAACTTCTTCGAAAACCTAGAAACAACATTAATAAACATTTCTAATACTGAGAGACAAAAGTTTAATATTATGAGGAGACTTCAATGTTCGTACTGGTAACCTTGACGACATACTAGAAAATAACAATAAAGATTATAGTGAAGAATTAAACACAGTGCAGTGTTAAGAGACAGCAAATGCCTAAACTCATACATTTATGTAAAAATATGAACTTGGTAATTATCAACGGCAGATGTGGTAAAGACAGGAAAACCGACATGTAAAGATGTAAGTGTCTTAGATTATATGATAGCATCCCCTGAACTCCTAAGACATGTAGACAATTTTGAAATTAATGATTTCGACCCACTTCTGTTGGATGTCCACTGCAATCCAAACAAAATTAGTTTTCGTGCCAAAACTAAACTCAGCTGTATACCTAGTAGAGCCTAACAACGAGGGAAATAACAACAACATGGACACAGCCCATCAAAACCCTTGTGGAAAACTGAAAATAAAGAACAATACTTAGCAAATTTAACAATAACTGAACTCGTAGGTATAAAATTGAATTTTAATGGCCGTTTTGTAAAGAGAAAACAATTTAGATATTTCAATGGATGTAGAGCAATGTTCTCCTTACTACGCAAGGCAAGAACGTTAATTAGCCCTACCCATATACATCCAGCTACAGCTATTCCACGCGCTTGTGACCCCAGTAGTTATGTACGGGGCAAAAACGTGGGGGAATTGAAGATTGTACAGTAATTGAACGATTGCTCTTAAAATTGTGTAAATATATATTATCTTATAATAAATGTACGTAGACAAATATGGTATACGGTGAAACGGGTGAAATACCGCTTAGTTTACATGTTAAGTGTAGAATTATTTGATACTGGAGTAGATTAATCACATGCCAGGCTAGGAAGTTATCATCTTTTACTTTAAGTTTATATATAGTTTACACACAAATAATATATACCACTCTCCGTGGATCTTATTTTTTAAGAAAATACTATGCGATTGTGGTTTCTCGGGGGGTCTGGCAAAGTCAAACTATTCCCACTGGAATATACCTCTTTAGGAATAATATTTTACAGCGCCTCCGAGATCACTTTATACAGCAATGGAACTCCGACATTGATAATAGCCATAAATCCATTAATTTCAGAATGTTTAAACTACATTTTGAAAGAGAAAATTATCTAATCAGTCTACCACCAGCACTCTGAATTCCGTTCTGTAAATTTAGATGTCGAAATCACAAACTCCCTGTTGAAAAATTCAGAGGACAGAAATTTAAGATACTGCACTTTATGCCACATAAACGAAGTGGGAGACGAGTTCCATTACGTATTAAAATGTCCTTTCTTTGCTGAGCAGAGAATGTTATTACTAGGCAAACGCATATTCACACATCCCCCAATTTTTACTTTTAATCATGTTATAAATGCTAGTGGAACTAAATTACTGAAATTGTCTAAGCTCATACAAATTATCGTTAAGAATGTTAACGGATAAAAAAATGTTGTAATTTTACTGTATGCCTTGCTGGTAAAAAATGATGATGTATATATCTCACATATATCTCACATGTCTTGTGACAAGATTAAGAGAATAAACTTGATTTGAATTGATGTGAAAAACCTAGTCAGAAACTATTCAAATTTTACTACCACCTTCTCCACGATATGGAGATGTGCAGGTGATTTTTAAAATGGCCACCACAAGTCGACTTTTTAAATATTTGGGACCGCAAAAACTCTAATTTATGGCGGGGATGATATAGGACTTGAGGCCTCTTGTTTACAAATACTTTTTTGACAGGATAATCAATTACTGATGATCTTTTGTTTATCCAAGGTCATCTTCAAGATCAAAATGTTAATTTCTAGGTTAAGCAACCAAAACTATGATTTCTAACAAATACAAACTGGAACAAGTTGAAAACCTGTTGTTGGTGTGATTTCAATTGGAAAATCCATTTCCAAAAGTGATTTCATGGTAGAAGGTCAAGTTAAAGGTAAAAAAGTATGAAAATATAATATTAACATGTACAAATAGGAAAAAGCTTTTATTTAGAATAGAGAATGCATTTATGTGATGTTTAACAAACACAGATAAGAATTACAAGGTGCAACCCACAAACAAATAGAACGTGCTTGGAAGTTCCTTTTCTCAGCCAATATTTAGTGCACTGAAATTCGACAACATATATAGGGGCCTATCTAGTGCATTCAAAATCGACAACGACTATTGAAACAGCAATAATAGGATGCGTGTTATAAGAGCACTCTTAAAGAAGTTGTACACTGTGTGCGAACAGCGGGACATATCTGTACCCAGAAAGCACCACACTGATTACAGATGTAGGGTCAACTAGGGTACAACTAAAATCAGAAACATACATAGAATAGTCTATTGTTTTAACATGGCATAATGATGGGTATACACGGATTTTTTGGGAACACGTAGGCCTCTAACACGCAGCTAGTGGAGAAGAAAGAACATCGTGTGTGCTTATCAAAACAAACATGTGAAACAAACATTACTAGAAATGGAGTTATGAGAACACCCCCGTTTGGTTTTTTCTCTTTAGGTATTGTCAAGTTGTTACTGGGTATGGTGTAGGGCTACTGTATTAAAGACTGGCGAATGTCAAAAGGATGGTGAAACAGATAAACGGGAATAAATATGAAAAATAACCATGATAGCAAAATATGTTGCAACCAAAGTGTGGGTGCAGTGGTTGAAGTTGCTTGTGTGGAGATCGCGAGTTTGAACACCATACCACTCCGGCATTCAAGTTTAAAGAAACAAATTTGTAAAGATTCAATAGTGTGGTAATTTTCATGAGAATTGACTGAGAATAAGAAAGAAATCCATTAACTTCTTCCCATTACTCATTACAGAGACTATGCCTACAATAAATTAACATTTCAAAAGATGGATGCCTGCATTATCTTGTAACCTTGCAAAGGTGGGCTTATATCTGCAAAATAGGCCCACATCATTTAATGGTGTTCACATCCCTAACACATGGAAAAGACTATGAGAGCGTATATCGCCACCCAGCAAACACAAAAGATTCAATCACATTTGTGCAATGTTGGGCCAACCTCAAAGACTTTGTGCCGCCGTTGTGCAAATGTTATAGCCTTGAAATGTTGTGTGTTTGCTGGACATCTGTCAATCGGCAGTCTGAAGTATGTGAGGAGAGGCAGAAAGCCTTAGGGGGAGGCGTGGCAATTCTATTTAAAATGAAAATTTCCTATCACAACAAACATGAGATGTTGGTTTACTGCTGGGCCGACATCGTAGTCGGTGGGTCAGCAGTATTTCCAACGTTGGGCCAACGTCTCATGTTTGCTGGTATGATACTGACATAAATGACGTAAACAGTGGCTATAACATTTTACCAACGGGACAAGGAAATACCATTGGCAACTGTCGAGCTAGAGACACTGCATCATCAATAGTGATTTTAATTCTAAACATGTTTTCTTCGGCAATGACAAGAGTGACATATTCGGTGACGCTCTCTTAAACTTTTTGACGAGCTAGTAGGGTGAGAAACCTAACTTTCATAACCACTTTCTGGCTAGGATGTTTTGACGATTGCTTTAACTTCTTCGCACCTTTTTAAAAAAATTATCTCTCATGATTTATGAACATATTTGCCTGTAGGACCAGCTGATGAAAATAGGGAGGATGAACATGAGTAGTAGTAATAGTAAATCATTGTTTTACGTCACTTTTCGGCACAAATGTTCTTTAAGTGACATTGTAATACGATAAAAACGTTGTAGTCAATTGATGAGATGAATGATGTATAGATGATGATGTGGGGGTGATAGGGCATGGTAGGTTATTGAGAGCGTTTTCCTTCGCTCGCCCGATAGGGATTTATGGGCATGTCTAGGTGATCTACCCCCAGACACGCCCAGACGGCCGGAGACTTGGGTTTCGCTGTGCAATTTAATGCTGAAACTCTGTGGCATTTCGGACAGCTCCGCTATCCTCGGGTCGGATAGTCCCCAGAGTAACAATAGGAAGGGTAACTCCATTCATTCCCCGTGAGAGACCTACTGTCATCAAATAAGCTACTGCCGGTTGTGTAAGGCTACCACGGCCTACACCAGCGCCAGCACTGATGCGAGAGCTGCATTGGCACCGCAGTTGAGCGGAGGAACCAGGGTACGCCACTGGCAATCCGACCGAAGATTATGGCCAGATACGAGGAGGCTGCAGCTTTCCTTGGATAATTGCTGTAGACTAGTGCTTCCGTACCATGCCAAACAGCATGCAACTGACGGAACAAATCCCTAATGACCCTCCCCGGATGGGGGCGAAAAGTATCCCAGTACCCTTATACATGTACAAGCATGAGGCCAGATATGATGGTGAACAAAAAAGCTTAACATATTCATCAGAATCTGGCAGAATAATCAGATTAACCCTTTTAACGCTGAACTCCTGGGCACACTTGCATCCCCACCGCTGAATTCCTGGGGAGGGGGGGGGGTGAAAAAAAATCAGAATATTTTATAATGTCAGCTTTGGATGAAGACACCAGGATGATCTTATCTTATGAGCAAATAATAGGTGGATAACACCAAGGTTATTTCAAGGTCACATGAAGGTCATTTCAAGGTGAAACTCGCAAACATATTGGAAATACCTACTTTTTAACAATTTCAAGCTGTTTAGTGGTGCAGTTATCCATTAGAAAGGACTGATGGCGACACATACTTGGTCGGGTAGCTTATCATTTCAGCACACATTTTTAGGAAATCTAGGGCAGTGCTGATATTGGGAGGGGTGATCCCCTGATGTTTGCCCTTATTACACCCCCATTCCATAAGGCTCAATTGAACAAGCAAACTTACAATTATGCAGTAGCGTGTATCATCAGCTTTGGCTTACAGCGCAAAAAAATTTCAGTTTATGGGTAATATGTACCAAATGCGTAATGATTAGGTAATGCGTATTGAATAGGTGTGCAACCACGCAATCCGCACTGCTGCGATATATGTCATCTGAGTATAATATTCCAGCATTTTAAGCATGATGATGATACCAAAGGAAGGTATGGTTTGTTGTATTGTTTTATTTGATAACAAAAATATATGGTTTGGTGAAAAAAGCAAGTCTCTATCTCAATTATTGAGAAAGTTATGATAATTTTATTGATTTATGGCGGCCATTTTGAATTTTTCGTTCCAAAAGAATCCTTTAAGAATGACAGCTCTACATCGGCCCAGATATTATTATGGGGTACTATCAAAGAGGATATATGCTGCATTGTCGTACATTCCCTTGCTCAACGAGGGTGCAGTCTCAGCTACCCGAAGAAATTACTGAACATGTAATAAAAACGCTACAACGATCTTGTTTAACATGTTGAAAAGGGTTACAGCTCTATGTTCAGAAGGTCCTGAGTTCAGAAGGTCCTATGTTCAGAAGGTTCTATATTCAGAAGGTTCTACCCTCTTTGGTGCTATGCATGCACAATAAAAAGAGAAACAAACTTTTATCAGCAAAAACAAGGCTACCCCCATGATTACCGGACCACATTGATTTTACAGACAAAAATACTAAAAAAAACATACTCTGCACCCGAGTATACTCGGGGGCCGCGACAGGAAGACATTTTTTCAATTCAATTCAAAATTTATTGGCAGGACAAACGAAGTTTAAGCATCAGAATACATAAAAAATACATCATGTTGTCATGTCAATAAGGACAGGATACCTACTGGTATTATATGCCCTCAAAACAATTACAATAATTAAGTTGTTTGAAAAATATACAGAAAACATCAGTGCAAACCACTGAGAGTATAAGTACAAATCTAAGCACTAACTAAGAACATTTTTGAATCTCATATAGGCCTAATAGGAAAACCATTAGCTACAATATATTTTAAATTACTTGAGTATACTCGGGGGCCGCGTTTAAAGGGTTAAGCATATTTTGCTGAAATACACTCAACAGTATTTTAATATTTTAAACTAGAACAGGAGTTTCCGGAATTCGAAGCCCGGCTTTAGGTTATTTGAGTGCTATGGACAGAAATTTGACTTAAGGAAAGAACCAAAGAGACAAGGTGGCGCATCTCTCTATTATTTTGGTGATTCATCTTCAAAGTCGGAATGTCAATTGTAAGGTCCAATGAGAGAAATATATATGGTTTAGCAAGTAAAAACTAGAGGGACCTGTAGCTGAAGCGACAGGGAATTTGGGCGAATAAGTTTGGTGGTTGAAATAAATTGTTTATCGAGCACTCAGGACATTTGAAACTTTCGGAACATTTGTAACATTTGGATATTTGGAACATTTGGAACGTTCTGTACAGTTGAAACATTCAGATCATTTGAAAACATTTGGAAAGTTCGGATCATTTGGAACATTCAGAACATTTGGAACATTCGGAATATTTGGAGTATTCAGAACATTTGGAACATTCGAGACATTAGGAACATTCGGAAAATTTGGTACATTCGGAAAATTTGGAACATTCAGAACATTTGGAATATTCGGGACATTCAGGGCATATCGGACATTCGGAACATATGGGGCATGTGCGACATATTGGACATTAGGAACATAATATGAGACATTTGGGACATTCAAGACATTTGGGGACATCTCCCCTCTGTAATTACAACTGTTATTTTACATGTGAAATGTAGCATTTAAAAGATTTCTACTGGCCATATCAAACACCCAGTGTTGGTTCAATGCTGGGCCACTCACTGTGACGGCTGGCCCGGCATTGAAACATTATTGCAAAAAATTAGCAAAAATACCATTTTTAACAATTAAAGCTAGGAACCTGTGTAATAGCTCTGGGATTTTGTTTGAAAATCCATTTATGGTATTATTTTGTTGATCCAAGATCATCTTCAAAATCGAAAGGTCATTTCAAAGGTCAAAAACAAAATGTCGCCAGATATTTCAAGGTCAAATATGATTTTTCAGCAAATGAAGCTAGCAACAAATGTAGTACCTCATTTTCATGCGATTTTGACCGGGCAATTCATTTCTTGTATTATTTTCATGACTCAAGGTCATCTTCAATGTCAAAAAGTCAAATCTCAAGGTCAATTAATCAAAATTACCACTTTTAGCAAATAAAGCTAAGAACATGTGTAGGCCTAATACATTTTTCATGCAATTTTGACTGGGCATTCCATATCTGATATTATGTTGATTATTCAAGGTCATCTGCAAGGTCAAGAGGTCAGTTTCAAGGTAAAGTAAGAGAAAATATCATTTTTAACAAATAAAGCTAGGAACGTGTGTAATACCTTTTTCATGGGATTTTGACTGAAAAATCCAATTATGGTATTATTTTAGTGATTCAAGGTTATCTTCAAGGTCAATTTCAATTCAAGGTCATCAAAAGTCAATTCAAAAATAAAAAATACGATTTTTAACAAACATAAATAGCAAAAGTGTAGTACGTCGTTTTAATAAAACTTTGACGAATAATCCAGTTCTGCTACTATTTTGATCATTAAAGGTCATTTTCAAGGACAGTGTGTCAATTTCAGGGTCAGGTAAGCAAAAATATTATTTTTAACAAATAAATCTAAAATATCTTTCTGGTATTATTTTGGTAACTTAAAGTCAATTTCAAGGTCAAATATGATTTTAACATAGTATGCTGCAAATTGGAGCACATATAATACTTTGTCTTGGTGTGACTTTGACTGGATAATCTAATGCTATTTGACCTGAAAGATATGGCGGCAATTTTGTTTTTGGCCTTTGAAATGACCTTTCAACCTTGAAGATCAAAAAGAGGTATTACACATGTTCATAACTTTATTTGTCTAAAATGGTATTTTTGCTTATTTGACCTTGAAATTGACTTTTTGATCTTGAAGATGACCTTGAGTCATAAAAATAATACAAGAAATGGATTGCCCAGTCAAAATCACATGAAAATGATGTGTTACACTTGTTCCTGGCTTCATTTGTTGAAAAATCAAAGGCCCCTATTAGACCTTGAAATACCTGGCGGCCATTTTTTTGCCCTTAAAAAAATTCCGCCCAAGGGTGCCAAAGTGGCACCCGGCTTATTTCTGCTCGGGACATCCCAGTGTATCAGAATCAATCATAAACATCGTCCATGCCGCGAAACACGCTTAAAATGGTCAAAATCTACTGGACTAAAACCCTGACAAATTTAAAAACGATCAATTTCAAAAATGGCCTACTCTTAAGACTTCATTAGGCTTATGCGTAATATCTGTAAAACCGTGTCTAGACTATAACCATAACAAAAATGTGCGGTTTCGGGGAGGGACATGCCCTGACAAATTTCAACTACATAAAATTAAAAATGGCCGTCTTGCAGCTATTTCTGACTATACCATGTGTAAAAAACCTTGCAATATATAGCTAGACCATTACTATTGAATAAAATGTGTGGTTTTTGGCAGGGTTATGCCTTGAAAAATTTCAAGTAAATGGAAGTTTTCAAGTGATTTTTACTTTTAAACGATGATTAGAGGCTGAGACCTATTTCCGTATCAGACCGATTGGCATAAAAAAATTGCCAGAAATATGACAACAATATATTTTATATGTTCTTTTTAGAGCGACACAAAGGGCGGGGGCCCTAGGGTAGTGGTTAGCACCGCTGCCTTTCACGCCAGAGTCCGGGGTTCGGTTCCCGGTCTCGGCGGTTTGAAAGAAACAAAATTGTTTCTTCCCCATCCACGTGTGAAAGTTAGTATTGTGGGGAGCCTCCGTGACCGAGAGGTAGCGTACTCGGCCTCAGACCGCCAGGGCTCGAATTTCGAATCCTGTGTCTGGAGGACAGTGTCATCTCAATCATCTCACCATCCTCAGGAGGTTCTCCTGGCCCAGTTTAGCCTATATGTGCACAAAGGTGGCCTAAAGCCCGATTCATTTCATTTTTTTTAGAACGACACCAATATCAAAATACAATTCCCATCTGATTTCGGAGTGTCAGCGCACTATGTCAGGGCACTATCATCGGTATTTTTTCAGATTGCAACCTTTTTTATTTCAAAGTATGAAAACGTCATAATCTGACGTTTAATTTATTTAGATTCGGCACACTCAGATTAGGTTACAATACTTGAACATTACTAAAATTTTCTTCCTACCTTTTTTAGAAACATACCCGTGATTTTGGATGAAATTATAAGTTAGTGCTACTTTATATAGGCATTATGTATGTATATATGTATTTTTAAATCACTATCATAGATACATAGGTTTCTACGCGTTTCTGCTACCATGTATAATTATAGGCCCCTATGTGTTTATTCTAGCTCTGTTTTGGAGCGGGGAAAAATGATTACATATTATGGCAATATCGTTAAACTTGATTTTAAGTGTGGTTGTTTATTTTTAGTATCCTTTGATTTAACAAAACACTTAAAAATGTTGTTAAGCTTGATTGTAAGTGCAGTTACTAGGGTCCATGTCTGTCAGTCTGGCTGTGAGTGTCTGTCTGTACTAAAGCGCGGGGGTCTAGGAGCTGTCAAATCAAAATTAAACTGATCATCATATTCGTATAGGCCTACTGTAGAAAAAATCCGAATCACACGTCTTGTCATTTCCCACAAAGAGCAAGCGGCTATTAATATTAATGCCATTCCACCATATTGATAACCTGAATGACGGCAGACGGAAGATCACGAGAAAACATCTGCAACAATTGGCATATTAATTTTATAAGCAACAGCAGGCAGCACATCAAAACGAAAGAGGCAGCCCCAGCGAGTCACCTTTCCCAGCTGCAGAGCAACGCTGGGACAGCGTTGGTGGCGCTGGGCCAGCTTTGCGCTGACCATGGATCCGGACCGAGGGGTACAACTGGGGCCAGCGGCTCGGGCGTCAGCAGTCACTGCGGGAAATGGATCCCGGGTGGAGGCGTCCGGACCAGGCAGGTTGGCAACACCTCGCTGAAAAATTCATGCCGCGTAATCTGCGACAGGATATTTAATTTGGAGGCAGGTCGGGAGCAGGGCGGGCCGGTTGGCGGCGCCGGAAGCGCCCTGGTTGGTGACGGCTGGCAGCGCGGCGGCCGGTGACGCCTGTGGTCGTCAGGATATGAGCGCGCTGCATTATGGATGGCGATGACGGGCGGCGCGGCCACCACCAGAGATCGCTCGACCCTGTTCGAACCCGGTGCCGGCTCTGTTCTGGTCCGACGTCCCCGGTGTTGGCCCGCCAGGGAGCCGACACTGACGAACTCCCTTCTTTTAACTGGAGAAAAAGCAGCACGGCGGAAGAAGTCCATGATGCTCTTCTGGTGAGCGGTTTGCATGGCATATCCCAGCAAACACGGGGTATTCACCCAATGCTGTTTCAATACTGTCCAGCGTCGAAGACGGTGGGCTAACATTGAAACAACATCGGGTAAATGTCCCGTGTCTGCTGCAAGAAACCAAGACGCTAATCTCTAATGCTGGCTACATGATGCATATCTGACGTCTATCAAACCCTAAAAATAACACTGATATTTATGTAGGAAGTGAATAATTAAAGACGGAATTATGGCAGTGGTGCAATGAACGTTACATATACCATTGGAAACATTTTTTTTCTATGTACAAAAATATTTATAACAATAAAATTTTCAATTCAGTAGGGGCCTAAGCCTAAGCATAACATGTTCCTGATTAGAAAAAAGTTATGTAGATTAAATACTTATCACAGCCGTCTGAATACGTGTAGGCCATATCGCACCCTTAATGCTGAAAAGGTGTAACTGCCACCTTGTTAGTCCACCACTAAGGGCGCGACATATGCATGTATAGGCTATAATAACGTGACAAAGGAATGCAGTTGCTGCTTTCTGAGTGGCAGCAACCCCAAAAGTTATCATATACGACCATGCCACAATTCCAAAACGCGATTTCTACCCTGATCATCGCAATCAGAAGAATAATTGGTTAATCTAACTCTTCAACTGCCTGGATTTTTGTCATAATTATTTCATTCACTGCGAGCTATGAATTGATACCGCAAAAAAAAACAATTTGTAATAAAATTATATCAATTTTATAAAATTATCTGAACTTGAAGTGTTCCAATTTATTGAGTAGTGACATTTCTTATTGACTTTTTTCAAAACCTCATCGGATGACGCATACACGCGTCACTGACACGTAAGGGGTTAACAGACGGATGGACGGACGACGGACGGACGGATGTAAGATGTGTTGGCAAATTGTACAGATATAAGTAATTTTCACCAACCAGAAGTTGTATGTCGCACTAGCGAGATACAACCTCAAGTGGGAGATAATTTCAATTCTCCCACTAGCTCATGCCAGTAGCGTCAGAACCGGGGGGCAGGGGGGGCAGTTGCCCCCCCCCCACTTTTTTTGACTGATGAAAATAGTCAAATTGTCATCACGTAAACAATATTTTATTTGACTTATAACGTTAATTGATACTTTGACATATGTTGAATAAAGTCGCGTGAAAGTAATAACATAAAAATTGTAATATTTCACTTATCCTCGCTTTGACTTACTGTAACATGTCAGCTGACCTCTTTCAGTAGTGTTTTAAGTAGCAAGAACTTTTTTTGCAAATGCAACATAAAAATCATGTCTGAAATGGAAAGTTTTTATGACTCAAATCGGATGTGAAGTGGTTAAAATCAGATGCAAATCCAGGATATGAAGAAAGGAGCACCGGGGTATATTTGCCCAAGATTTTCTTGGGTACAGTTAAGTCAGGTTGGGGGACTTATATTCATGACAAAATTATTGACTTTTTCTGACTATGCCTAAGGTAAAGTGTTTTTTCCTGCCAATTCAGGTGTTTGATAAAACATTCCTGACTTCCAGTATTAAAGTGTAACGCAAAGGAGTGCAAATCGTCCTAAGCACAGCCACCCGCTGTCAGGAAAAGTCAATGTTTTACAATATGAAATTTTTCGTCGTAACTTGAAAGGACCCCGTGAGTTAACCTCAATTTTGGTTTTTAATTTTGTAATGAAGTAGTGTATCCCACACATCATAATTGTATTTTTTTCATAATTTTTCTGATAATAAAAAATATCAACATATTTCTATGAATCCAGTGAAAACCTAACCAAACTATTTGTATCGCCTACTTAAAAGACAGTTGAATCTTCCCACAGCATTGGGCAACATATTGATTCCGTCGGCCCAGTGTTGGGCGATTTTGATGAAATTTTGCAAGGATTAATAATTTTTCGCACCAGGCAGAAAATACCGTAAAATTTTCATAAAAAAAATATTATATAGTTCGAATGTTAGACAATTTGACATGTAGTAAATTTGTATTTACGACGTCCCTCTATAAATTAAAGTTTGTTTTTAGCCCTGAATTGCATTACATGGCAGATGGTCTAACTTTTCAACTATAGGATATTTGTTGATGACAATTTTCAGGTATTTGCCGCGTGATTCGAGAATAGTCTTTGCTAAATTTCATGAAAATCGATGTAGAATTGGCTGAGAAATCGGTGAAAAAGATGCGTTACAAGTTAATCTGACGGCGGGTATAGAGTGGCTTTGATCACACCGGCTGAGACGTGGGAATTTGTGGTATAAATCTGTGGTATATTTTTCTTACATGGCAATAAACGACGTGGATATAAAACTAGTTTAGTCTTTTTCAGTGCTTTAAAATTGTTTTTTAATTTCAGTTGAGATTAGTAGACTATATACCTTTATATACGTTAATTTTGCAAAATTGAAATGTCAGCATAAGTTAATATTCCAATATTGTTTTCTTTGATAAAAATTTCAAGAAAAGAATTTTTTTTTCATTAATACGTACTGTTAGAGAAAATTATCTGGTCTGCCTACTATAATTAAGAAAATTCGTGTTGTTTTGGGGATGGTGGAAAGGGCCGAACTGTGTTCTGGTAATATGTAGGCCTATTTCATCATTTAATTTCCCTTTTCCAATTGTGAATTGGCTGAATAACTCAAAAACAAAAACACAAAAAAACAAGTATTCAAGAATTTACAAAGCTATGTATTAAATAATGTGCTTTGACATTCATCTGAGAAGCTCTCAGACACCAGAAAATCAGAAAAAAATCGCTTGGGGCTTACAACCCGAGAAAATGCATATGGCATCGTTGGTACGGCGTGATGGGCTGATCTCAGCACTCGTCACCAAATCAATGATGTGGTGACTTGTGCTGAGATGAGCCCATCTCGCCTTCCCAACGATGCCGTATGTATAGATTCTATAATGTAGTCCTCAGAACATAATAGCATTGTCCTACGCAGAAATGAGATTTAATACACAGATCTTATGAGAATCCATTCTTTATTTCACAAAAAACTGGACATTTCAACAAAAAGATTATCACAGTGATGAATTATGGGCCTACAATAACCAGAAAGGCCCTTGTACAACAAGTACATATGCTTATTATTATAGATCTGGGAATTTGGCATTTTTTATGTGACTGAAAAAGTCATAAATGCAAAAAGTTTCATTCCAAGTATGGTGTTCTATCTATGCCTGAAAAACAACGGAATGGGTGCAGTGATTAGATTGTTCTGTCGTGACAGATTCTGCCTTGGCGAATTAGGTCAGCCATTGACTGCAACACTTGATTCAAACGTTTCCCCTTACATAGGCTAGATTTCGCTCGATGGAAATTAACCTTTACAACCCTGAAATATTTTTATTTTAAACCATGGAGACCGAGTTTTTTTTTTAAATTCGAAATCATCATAATTGTCTTAGTTAGTTCTTTGCGCTTCATTTGTTATGTTACCAAAATGCTGATTCAATATTGGTCCACCGTCTGCGACGCTGGCCCAATATTGAATCAGCATTGACGGCCATTATAAATATGTTAGTCTTTCAGTGCGGGGATCAGAATCTGACGTCTATAGACGTCAGATTCTGACGTCTAAAGTCGATCCCACGCGCTGAAAGGGTCAAGAGACATATCTGCATAGCAGATGCATCCTTTTAAAATAACTGTAGATATTTTGGGGGTGGGGAATATTATAATAAGAGTCATAATGTAATAATTAATTCTAATGTCACAAAAGCAAGAGTCAAAATCAGGTAACTATTGCATATGTCCCAAAACATGTTATACATCTGAGAATTATCTATTTGATAAACAAAACAAAACGGTCAAAACATACACAAACGGTACGCTGATCGTTGGTGCGAATAACATGTTCTTCTCCATTGTAACCGACTATTTCGTAATGATTTCCAACAATCACAGATTGAGTCATATTGTAATTATGTGACCGTTGCTTCTAAAGCGAAGGCTGGTTTCATGATTGGTTAGCTTTCTACAACCAACAAGTAAAAAACATTAGCCGCCATGCCTCACGAAAAGGGTAGGCGAAATTGCTGAGAACATACCATTCAAAATGGCCGCCAAAATGTAATAAAAATTGAATTACCATTGATTTACCACACAGGTAAAAATAATGATCTGTGTCAAATTTTCTAAAGACACAAGAAATAAATTTATTGACACAAAATTACTTAAACACATATTATCTAGATGGTAAAACAACATTATTTTTTCAATAATAAAAAACGACGGCCATCTTGGATTTGCGAGTGAAATATAGGTCATAATAACTAATTTAATACATATTGGTTGTAGAAGGCAAATCAATCATAAAACCAACCTCTGGGAGCAACGGAATTACACAGATATGACCCACGGAATCTCCCAAGATAATTTTGTAACAAGTGGTACTTAACCTCTTGTCCTCTGTACCGAAACGAATCCTAAAACTACAACAATTTAGTTACCATACAATAGTATTAATGCACAGAGTGACAGGTAGACCGTTGACATGAGTTATGATTCGGTAGATCAACATACCGTTTTACAAAAACGGATGGTGCATCAGGGGTGCGTATCGTGGAACACAGACTAGCATTGCTTTATACATAATCATTAAATATTTATAAAATCGACATTGTTCATAGGCTGACTGATCGGTACATTTACTGACGAATCATTCAGTAAATTACCAGCATATTTACACGCATATATATATCCAACAATAAGCAACATTGATATGTACTGTAAGCATTAATATATGATGTGCTTTCTAAAACAAGCCAGTAAGTGTATTCTTGGCATTTAAATGCCGAGGAGGAATAATGCTGCCTTGTGTGATAGAATAGTTCAGTTTACTGATGCTCGCGTGACTAAATAATTAAGCAAATATGCTGCTCTAAAACTATATCAAATAAAGCTCTACAAAAAAATAAATATATAAAAAGCTATGCAAAATTATAAAACATTTCCATGCAGGAGAAACATATAAATAAAGCAATGCCATTTCACCCACTGCCATGTACAAGTAATCTAACCAACTAAAAAGCAAGACATGCAAGTGTCAATCTTTGTGTTTGGTGTCACACATCAGTGCTATACACACTACAATGTATGTATTCAATAGTAAAGGTCTGGATAATACAAGATCTGCAAACTTAATCTTGCTTCAAACCGTAGTGTATGTCCAAATGAAAAACTTTAAAGAAAAGAACAGTGTTACAAATGCAAATAGAATTATGGTGTATCAATCGCTTTACCCTCTGAATAGCCGTAAATTGTATTCTAACACATAATTTACACCACCTTAAATGATAATTAATAAAGACAAAGTTTATATTACCTTCCATATTATACTAGACAAGAACTGCTTATCTAGATATTGTTAAGCATGAACTGATTAGAATAGGCAGAGGCGCGGATTTAGTGAAGGAGATTGGTGGGGACCTTGATTTTTTTATTACGAATGCACATATTGGCATTTTGTTGATTCTGAACAAGAAAACGTAAATACAATATATTCTGTACTCGACTCCAAGTCAAGTTGTAATACTTCCATGCTTAGAGGCATATAATTAACTGAATGTTTTAACCTTCAAGGACGAAATTTGTTCTACTCATCCAAGATGCTGTTTTTTTATTTATATAGGCGGGAGGTCCTCCACAGGAGCTTGAGCCCCCCCCCCCCTGTTAAATAAAACCTGATCATAATAGACCTATTTATGGATGGTATAAGGGCAACATGGCGGCGAAAAAGACCTCCGACAAATGGCATCGCCAGAGAGCGAAGACTTTGAAACCATCATAGTTGTGAACCATCATAAGGTTGTGTCAACTTCATGGACTGTTTACCATCTTTACTACAACAACATTGAATAGACAGTGGCTCAACGTTTTGTGTTGGCTGCGTTTGTTGGGTTCAATATCAATCCACCGTAAAGCTACCATTAAACCAAAGATGATTAAACCAACCAATCCTTCAAACACGAGGCGTTGACCCTATGTTGATTTACAGATAACGTTTGATGCTAACGCTGGCCCAACATTAAACTAATAGTGCTTCAACGCCTGTGCTAGCTGGGGCGCTGTTTGTCAGAGGTCCTGTCGGAGTGAGGATTATAAACATGATTATAAACACAATATGCCTCCACATTTGATGCAAGTATAATTTGCTTAAATAATCAAGGCATGCAATTCACCGATATTAAAAACGGTGGCACAGTAGGCAACATAGTATAAACGGAGATTGCAATATAAACCCCAATGATGTTAATAATTTCGTTATGGCTTTCTTGAAGAGTAATAATGTATTACAAACAAGGTACTGCTATGTGCTGGATGTATAAAATACTGGTACAAATGTGTTACATAACTTATGATATGTATAAAATATGCATATAATACTACAATCAGTGCATTGTGGTGTGTTTGTGATATTCACATATATGAAGCCCTAAAATAAACAAGAGGGTGTCTTCTTCAAGAGACAGTAATCTATTAACAGATTGACAAAACATAATGACAGAAATAACTATTAAAAATATCTGCCTACATAAGTTCACCCATGACCATAATAAGATTGTTTAATTGGCTGTAACGGATTACTGACTGAAGAAAAAACGCCCTAGCCCTTCTAAGGCTTCGTAGATTGAGAATGTTTATGCATATAATTATAGTATATCGGCACCCGGAAAGTAAAACACACATGTCACACTCTATTTTATACGGTTTGGGGTTATTTAATTTACCACTATCCTGCTATGTTCATCAGTTTAAATTTTCACCCACTTGAAGTTGTGTCTCGCTACCGCGACCCACAACCTCAAGTGGTTGAAAATTACTCATATTTGTTTAATTTGAGACCAAACGTTTACAAATCTTGCTGTTTAAACACCCATTTCACTCTCAATATCAGTGATTTGATCGACTAATAAAACAGATTAAAAACGACAATAGTCGAGATCAGCAGGCTAATAAACGGGTTAATAAACGACGCCATTACATTTCTCTCCTCCGCCCAGTTGTAGTTTCAGTTCGTATTCACGGGCCTTTAACCTGAGAGCAGCGATACTGGATGTCCTCCTGTCAGGTGCAGCCGATGACGTCATGGGGCTCCCCGGAGATGACGTCACTGATGATGTCACGGGTGTGTCCGTGTCCGCTTCCTCCTTCACGGTGGCGCCCTGTTTGGCGGCGGCCTGCGAGGACATGGAGGCCAACAGATGCTGGAATGATCCAGGAGGTGGAGCCACCAGAGCAGCGGGAAATGAAGGTATGTGCGCGCGCATGTGTCCCATCAGAGCGCTGCCTTCCATATTCACGGGTAGGGGCATGGGCAGGGGGGTAGGCCCAGATAGACAAGGGTTCAGACGTGCCAATTGAGCTTCATATGATTTGAGTAGCATGTCGGCGTAGGCTGCAGATTGCATAGGGTGAGGAGGACGAGGTCCTAAGGTTAGGCCTGGGTAAGGTGCATAAGGATGAGCCTGAGGGCCTACCTTCTCCTTCTTACGCCACTTGGCGCGCCGGTTCTGAAACCACACCTAGAAAATAACAAGTGAATTATTAATCTTAGTTAAGTAGATTGTTTGAGATTTAGCAAAATAAATTGTATCAGAAATGCATAAGCTCTATCTTATGCATTTGTGATTGTATATATAGAAACCCATGTATGCTTATGGACTTAAATGTGAAATCAAATAGTTTGTTATTTATTTGCGACTAAATAACAGGATTTGAGACATCTAGCATTGCAGTTCAACGACATTGACTTCCCATGGTAGACCGTTATACAACATTGTCAAGGTAAATGTACATAAAACACCTAAATACCTATAGGTTGTCATAATGTTCCATAATTTGTTTGAAAATTGTTCTACATTTATATATATTTCAAGCAACATGAATAATAACATGAATAAATTCGTTTGATCCCGTATGAAAATTAAATATGTCGAATTTTCTATCTGACTGTTTTGGCGAGAGGACTGAATGGTTGGTGTTTTTATCACCGGTAGTGATTTACAGGGCTACAATAAATGATTATCTACCATGGTAGATGATGCTGTTCTGGGGCATACCCGAAGAAATAACACCCAAAACTCCATAGTAGATGATGTTGTTCTGCGGTAAATTCATAAAACTCATGCAATCAATCAGTCAGTTTGTGGGACAAATAAATCACGAAGCGAAGTTATTTATGTTATTATTCATATTGCATAGATATTTTTTCTTCTTTTTTTTGGCAACCCATATAATCCTAATATAGCTTAAGATGTAACATTAACTGATTCCACCTAGAGCCGATCTCGGGCTAAACTCTATTTACGTTCAAGACATAGGCCTATAGCCCTAGATAACTATTTTTGTGACATCATAAACAGTATTTTTTTTCGAAATGCCCCCAGAAGCATGCATATATTGATAGCTCCGTCTTGAATAGATTTATACAAAAATGTCAAAGCTAGTATTCGTAGATTATTATACACTTACAATAATTTAAGCCATGGAGAGCTATGTATAAACATTGTTTATTGTTATGTTTTGTCATATAAATATATAATATTTTTATGTAGCTTGATCACAGTAACCGTTCTGATTTGAGACGCATTTAAGCAATTTTTTAATAGCAAAAATTTTGAATGAATTGATCAATTTTAACATTTCTTATTCTCACAGAAACATCATTCAATAATTATTAAATCTGACAATTGCGTTAGGAATTTCATGTTCAAATGAAGAAGAAATGTCATGAAGTAGCTTTTAGAATGCCGTATTAATTTTTTCAAAAGAAAGAACGTTTTGTTATAATAATTGTGTAGTTATTTTTACTATTACGATGTCGAAGCCAACATTTGTATTGCACTTTTATTATTGAACCATATTACCATGATTAATATCTTCAGTCAGCTCGTGTGATGATAGCGTCTGTTTATAACGTTGTCTATTTTGTGTGTGTGTTATGTCTTGTTCCAACTTCTTTTTTGCCATGTGTCACGAGAAAGCAGCTGTATTTTCATATGTATCAATCTGACAAATACAGCTGCTATGTCGCTGCATACGGAATGTTAGAATGATTACCTCAGGCTAGCTGAATTATAACATATTTTGGGGTGATAACATTTCAATGATACAAATTATCTGAAAATCGGTTCCGGTGGATATAAGATAGAAACACAAAAATATAGTTGTAGGCCTACGTTAAACACGTGACAATGTTCCAAAATGGGATTGTTCACCCTTTACATGGCCAACAATCCGCAGGTTGGTTCTAAATTGAATCAACGTCTTTTATATGTGCCGGCGACATATTCACACACAGCAGCATATGACAGCGAAATCTACTGGAAAGGTTGTATTGAACAGTTTGAAAATTGTGTACCCGTAAGAAATAACCTACGTTAATTCACTAGATATTTATGCCATTGAAAAATAAATGTATCGAATTATTATTTAAGCAGTCTGGGTCGTCTTGCTATTATTTGATCATTCTCAATGGACTCATCTTTTTTTATTGTGGTCCGATAATAACCATTCACGCAACTAAATACTGTTGAGATTTGAAGAATTGCAATGAGGGACTCCAGCAGCCACAATACGTTGAATCAATGTTGGTTTAACGTCGGTATAGCGTTGTAGAATAGTCCTAAGGTACACAGGGACATACATTTCTATCCAAATAGTGCACATTCTCGTTATTTTAAAATTGTTGATGCTGTATTCTTGGCATAGGCTTATATACTATAAAAAATAACGCATATCCTGCGTATCGTTTTGTGATAATTGTTGCGTTTAAATTCACACCCATTGAATTATCGGTAAATTGCATCGATGTTGTTTAAAACCCTTTTAAGCCTGTCAGTGGACAAAGATGACTTAAAGTGGGTGGTAAATTGGTGGGAATTGTCATACATATAAGTGTTTAGACTGCAACGCTCAATTTTTAACTTCAAATCTACAGGAATATACTAACAATTTGTTAATGGTCGGACTGGATGGATGGATGGATGGATGGATGGATGGATGGATGGATGGATGGATGGATGGATGGATGGATGGATGGATGGATGGATGGATGGATGGATGGATGGATGGATGGATGGATGGATGGATGGATGGATGGATGGATGGATGGATGGATGGATGGATGGATGGATGGATGGATGGATGGATGGATGGATGGATGGATGGATGGATGGATGGATGGATGGATGGATGGATGGATGGATGGATGGATGGATGGATGGATGGATGGACGGCCGCTCGGCCTCTTGTGTGACTCTCGTATTTACGAATAACGTGAGTGAGAGGGAGTCATATCAGTTACTGGTGTGAAAGTGTCTTAATGAATAGGCTAATATAGATAATGTGTACGTGTGAATCAAGCAAACAAGATATACCAAAGATGGTTCAATGGTGGGAAAACCTCTACGAAACTGGATCAGCCTAAAATCAGCGTTGACACAACGGCCCGCCTTTGCTTGGGAAACGACCCCACACCTTCCCCCATCACAGCTCAATTATGCGAGCTCTCCCTACACACAATAGAAGGAGATGGCAAGTTGCTGGTGGTTGAAAAGCCAGCAATTTACACCAATTTACATCGCTTTAGTCGTATCATTTTGCCTGACAAACATGGCGGACATTCAGCGCCTGCCGCCGTGTTTGCAGAGTAACAACACGCTCCCCCGACCACATAATGAGCAACGCGATGCAGTGTTGTAATCTGACCAAAATATGACATCCTCGGTGCACTAAAACGACGAATTTCGTCGATTTTATGAGTGAATAATTATGTAACAATTAAACCATTTACCTATTTACTTTGGCTATTTCGTCGCTTCAGGGATCTATTTTCTTTTTATGTGCAAAACTTAGGCCTACCAATAATATATTTAATGGGCATTTAAAATTAATCCTTATAAGCGTTGGACTAATTCTCCGTTGGTTTAATCTAATTGTGTCAAAGATAATTAGGTAAATAATTTTGTAATAATAAAAAATAAATCAAAATAATATCATAATATAATTTTGTTGTATAATTATCAGAAACAGATAATATTCCGCGCTGTCAGTATTGTAGGGATCAAATGATCACTCCTGTGCTGAGGCGGTTATCCCAAGAAACAGAGACGTTAGCCCAAAGTTGGGTTAATGTTGGCCCATCATCTGTGACGCTGGCCCAACATCAAACCAGCATTGGTTCAACGTCTCGTGTTTGCTAGTTAAAGTGGGAGATTTAGCGTGATGTGTTAATGTTTGCTCACGCATGGGACAACAACACCTGAAAGCTTCCCCAACTTCAGCGTACAAATTCATGCGCTTGTCTCCAATAATCCAATTTCCAAACTAATTCACCTGTCTAATGGAAGTTGGCAAGGTAGAAAATAGGTAAACATGCACCTCTGTTGTTGGTCATAATTGTCACAGTTGGTAAATAATGAAGGTGGGCTACATTGTGCCTGCAGATGATTCTGGCCACATGAAATCAGTGAGTGGTCCATGGAGTCTGCTCCTGGCGGATGATATCAGACAGTGGCTCATGGAGTCTGCTCCTCGCGAATGATATCAGACAGTGGCTCATGGAGTCTGCTCGTGGTGGGTGAGATCAGACAGTGGCTCATGGGGTCTGCTCATGACGGGTGAGATCAGACAGTGGCTCATGGGGTCTGCTCCTGGTGGGTGAAATCAGACAGTGGCTCATGGGGTCTGCTCATGATGGGTGAGATCAGACAGTGGCTCATGGGGTCTGCTCATGATGGGTGAGATCAGACAGTTGCTCATGGGGTCTGCTCATGGTGGGTGAGATCAGACAGTGGTGAGATCAGACAGATTCTGTATAAAAATGGCTTGAACCAACCTGATTAATTCTTCGTAACTGATCTGATGACAAATGATTGATACTATACTCTGTATACACAGAGAAGATAAATATGGCAAAAAATGGATAAATAACAAAGCAGTTACCAGCATATAAACGTCCATATAAGATTACAGACTATAGCCACTGACGGGACTGTTTGTTACTTTATTGTGTGTGATAGCAATAAGATGATAGACTCCACGTATATTATTATTTATAGGTTATTGTGATTTATGCCCTAACTTTATTGAAATATCCCCCCCCCCTTGCAGGGAATACAAATATGGTATTACTTTTACATGTTGACACATATTTTTGTGAATTTCAAATCGCAAAAGGCCATTAGGTGCGCATGGGTATTACCACTTGCGGGTTTTTTTTAAGAACGGGGATCACAACAGTGTTTATTTAAAAGCGAAAACGTTAATAATTATATAAAGGTATAATATTCACGATGACATAGTGCTCATAGAATGCTGAGTGAATATGCTTCCCAATATTATCCTAACTTTTGGTCAATGTCCCATATTTGAAGGAAAGAATATTTATATATTAAAATGATATCACATGATGATCATTTTAATGCTCTTGTTTTTACATAACCATCCCCTATCACCATAATGGATTTGGTTAACATATTTAGGTCTATTTTATTTCGTATGATTCTCAGTGGTAGTACTTTTTGAACATAGCATGGTACAGAATCACTAGTCCACAACAACCATCCAAGAGAATCTGCAGTCTCCTCCAGCCTGGCTAAGAGCCACCCACGGTGGTGTCCAGTGGCGTAGGCATACCTAGCATCCTCTGTTCAAAAGGGTGCTAATATAATTTTCGCATCAATGCTTTGACCGCCGCGATAGGGCCTTAAATTAATGAACAATGCAGAATTTGCCATTGCGTTTCAGCATGAATGTCACAGGCCCCAGCGAAACCCAAGTCTCCGGCTGTCTGGACATATCTGGGGTAAACCCCCTAGGCATGTTCAGAGCCCCTTATCAGATGAGTCACGATAAACAATGTCCTCCAGTCACCTCACACAAATATAAGCATAGTTATTTCAATCGGATAGGAGAGACATTTGGATTTAGTAGATTATAACGTACCTGTACTCTGGCTTCTGTCAAATCAATTCTTACTGCAAGCTCCTCTCTACAAAAATAAAAATAAATCTATCATGTTGCTCCCCTGAACACCAGTATTGCGTTAACATTTTTATCAAATGTAGGCTTTTAGAAACCAATATCAAATATTGGAATTGGACAAGTTGGAGAAGTATCTTAAACATTTGCAATAAACATTTTTATTAACTTTTAAGATCTCTGATAAATTAAACTGATATATTTTAGACATTACAGATTTAGTGTCCTTACCAAAAAAGAGTGGTGTCAAATTATGATGAAATTTGATTCTGTTGAATTAAATTAAAGATAGGGCAAGATTATAGTAGGTCGCAAAGGGAGCAAATGTGGAAAATCTCAAAGATAACATTTTTTACACTTCGTGAGTATTTTTTCACGCAGATTAAAAATATTCTAAAAATAATTATTTTCCAGTAGTATAATTTATAGACCGATATAAAAGACACTAAATGACGTAAAATAATATTATGATGATAATAATAATAACAGCATTACGCACACTTTGCCAAATGTTGCAAAGATAAATAATGCATGGCCATGCAAGGGAAACCTTTGTCACTGGAGTTAGTAGACCTGGGGTTTATTCTTGATTTTTGTCACCTTAAATCAAGCTATGGTGAATCTGATCGTATAATTCCATACAATGGATGTCGAGACTTGATCTAAGATCCCTGTACCCTGATTAGATATGCAATACCAGTCTGTGCTACGGCGCGGTATCTATGTTAGGGGGACACGTCATAATAATTATGCTAACCTTGTAAAGACATCGGGATAGTGAGTCCTCTGGAAAGCTTTCTCCAGCTCCTCCAACTGATAGCTGCTGAATGTGGTGCGGTAACGTCTCTGTTTGCGTCGTCCTGCCTCCTCATCATCATCTACATCACCTCCTCCTTCATGGATATCTTCCGTCACTCCAACTTCACTCTCAGTCAGTCTAAGATCGCCATCATCGTCTGTTTTCTCTAACTGTGTCTGCGTTTTGTCCTCAAACATATTTTCTGCCAACTCGTGACCAGGAGGTGACGGATTACGTTTCCATCTTGGGAAGCAGTCTTCACATTTCATGCTGGTATCCTCAGAAGTGTAGATACTAGAATCGTCCTCATCTGCATTATCACTGTGATCACACTCCTCATCATTAACTCCTATGTGGTAATTATTTGCCTTATGTAAATCTACTGTAAGTTGTCCGGGTGCTGATGTCATTCGTGGTTTATCACTTTCACACGTGGATGTTGCCACCATATCGGGTGATATTTTGACGTCCAGGTAAGGTTCCTGACGTTTATCACCAGTACATCTTGAGATCACTCTTAGGTCCTCAGCCATGTCACTGTCAGATACACGTAGGCCTATAGAGTCCTCCTCACATAGTGCTTTAACTGGAGGCCGTAACGCCTGTCTTCTCTGTAAATCCCCACTGTAGTCCATTACGTCATAGGTGATGCCATGTCTAGCGGACGTAACTGATGTCTGCTGAAGACGACCTCCTAAACCAACCACCGACTGATGCACGTGGTTCAGTCCACCGCTCAAATTAACCGCCGAAGACAATGCTGGTGAGTTATGCCACCTAGCGAGTGGTAGGGCGTGCAGCACCAGAGACGTCACTGGAACATCGGCAGAAGGTAGAAGTCCCTTGGGTGACGCCATGATGTCATACAGGCCGAGTTACCACATATATGTATATGTGTTTCTATTGTCCAACTAGATTAACAAGAAACTTGATAAATAACAGACGCAGGTCATGTGTTGTTTGTGTTTGTTAAACTATAACAGTCATGAAATTATCACGATCAAACCACGATTGGTCTCGGTCTCAGCCATCCGAGTACGGCTACATTTCATACCCAGTAAAAGTCCTATCTTATTTCTTCATTTTCCGTCATTTATGCCAATCAACTGAGCAGTGTCAGCAGTTTTAACGAATATAACATTCTGTGGTGTGAGCTCTGCGTGCAATTGCCTCGTGACGCAAAAATCAGGGATGCCCTTCTGAAGGCCTTATTTGCAGGTGCCAGACATTATATCACACTACAGCAACAGCATCAACGGTATCAAACTGGTCTACACCACCACTGCCGTGCAAAGCTAAAAGGCAGTATCTGTTCACTTTACAAGTGAGTAGATACCGTCGTTTGACTTCACAGAAGATACATCAGGATCAGCAGTGCCAGCAGCAGCAGCAGAGGTAGATGCAGAAACAATCAGCATCACCCGCAGCATCATTGTGTGAGATAAGTGACGGCGTTGCAGCTGAGTTTGGGAGGCCACTGTTCATTGACTCCTCCCATTGCCACCGGTACATGACCCCTTCTCCTGATGATGTGTAAGTGCGCCACGCCCACCACCCGGGCCTAGACCAGCAAACACGACACGTTCACCCAATGCTGGGCTAATGTTGGCCCAGCGTCGTAACCGGTGGGCCAGCATTAGCCCAGCATCGGGTCAACGTGTCGTGTTAGGTGGGAGAGACCACTTACCGACACACATCAACGAATCTCAACTTCTTTAGCAAGATTCTTTCTTGTCAGACCAATATCGCTGGATAATAAATTCTGGAAAAAACTGTTTTCGTTTTGGAGAAGAAATTCTGTTATCCAGGCAAATTAAAGAAACCTTCATTTACTGTGTAGATATGGGACATATGTTATTTTGTATCAGTCTATGGTAATTAGGTCTATCTTTTCATGGGCTAAGTAACTAAGTCACCTAAATCAGCTAATTATCACGTGTTATTTGAGTGAGAGTGTAATTAAATACAGACTATTTAAGTATGGTTTTGTTCAGCGAAGTGTGAGAAGGGATTCTCAACAATATTTTCAATTTAAAATAATACATGTATACCCTCGCTTATAATATTACTAGTAGGGGGTGGGACTGACAAAAAGGTGTAAGACAAGCGTCAACCTAGGGTGGTGCTATTTTAAACTGCTAAATTTTACCATATATACTATATTATTTTAGTTTGTTTTATTTATCAGGCTCTGCCAACAGCATTGCAACTCAACTCATCTCATCGATGGTGGATAAATGTCGCCGAGCTTGACTCGTGATGGAATGGTATTTAAGTTGGGTCCAGTATCTCACCAGAGTGATTTGGCAACGGGCATTATTTATTCCTATTTCATCACATCAACCCGATGCACCTGCTCGTTTTGTTTGATAATTTATAGAACTCTAATTGTGTTTATTACTAATTTTCCTTCAGTGGCGAATTCTTGGTCACCACATGCTCCCATGTCGAATCATTATATATTACGGCGACCTTACAGGGTGAATATTTTAATATCGTAACTGTAGTCGGATTCACATCAACCGTGGTGAATAATTTTCGCGGATTTCTCAGTCAATTCTTAACCAATTTTCATGAAATTTTACACACTATTTTCTATTTATGTCGTCACTACCCCAAAAGTTTTGCGAAGTTTTGATAAATATTTCAGAAGTTAGACCATTTGACATGTAGTAAAAAATACAAATGTTGCCCTCTATAAACCCATTAGCTTCATCTCAGAATGTTATTACGTGTCAAATGGTCAAACTTCTAAAATACTTATTGAAACTTCGCGAAATGTTCAGGGTAGTCACGACATGAATGGAAAATAGTGTGTGTAAAATTTTATGAAAATTGATTAAGAATTGACTGAGAATTCCGCAAAATTGACTAATCCTGGTTGATGAATTTAATGTGAAATCTAACTATAATGATCTATAAATGCTGAATAATTTAACTAAATTAATCGCACAGTTGCTTTGAAAGATTTTTCCGAGTTTGAACCGTTATGACCATGCGCTCAGCAGAATTTGATGTTTTTATATTTATACATTATATGATTAATAAATGTTAACCCTTGTGCTGCTAAGACCGTAAATATACTTTTTCAAAGAAATTTTAGACTAAATAATGTACCACTAAAATGTGTAGTATATATTGTGGTGGATGCTCAGTTAATCGAATAATTCAATGTGGGAGATGTCTATTTTTCATTAATAATATTATTTTTCATTCATTTGAAGCTGGAAATTGCGTTAGCAATTCCAGCTTCAAATGAATGAAAAATACTCACAAACAATTCAGCAGGTTGACAATAATTTTAAATTCGCATATTTCATCACGAAATGTAAAAGCTAAGACATTTGTGCCAATTTCAAAAACACTGTATTTAATACAAGGAAAGGAGATCTTTATTGGTATCCATGAATTACACAATATGTCAACAAGAATGATTAAAATGCTTCTTACTATGAAGTTTTAAAAAAGATATGTGTTGATTTTTAAACAAGAAATAAATATCAAATACCTGACAATGGTTTATTTTCGACCAGATAAGGCGATAATATATTTTGTACTTTGGATCTTTGACAAGTTAAACAATTACATATTTTTATATTTAAGTTAAAAAGTATACAAACTTCGGCATATTTTGCACTGACCCTTCAATTATTGCATTGTGAGGAAATCATAATTTTTCCTCTGTGCGCGTTTTAAATATTAAGTATGTTAAAAAAAGTAAATATTCTAAAAAAAATTCGTTCTATGCATACACGTAAGAGGATATAATTTCCGTGTACCAACGCGCGTGACTTCACCCCATACCCTGCAGCGTGTATAACGGGTGGGGGGGGGGGGGGCTATTACAGATGGCTAGCACACAAATGTGACACTTTATGTAGCACTCCAGACAACGGGGCTTGTGTGTCCCCAGGCTACACGCCCGACTGACCATTCATCTACCTATCTATCAGTGATTTATCGATATGTAGATAGGAATAAATTAATTGATTGATTTATTGATTGATTGATTGATTGATTGATTGATTGATTGATTGATTGATTGATTGATTGATTGATTGATTGATTGATTGATTGATTGATTGATTGATTGATTGATTGATTGATTGATTGATTGATTGATTGATTGATTGATTGATTGATTGATTGATTGATTGATTGATTGATTGATTGATTGATTGATTGATTGATTGATTGATTGATTGATTGATTGATTTTTTGATTGATTGATTGATTGATTGATTGATTGACTGACTGACTGACTGACTGATTGATTGATTGATTGATTGATTGATTGATTGATTGATTGATTGATTGATTGATTGATTGATTGATTGATTGATTGATTGATTGATTGATTGATTGATTGATTTATTGATTGATTGATTGATTGATTGATTGATTGATTGATTGATTGATTGATTGATTGATTGATTGATTAATTGATTGATTGATTGATTGATTGATTGATTGATTGATTGATTGATTGATTGATTGATTGATTGATCAATTGATTAATTGATTGATTGACTTATGAATTGATTGATTGATTGATTGATTGATTGATTGATTGATTGATTGATTGATTGATTGATTGATTGATTGATCGATTGATTGATTGTTTGATTGATTGATTGATTGATTGATTGGTTGATTGATTGATTGATTGATTGATTGATTGATTGATTGATTGATTGATTGATTGATTGATTGATTGATTGATTGATTGATTGATTGATTGATTGATTGATTGATTGATTGATTGATTGATTGATTGATTGATTGATTGATTGATTGATTGATTGATTGATTGATTGATTGATTGATTGATTGATTGATTGATTGATTGATTGATTGATTGATTGATTGATTATTTGATTGATTGATTGATTGATTGATTGATCGGTCAAACGATTGATTGACTGGATGGTTGATCGATCGATAGATCGATTGCTGGCCTGGTTGATTGATTAATTGATTACTTTGATTGATTGATTTTGACTTTGACTCAGGAAATTAATTGTTGCAATATTCTGTTTTGTTTCTTGAATTTTGTCGGTTTCATACTTAGCGTCGTCCTTAATACTCGGATGTTGCTTTAAGGCCAGCAAAATTAGATGTTCCATATAGTAAAAAAAATTCTTTCTTGTTTTTTTTCTGGGTTGTTTGCTTGATTTCTTCCTATCTTGTTTGTTTTCTTTCTCTCTTTATTATTTTTCTTCCTTTCTCTCCCAACCTTCCTCTATCTTCTTTCATTGGTTCATTTCTTCCTACCCTACTTACTTACTATCAATCGAAAATGTGTTTGTAAACGCAGACCATGAGTCTATTGCTTGAATAAAGATGGATTCATACATACTTGTTTCATAAAGGAGTTTCATTTAAAAACAAATTGTGATACCTTACACAAGACGTGGCGTCATACAAGCGCAGGGCTCATACAATCGTAACATCTAAGTACTCCTGTTGTTTTTTCTGGTAAATGCTTGGCGTGAACTCCACATAATAAAAAAAAACCTTATATTTTTACTCTAAATAGATTAATTTAAAGCAAACAAGCCTACATAAAAGCTGATAAGCGACTAAAAATTAATGTAGCCCAACTTTGTCTAAAAACTGGACAAAGAGTAGGACACGTGTTGCCAGGCTGCGGGCGCGAAAAAAAGCACGTCACCAATTGACTAATTAGGCTGGTTTGTAAGTCTGATAGTGTCTATCATCAAAGCCGCTGCTGATAAATAACATGCATTTTCAAATAATAACTCACCTCTGCGCAGTGCAAAACAACTGACCGCCATTTTCACTTTGTTTATTGCCTGTGTCACAAAGCGCCTGCAGGGAGCGTGACATTATCAATCCCAAAGAAGTGGAAGCGATAAATGAAAAGGACAAATCAATCAGGATTCTACATCATTTCTCGCCATAATACACATATAATAATAGTCACAAACTGATGAATTTTCCAATTGAATTAAATTCTCACATCGTTTTTTATTTATATGAAATTCATAGATGAGAGTCATTTGGATAGGAACAATGCCGTGCGTGTGGATTTTGGCCTTTACCCCGAGGGATAACATGCTCATTGAGACTAATGAAAGCAACAAGATACCTATATCATAGCTCCCCACTCATTTGACGTTCAATGCTGGTTTAATGCTGGACCAGCGTCCACAACGCTGGCCCAGAATTAAACCAGCATTGAGTTAACGTCGCGTGTTTGCTGGAAGGGCCATAAAGTGATGTATTGGCTGAATGTGAGGCCAATGCTGTAGACGTTTGTCTCTCATTCAGACAACATCTGCGTCAACATTGGAAAAACACCATGTGTTTTTCATAATTATTTTGCCTGCAATCATCACACTCCACACTAGGAATGATGTTACTTAATTACATGTTAACGATTCTATTTTGGACATTTTTATAATTGTATTATCACCTTTCCGTTACCTTTATCTAGTTTTTCCCGCTGTATTTATTTGTCTTTTATGGGCTAATTTGTCGCTATATTGTCGCTTGATGACGTTTTAAATACACAACCACTCTACACACCACAATGACTGCAATGACATGTGTCACACATTCTGTGTGATATCCAAAACGGCAATGATTTTATCCACACTTATATAAGTTAGCTACTTCCGTACCCACACACTGAATTTTGCATAAAATAATACGTAATTATGTCTAGGTCGTGATTGATAAAATGTCGAATATATTGAATTTTTATGCTGGATATTATCTAAACATCTTATGATTTTAAGTTTGTAAACACTGGCTTGCACTTTCATAAGTAACTCCGCCGGTGTATAATTTACATTGAAATAATACATAAATTGATAACCACAACATGGCAGTTAGGCCTATGATATGCACGCACTCTAAGATGTAGGATGATCAAGATGATGGTATTAGGCCTACATAAAATGTAGGCTGGGAGCGTTTCTAACTTATGAGTAGGGCGGAAGGCTCACGGGAGTCCTGGAGAGGCTGGGTCGTTGATTGTGTGCACAAAAAAAGTGCGGGACATTGATTTTGTCAATACATGTTTTTTATTTTTGAAATATTTAATCCTTCCTAAATGTTAATCAATGACAGTTTAAGATGCATTTACCCTTTAATCTCTCAGCTATCATTAGGCCTACCCTCCACAGTGTTACCCACGGGTCGACGGACATTGGGTCCCCATATATCTCTCCATATTGTTACCCACGACGCACATTGGGTCCCCATCAATCTCTCCATATTGTCACCCACGACGCACATTGGGTCCCGATTAATCTCTCCATATTGTTACCCACGACGCTCATTGGGTCCCCATAAATCTCTCCATATTGTTACCCACGACGCACATTGGGTCCCCATATATCTCTCCATATTGTTACCCACGACGCTCATTGACTCCCAATAAATCTCTCCATATTATCAGGGACGACGATGTACATTGGTGTACTCATAAATATCTCCATATTGTTACCCACGACGCTCATTGGGTCCCCATATATCTCTCCATATTGTTACCCACGACGCTCATTGGGTCCCCATCAATCTCTCCATATTGTTACCCACGACGCTCATTGGGTCCCCATAAATCTCTCCATATTGTTACCCACGACGCTCACTGGGTCCCCATATATCTCCCCATATCGTTACCCACGACGCTCATTGGGTCCCCATAAATCTCTCCATATTGTTACCCACGACGCACATTGGGTCCCGATCAATCTCTCCATATTGTTACCCACGACGCTCATTGACTCCCAATAAATCTCTCCATATTATTAGGGACGACGATGTACTTTGGTGTACCCTTAAATATCTCCATATTGTTGCCCACGATGCACATTGGTTCCCCATTAATCCCCCCACTTTGTTACCCACTATGAACATTGGAGTTCATATAAATCTCTCCATATTGTTACCCACGATGTACATTGGTGTTTATATAAATCTCTTCTCATTGTTACCCATGATGCACATTGGGTCCCCATAAATCCCTCCACTTTGTTACCCACGGTGTACGTTGGTGTTCATATAAATCTCTCCATATTGTTACCCACGATGCACATTGGTTCCCCATAAATCTCTCCTTATTGTTACCCACAATGTACATTGGTGTTCATATAAATCTCTCCATATTGTTACCAACGATGTACATTGGGTTCCCATAAATCCCTCCACACTGTTACCAACGATGCACATTGGGTCCCCATAACTATCTCCACACTGCTACCCACGATGCACATTGGGTCCCCATAAATCTCTTCACACTGTCACCCACGATGCACATTGGGTCCCCATAAATTTCTCGACATTGTTACCCACGATGCTGGTTGGGGTCCCATGAATTGCAGACACAGATAGGCCCGTTTATGCACCAGGTGGCGCTTATCCTTGGTCCTAAGTTGTATGGCGCTTTAAAATAACTAAATACCGGTGGCGGATCCAGAGGGGGGGGGGGGCGCAGTCGGCACGCCACCCTCCCGTTCAGCGTATCAAAAATAAAAAAAATGAACACATTTGGGCCAAAATAGGCCTATGCTCTAGAATGCACCATTTGAAACCTTAAAATTAAAAAAAACTACCCGTTACTCCCTCCCTCCCTCCCTCCCTCCCTCCCTCCCTCCCTCCCTCCCTCCCTACCGCACGCATACAAACCCGCTGCATTCCCATTTGTCATTATTTAAAATTACTTATTATTACTTTATTAAAAAAATATTCCAATCATCTACACATCAAGAATGCTTTTTGCATCAGACGAAATCAGTATTCGGACGACCCACCCAGCAAACACAAGACATTTTGTACAATATTTACACAACCTTGGCCCAACGTATTCGATGCTTGTCAAAAATTGTATGAATGTTATACAAGTGTTTTGTGTTTGCTTAGCATATTCATAAGCCCCCCCCCCCCTTCCCCTCACTATCTGATACTGCACATCTCGGACCTCAAACACTGTCACCGCCGTTGGCTCTGCGCCACCTGCTGCCACCTAGCGGTATAATTGAATTTGTCGAGAGAAACTTTCTAGTTGACCTGTGGCAACCACAGGTGGCAAACATGACACAGATGTTATGCTGTCAATTTTTTATATTACAATTTACGATGACAAAACTAAAAACGGGTATATAACGGGTGAACATGTATAAAAAAATGGAGCAAAAAAAACACAATATAATATTGCATTATTTTTTACAAAAAAAAAATCTATTTGGTAATAATGTTGTGTAGGTTCATGATATGTATCCTGTTGTGCATATTTGGTAAAATTATTAATTAATATGCAAAATTTAACACGCAAGCTATCCTACCAATAAATTCCCTAGAGACAAAAAACAATCGAATTTGCAATGTAAGCAATATGTTCCATTGTGGTTGCATAATATATACTAATTTTGTGTAAACTAGTCCCAATTCATAAGCTAAATCCGGTGTACTATTAAAGCGACTGATTGTGTCGCTTTAAATAGTAAAAAGATGCACTCTTAATGATGCATTCAAAACCCTATGTGCAAGGTTAACACCTGAACCTATTATTATTTTCCAAATGCTATTTCCTTTAAGTACGTCGCATATTTGAATCACAAAGTATTTTTTAATGACAGTGTAAACTGGTTTTATCCGTGACACAAATCCTGGTCACGGCACCGATGTAAACGGGTCTTATCCGTGATACGTTGACACGCTATCGTCGGTTGTCCAAATGCTCTGGCACGGCAAACACAACACTCGTGGATAAACTTAAATTAACTCTTGAATATATATAAAATATATATTAAACAAAAAACATTCAATTTCTCAGTACACTGATGTTAGTACTTATATCTCGTTGTGTAATTTTGCTGTTGCTTCAGTGATCTACAAGATGTTAGATACCGAAGCAACTCCCACTAAACTTAGCCAAACCCGAAACGTCTCTGTTACAATACTCCCCAATTTCTCTCTGACTTTCTCCCTGAATTTCCCTCTGAATTTCCTCTCGAAGGCTGTGGGCGCCTTCCTTTATAGCGGATCCCGACGGGCGCGGTCACTTCCTATGGTGAAATGACGTCTCCACCAATCAGGATCCTTACTTTGATATACATTCACATTCCTGGGCTGTTTTCCAGAACCGACTCACACAGGCCTCTAGAAATAGGGGACGTCCTGTATGACAATTAGTACTTGTCGCAGTACCGTCTCCACCATGTGGTTCACATGTAAACAGCCCAGGACAGCATGTTTATTCTACCCTTTACTTACCGAAACCCCAATTTAGCCACCTGTTACTTTACATTGTTACATACCTCCCCCTATGGAATCCAACTTGTTCACACGCTTGAATTCCATATTTCAATCCCTTAAAATCCCTATGATTAGTAAAATCATATAAAAAAATAAAAATATAAGTTTCGGAGGTGCGCACATCTTCCACCTATATTTTTCTTATACAAATATATATTATTTTTACTTATACAATGTATATGTATTGTCATCCTCTTCTCTGGAACAATGTCTTGAGTGGAATACACTCTAAAATCATATATGATGTTTTACTTACAATTTACATTTTAAACATCACTTCCCAGCATATACGGTGTCTGGAACATAGTTATTGCATAGTTACAGTCATTATGATATCAGGTTTATCCAATATATAAGTATATCATCCTCTTCTCTGGAACAATGTCTTGAGTGGAATACACTCTAAAATCATATATGATGCTTTACTTACAATTTACATTTTAAATACACTTCTCAGCATTCTCTGCCTCTGGAACATAGTTTATATACATCAATATAATCTCACGATTATCAATGTATCTTATAGGACGTCTCCTACACACGTGCACTACCATCCAGTCATCAGGAAGCCAGTCTGATTGGACCTCTGACCGTCTCAGACAGCGCCAACACCTCCGTGTTCTCACCACTTGATGTTTGGGCACTTGCAGGTGTTATAAATACTAGGCTGCGTTTTTTCAATTTTTTGAAACAATTTATTAATATCCCAGGGTATCTCCAGTATACTATGCCCACTGCACCTACCCCGGTCATTAACAAAATCATCAATCCTCCCAGTGTGAAGGTAACATACCTGTGGCGTTTCTGTACTGGTGTCATAGCTACAATCTTAGTCTGATGTAACTTCTCTATCAATTGACTTAAAGGAATGTCATCTATGTCATTTAATTTGGGTAATCTATTGATTTCATCTATTAGATCTATGTCGTCACCTAATTCGTCGAGCGGTCCCCACACAATGTCACCCGTAAATTTCTTCAAATGAAGTAAGTCAGCTTGCCTAGATTTCAAATGATATTCTGATTCGTGATAGTAATAGGGTGGTAAAGTCATTTGATCAGAGAAAGCATGGCATGACATGTTCAGAGCAACATACGATACAGCTGGACGAACTGTAGTCTGATAGCGTTTATTGCCAACACACATAACCGTGAAAACAATGGGTTCTACTGTAATCACTACCCATATCCATTGCAGCCACCAATGTTATTATGCCTCCAGCCGCCATGAGTTAGCAAAGCTCTGGCACTGTAACACAATAACATTTTTTTTACCTGATGCTCGTACGCTGGTTTACTTTTTTTTTCTCTCTTAAAATTAAACCCATTTATACTATCTCATGTGTTGATAACTTCTTCTCCTGAAGTTATCAACTTCAGTCACATATCAGCGTAACTTTCTACTGATATCCCCCCGATGAAGGTATACTTGTGATAATTGTATTTCTCTTTACTATTATCAACACCTCATCTTACGCATGTACCAACTTACACATAAGCTGATATCTTCCCCTCAACAAGGGGTAAACTCCGCTACCTCAGCAACTGCTTATTGATAAATTCTTGTCCATAATTTATCACGCTTATGCTCCTTGATAAATTCTTCTCCTGAATTTTATCAAGCGTTAATATCAGCGTGCACATCTACTGATATCTGTACCATATCCTCAAACCCCGGGCGATCTCTGTTACCGCATTGATAATTTCTTCTCTTGAAATTTATCAACTTTTTAACTCCTACAATATCCTCCTTGTTACCGCATTGATAATTTCTTTCTCTTGAAATTTATCAAATTTAATCCCATATCAGCGTTAAACCTACTACTGATATTTGCATCTCCCTGATCAGGAGAGAGCACCGTTCCTTCATTGATAAATTCTTCTCATGAATATTATCAACATTTAATCCCATATCAGCGTTAAACCTACTACTGATATCTGCATTATCTACCTCACCTTATTCGCTGTCGCGTTGTTCTTTACGTTTATCTACTTTTTTAAAAACAAATTCCCTCCCTTTATGAATCTCGTTCTCCAGCAATTCGCGTTTTCTCAATTTTTAATTGTGCTTACATAATTCTCAATAATCATTCATATTCACCTTTCACCTCCGCTATATCTGGAATGTAACATTCAGATAATCTTAGCTCAACATGAGCACGGGGAGATTTCTTCAGATTTACCGTCAGACATGTTAGCAAATTTTGTCCTGCGTCTTATCACGCGTTACAGCTACTTTGAGCTGAACATACTTAGGTATATTTTTACTAACTTGTGATACAGGCTACCGTCTAACCATGTCTGCACTGTGTCTTCTTACATTTCGTATACGCACTAATATTATGTAATATTCCTTAACCCCAAATTAAATTTCGACTGTATTTTTGTTCTAGCATTAATACTGTATTTTAGAGTTAAAAGAAAAAATCCGAATAATACATTTAGCCCCTTGCAATAATTATTTAATTTCTGAAAATCAATACAAATCCTTACGAATATTTATTTAATTTCGAAAATCAACACAAAATCTTCTTGATTTAACCAATTTGATTTCTCAATTAACAATACCAGAAACGACCATTCTGAGTGACGTGTCCTAATAATATTATATTCACGTCCTCGTTTAATGGATCGTCTCTGATTTATGGCTGTGAGATACTGGCGGATTATCCCCAGAATCTCCTCCATATTCACCTCTTCAGTTCGCTTTATATGTTTCCACATAATTTCTGAACTGCCTAATCAATCCTTCGATTGATCCTTATTTTCTGGGGCGCAGTTATTTGATCCGCTCCTCATAGGCCTACTGCCTTATCACCTCCCCCCGTCACTGTATACTCAATAGTAAACAGTCTCTGTACACACAAGTACCTCCCCCAGCTTGTTTGCGTCTTTTTATGTCTGTCCGTCAGTCCGACCGTAAGTCCCCCAGTACTCTGGGCCCTAATGAGTATAATCTTATTATTTTTCTCAGCTGGAATATTTGTCACTAGTAGTCCCGATTATCTTCCCTTTTTAACCCTGTCTTGATTACAATGCTGTTGTATAGAACTTTAGTCCCCCCCTTTTTAAATTTTTAGATTGCATTGTCAAAATGTGTTTTCCCCGGGAGACCAGAGATACCAGTTAACTGGAATAATATTTTTTTTTTTTATTCTAATTTTGTTTTTCCAATGGATCAGCCAAAAGCTTCGCAAAAATATAAAGATAAATGAACCTTAACTACAGCAGCCTAGAACATAACTGACCTCGGACTACATGTCTGTGTGTAGCCAACTATCCCAACGTTATGTAGCTTCTGTCTAGATCTTGTTGATCCTGCTCCGTCTGTTGTCCTCTGGGTCCGTCAGTCCTGGTAAACGCCCAACTCTGTGTCTGTCCTGTGGATTCCCGTCAGTCCTGGCAAACGCCCAACTCTGTGTCTGTCCTGTGGATTCCCGTCAGTCCTGGCAAACGCCCAACTCCGTCTGGATCCTGATTCCGTCTAGCTCCCGTTTATTTATCCCCGTCTTGATAACAGTAGCGGCTTCCGATAGCAACCACTACAATAACTAGTATTTATCCACTGATCTTAGTTTTGCCGTTTTTGTCGTGCCACTGTCCAGTCACTTTAGTAACTTTTCAAAGTTGTTCAACCAGGTTCTTGAATTGATTCAATTTGCTTTTTCAAATTAAAATCCTGTCAGATGGCACCAATGTAAACTGGTTTTATCCGTGACACAAATCCTGGTCACGGCACCGATGTAAACGGGTCTTATCCGTGATACGTTGACACGCTATCGTCGGTTGTCCAAATGCTCTGGCACGGCAAACACAACACTCGTGGATAAACTTAAATTAACTCTTGAATATATATAAAATATATATTAAACAAAAAACATTCAATTTCTCAGTACACTGATGTTAGTACTTATATCTCGTTGTGTAATTTTGCTGTTGCTTCAGTGATCTACAAGATGTTAGATACCGAAGCAACTCCCACTAAACTTAGCCAAACCCGAAACGTCTCTGTTACAATACTCCCCAATTTCTCTCTGACTTTCTCCCTGAATTTCCCTCTGAATTTCCTCTCGAAGGCTGTGGGCGCCTTCCTTTATAGCGGATCCCGACGGGCGCGGTCACTTCCTATGGTGAAATGACGTCTCCACCAATCAGGATCCTTACTTTGATATACATTCACATTCCTGGGCTGTTTTCCAGAACCGACTCACACAGGCCTCTAGAAATAGGGGACGTCCTGTATGACAATTAGTACTTGTCGCAGTACCGTCTCCACCATGTGGTTCACATGTAAACAGCCCAGGACAGCATGTTTATTCTACCCTTTACTTACCGAAACCCCAATTTAGCCACCTGTTACTTTACATTGTTACAGACAGTAACTAAATGCAAAATCTTGAAATACACAATAATGCTGATGTAATATAATGATATGATATTAGTTATTTAAAAAAATCAGAAACTTGTAAATAATTTCAAAAGATCCCCGAATGAATGAGAAATTGAAGAAGTACATATATAAAGGATTATGCTTATGGATATAAGACGTATTTTTTAATTCAATACGCTTTTTTTGAATATCATGGGAAAATTGAGCAAATCCGTGCCGCTTCCTTCAGGAAAAAAGTGCAAAAGTACACGCAAGGGAGTAAAGATTCATAACTTACCAATTGAATGTGATAATGTATAATAACACAAGACGAAAATCGGACTCGGACTATTTGTCTTAGTTAGCTCTTTTCGCTTCATTTGAATACCTATGTTATGGGTCTACGGCTAATAGAAATATTTAAATTCTTTCAATGCGGGGACCGTCTTTATATGTCAGAATACAGACGTCAGATTCTGACATATCGTCGCCTCGGAGCTAAAGGATCCTATCTGACACTCGTTAGAGTGGCAGATAGGATCCTTTAGCTCCGAGGCGACGATATGAAGACGGTCCTCGCGCCGAAAGGGTTAACTTTCACACTGATATAGCCGGTTGAATTGTTTTTTAAAGCCGTAGCAAATTTACATGACCCAGTTTGAGTTTTTGCTGACTGCGTGATTCAAATTCTGAAATAATAATTATTGTTTATTTGATAGGGCCTACATTGTGCCCTTTCCGATTACTTTTTTGTTTCGCCGGTGTTTTTAATTTCCAGGGATCTTAGGCTATTACAAACTCACCTTAGAATTTAAAATGTTAATAAACTGTCAACTAAATTTAATTTAAACTCTACATTTGTGTACATATATTTGTTCGATTATTATCGTAATTTTAAGATAGCTATTAATTATACAATTCTCACTATATAAATCATTATTGTTTTGAGAAACATTGAGTTTCTTGTGAAAAGGCATTTATTCCAATCTTGTTTTAATATTATCGCCTATTCGTTTGCTTTTCATTATAATTATTATTATCCATTAAAATGTAAACTGGCATGTAAAAATGGAGGTGGGGTTAAGATGTCGGTTGCGAATAAATACTCTCTTTTTTTCTACAAAAGAACAATACATTTGGTAACATGGATTTTTTTCTAATTCAGCTGGGCGTAGTTATACTCTATATCAGAGAACACGTTTTCGTCTACACTAGAACGTCAATGACAATCACTTACAAATTAAGTGCGAAAAGGCAGTCTTAATCAATCGTCACACAACACGTGCGCTCATTAGAGCGAGCCAGAATCCCTCTCAATTCTTTACAGGCGTGTTAGAAAAGGCGAAAGTGGAATTCCGGAAGCAAAAAAACATACCATTTTGCGGTGCAACCATTATTACGACAACACCGGAGTGTAAACGAGACCTTACGGAATTGGTTGAGGATCGATTCACTGAGTGAGGAAGGAAGAAAAGCAATTAGGAGTCAACGGATCCCATCAAGCAAGGTGTGATGACACACCATCCACAAACACGAGACGTTGACACGCCGTCGACGTTGGATCAACATAAAAACTCATTTACTGAGATAATATAGCTCCCAACAGACAGAAAAATCAATGACGTTGAATCAATGTTGATTTACCGTTGGTCCACCGTCTACGACGCTGGACCAACGTTAAGTCAACATTTATTCAATGTGTCCGCTGGGCCAGGCGTTTAGTTTAAAATTACATATTTTACTGTTCATTAGGAGACGCCTTTTTTAATGATAAAACAATTGATCACCAAATCAGTTCACTTTATGCCAGAGTCGGGCTTCTGATTAATGTCTATAGAATTATGTGTCAGGTACGTTTTGTTCAAATTCTAATTTTATTTTCAGCGCATGTTCCCCTTAATAGTTTAATGAGTGCAGGTCATAGGGATAGTGAATCGTGCGTTAGATCACATCAAGTATGACTAGGCCCTACACTGCCGCCATCTAAATAGGCCCGTGTAGATAATAAACTGGCACAGGAATCTATTCGTCAGATGATAAAATGATAAAAAACGGGTTTATAGCCCAGACTATATATTTTCTGGAGAAAAAGCACAGGATTAACTCCCAGTATGTCACGTTCTCACATTGTTTGATAAAGCAAATATGAAGATGCGCACAGTGACAAGATTTAAGAAATATTTTCTATTACGATTAAACTGTTTTTTTCCACGGTTTTCTATGTCAGCTAAAGTGATATTCACATTTCTGTTTGAAGAGTGTATGTCTATTATAGCATTTCAAAAAATAATAAAATCATATCATATATCAAAATAATCACATCATTGCAAAACATGATCAGACATACAGATCCACGCGATTGTTAATCTTTGCTCTTTAAACGTCTCTCTTAATATAACTTCTTGTCACGTGTCGTGGTATTACTGACACAATTTGAGGACCGTGAATTTTATATAACGAGATTCGTTAAAGATGGTCGCTGTCGACATCTGCATACATATATCCGTAATCTTGGACGGAGTAAAATGGTGTCGTACAATGATTCCGTCCTGACAGCGACAGAGGTAATGCTTTCCACGGCGTGGAAACCATTGCCTCTGTCACTGTCAGGATGGAGTGATCCAAGCAGCCAGTTGTCCGGGGAACCGATTCCAGCGGCAATGGAGCGTGACAGCGGCAGTTTACCTTCACGCTTTGCGCACGGAACACGTGTCTTTTTTTCTGCGCATAACAATCCCCCCACCACGGCACCACCCATTGCTAATCTTTTGACCATGTTGTGTAAACAGTTTAACGCGTTGGAGGTGGTCCGTGCGCGGAGAACGGGAGCGCGCCGGCTGCGCGGGTCAATGACGGCCACTTGGTCAATTCCAAGTTTGTGTGCGCAGTGGCCACATTGTCCCGCGTGTTTGTCCACATCCACCCGGAACGATTGACATATTCTCGTTCGTCTGTTTAATCCCCAAAACAAGACACCTCGACTCAATGCTGGTCCAGCATCTACTACAGTGGGCCGTCACCAAATGAACATTTTGCCGACGTCACGTAGTTGTTTGAAAAAAGCCCCGGGGCAGTCGATTTATCACAACACAATAACATTTAATGTTTCGTGGAAGATAAGCAACTTCATATTCCTGCATGTTAAAACAATCCTGTGTCTCTTTAAGGCTGACTTTCGCTGTCGATACCCTGTCAGTAAAAATGAGAGATGACGGGGTAACCTAAATAATTATGGGAACACAATAAAAATGTCGAAATAGATGGATTTACAGCCACAGTCTTAGAAAAAAGAAGACAATTCAATGGAAAACATAATCCATCTAAAAAGTACTCAAAATGTTGTTATACTCTTTTTCACATGGAATAATCATTACATACAAATAAAACAATATATTTGATTTGTATTCGTTTTATTAGCATAACAGGCCTGTAGATTTACGATTGAAATTTTAAATCATAATAAATAAATAATATTATATATAGGCCTATATAACACCGATCACCTTTTATGGATTCGTAATATTAATTTATGTATAGTGCAGTGTGTATTACGTTGTAAAGTAATTAAACGGGAATATAATATCACTTTATTTCGGTGCATATACTATAATTTAGAAACTATCATTAATGAGTTAATGGGGAAGCAGAGTTTGTGATTGTTAGTTTTTATATAGGGCCTAGTGATCATTGACTGACACCACAAAACTTTCTCTGATGTGACGACTGTGGCTATTGTTCCCAATTTTTCCGCCTTTAAGTCTCCAGTCTGGTTACTTTCAATGTTATTGGACTTGGTTTCTTTTGCCATATCAGCTCCTTGTGAATATTTTATAAGATTATAAGAAAATCGAGACAAGAGAAAAAGGCGGATCGAGAGTTGAACAAAGGCGGATCAACCCTCGCAGCATGGGGTCCGCCGTCCACACCCCAAATAGTCATAGCTTTGTTCGATTCCCATTCAGATGAGTGCCTTTGCCCGACTTGCTGTGGCCAAGACGATCCTGTAACTTGATCACGCTGCAGGCAGGCGCTATCCCGTGCAATTGGTCAAATTAATCTAATATAGAATGACACGGTCGATATATTGACACGCACAAGCATAGTCTAATCGGATTAGATGCTCTTTTCACGTGGACTGCACCCGAGCGAGTTGATACTTGGTCGAGAGCAAACACTTGTCATGTTCGATTCCCAGCGGGTGTCTTTAGTCCGGCCACTTTGCACCAATAGCTAGACAATTTGGCTGTAAACGGCGTTAACAGCGGCTACTTAGCACCTCCCCCACCACACACATCACACCACCGCCATCCCTCCTTTGTGTCCCTGCCAGCGGATGGTTTCCCTCTAAACTAACAATAACCAGTGGGGTTAGTGTTCCCACACAGTCGTGAAGTGCACCGTCTTATTATGAAGGATGACAACAAATCGTGGGAGCAGTACTTACCTGTTACCCGGATCAAACAGCCGCGCTAATGGGATCAGCTTTATTAGACAAGTGTATTTTTATGTCCATCTAAACACCGTTGGCTAAAGGTTGGAGATGATGGCTATCACCTAGCCAAAACTGGTGGGCTATATGCACATGATGCACATAGCTCGGTTAATTAGATGATCAAGATTATCGTGCTAATGGCTTCTTTGAACAGTGAGTGGGGGTGTTTTAGACAAATTGATGAGCGCAAGACGAGTTCTGTACAGAACACATGTTTGCTTGCAATTTCCAATGGACTCTCCATTCATTTCTAAAATAAATCACTGACATGCGGCGTTTACCTTCCTGTCGAGACAGATCGAATTAATTTAGGTTAGATTTACCATTTTCTTCTACAAACTCAAATAAGTGATAAAATATGAAATAAACACGCCTTGTCCTGACTTAATTAAAACACCCTTACTTTCATTTACAAAGAAAATCATTTTAAAAATAATAAATTGGCGTCTTTCTTAAAAATTCGCTCCAATGAGGAACATACATCATTGTATTTCGTGTCACAGAAACAACTGTTTCCAGTAAATCAATAAACCAATAAATATACTAAACAAGCAAGCAAGCAAGCAAGCAAGCAAGTAATCAACCAAGCAACCAAGCAACTAAGCAACCAAGCAACCAAGCAAGCCATCAAGCAAGCAAGCAAGCAAGCAAGCAAGCAAGCAAGCAAGCGAGCAAGCAAGCGAGCGAGCAAGCAAGCAAGCCAGCAAGCAAGCAAGCAAGCAATCACGTGCACCTATGTTAGCAGTGCGTATTGCGCAACTACTGGGTGACAGCTGCAGCACGAGCTGCAGCGACACTTTTCGCTTAAACTTAAAATCACAATAAAAATAACATTTTTTGTGGTTGTTTTAGATTGCCAGGTTCAGCATCTACCGCTTGGTCGAGGCTAATTATAAATTACCGTCTTGCATATTAGGTCCATATGCATATACTTAAAAAAATATATATTTTTTCTATTAGCATGATTAGTTCACAGTCGGTAAAAACACAACAATTTTTATTTTTAAATACATCAAACCTATTCAGTCATCCTGTTTGGCGAGCCTATCATTACTACTCAAACAGCCAAATTGCTTGGAATTCTATATAATCGACGGCTAAGCTTTAATGACCATAATTATGAAAAATCTAATGACAAATGTCCACAGGCGACTGAACCTGTTGAAGTTGCAATGCTTAAAGGGACAAACTGGGGCGCAAAACCCTAAAACGTCTTAAAAGCCTACAAGTGTTTATGCGCTCAGTCCTTGAATATGGTGCACTGATAACTGAAGCTGTCAGGGAATCAGAAGTAAAAAGAAATGCAGATCTTTCAAAATAAGTGCCTGAGACTAGCACTTGGTCTAACCTACTATGACCCAACAAAGTCACTAGACCTGCATGACCTCACTAGCGTACCTATTATCAACTAGGATGACAACTCTGGTGGTTAAAACATTTAGATCACTTGAAAACACACAGTGTTTTAAGGATTTGTTGAATCATGAGATCGTTCAAAAACGATCGTGCTCAAATACAATTCTGGATCAATTGCTGGCTGCAATCCAGGCTGATGGATAACCACGGTTGATGGATAGCGGTTGAACTCCTGTTCCCACAGAGAACAGGGGCTCTGAGAGGAGTCGTTTTGTGTGACATATCAAGGCAGTGGGCTCTTTATCTTATCATATCATTGCAGGATTCGGAGTTTGAAAAGAGAGAGACACTATAAGGTCGTGTATAATATCGCGTCATCCCCCGCGCAGCGCGCTCCTCTGTCTTTATTTAGTCATTCCACCCTTATCTCATCAATATCGCGAAGGGGAAGGGGGCGATCGACGTTGTGTTGTGGAGGTTCCGCCGAATGCCTGCCTCACTAGAGCCTGAAAGTTACAGTCTCCGCTCTGCTATTCAAGTTTCAAAGAAATAACATGTTTCGTCCCGATCCGCTCGCAAGGAGTCAGTATTATCAGTGGACTCCTTGACCGAGAGGTAAGCCTACTAGACCACCAGGACTCGAATTTCGAATCTTGTGTCTGGAAGGTAGTGATATCTGATTCATCTCAGCATCTTGGCCCAGTTTAGCCTGTAGGTGGCCTAAAACCCTATTTATTTTTTGCGTTATCATTAATTCACCACATAGGCGCCTTGATCCTAATTTGATGAACAATGACTGGGGTGACGAAATTAAAAGGATGTTTACTACTACACTTTCCATACATATCATTGTAATATGGCTGATAGGTGTCTCGATATCTTAAGGTCTTCGTATTTCCAATATATTTAAAGGTACTCGATCAGGCTAAAATCACAAAAATCCCGAAATTCCTGAATTCTTATTTCAGACATGCATGTTCAAAATATGAAATACGTGAATTCCGTCTCCATATCTATCCTAACTGGTAAATGGGCAACACAAAAATAAAAAACTTTTGCAGCTTTAGTGTATAGACATGCTTACATCATATGGTCATAATAAGAAACTAAAATAAAATCACCGATTTTTTGATGATTTTAGCCCGATTGAGTACCTTTCAATATAATGGAAATACGAAGACTTAATTTTTTTTTTAAAAACCTTTGCAGTACTAGTCTATGGTCATATTAAGAAGCCAATATAGAATCACCTATTTCTTTATGATTTTAGCCTGATTGAGTCTCTTTCATTTAGATATATTTACCTGACGAGATGATAAAATGATTTTACCTGAAATCATGGCGCAGAGTACGCGACGAAGTATCAATAAATTATGGAGCGGGCGAGGGTCAATTTGCTGAGCTGCCAGAGAATGTAGTCTGTTTTTTTCCAGCCAGTGGCCTTGCTGTAGATAACGCAACCTTGAGCCAACATATTAGAATTCGGCCCAGCGTTGCCCGACACATTTGAAACCGATCGCGAGGTGCAATGCATGGGCGAAAATGTGATTTGAGCAAGTGCTCTGGCCAATTATCAGCAACACAATGAGGTTTGACGTGATTGTTCCTCAATAAAATGGCTATATATTTAAATGGTATGGCCATGTCAGAGTCACCATGCTACTGGTTTGACAGCTAGCCCGGGCGATAACGTTCAATTAATGAGAGTCTAATTTGACATCATCCCAGCAAGCACAAGACATTGAACCAATGTTGATTTGATGCTGGGTCAGCGTCGTAGACGGTGGTCCAACATCAAGTCAACATTGGTGCAAAATCTTATGTTTGCTGGGATTTCGATTGCGTCCAATATTTTTGATCATATATATAGTGTGGTCAAAGTTTACAGGAACATTTCCAAAATAGGATTCTGTAGCCAGTCATCCGCCATCCAAGCAGATTGTTTGTACTCCAAGTTATTTTTATGAGTTTGACATGCATTAGCCAAATTACTAGTAGTTGAATTATTAATTCAATAAAATATGCTCATTTCAAATTATTCAGAAGAAATGACAAGCAATAAGCACAGGAAACTGAAGATTGTTTTATTTTATTTGAAATTCATGCTACGAATAATTACATCATCTGATCAATGTTGGAAGCGTCCCACAATAAAGTAGCGCACGCAGTACTTTGATTGAGACAAAAAAAATGTCCAGTTTTAAAAAAACATATCAGTTATTTGTAATATGCAGTCCGAATAAGTATAAACCTAGGATAGAATAAATGAACATATTATTTTCTGAATGTAATCACACTTTAATGAAATCGAGAAAATATAATTATCCGATACACCGAGAGACGAAAAGGAGATATTCCATACATTTTTTCTCTACCCTCAAGCAATTAGATAACAAAGTTTCAATCACACAGTTCTGGTGGTGGTGGGGCGTCTGCCATATCCAGACCACGGGTAAATGTTGGCGGGATGTTGGCGTCGAAGTTGACATTAAATGCTGTGATATCACCCGCATCACGTATGAAATCCACATTGATACTCCAGTACCAGAAAATATCAAGTCCTTGACCAGCAAACTCATCCTGGTTACTCTTCTCTGTAAGCTCGTAAGTAGCTTTTCCATAATTCAAGTGCAAGAGCCCCGAAGTTTCATCCAAGTAGATCGAGGCATTGCTGTATGCAAAATTGCCATATAGTCCAACATATTCTTCCAAAGGACGTGAGTGCAGTATGATGTTGTCCGCATCTCGTTTTGTGATGTGCTTGCCTTTGGGGTGGTCGAATTTCAGCTTTGTAATGGAGTCCATTTTGTCTTGCATGTTTTGTCTGGTTGGATGATGATGTCCTGGATTTGCCACAGTTTCTTTGACTGTAGATGATTTGGATGCCTCACAAGCTCTCTCCACGTCTAGAAAAGGTTCCTCACCCAGAAGTAGGTCAAGTATGTACATATGAATCATCTCTCTGATAGCATCCGAGTCTGGACCAGTTACTGTACAGTAAACTCCGTGATACGCATCTGGCAGTACTGTTATCAATGACAGGTATCCACCTTGACTACCTGTGTGGGAACTCATCAGGTATCCTTAAAACAAATAATTACAATATGGATGATATCCAAGAAAAAATCAAAACTCAATAGTGATGATTTAAATGTCTACATATTAGTGAGTGAATTGTGAAACAGTGGATAAATTTATTAATATTAATAAATACCATCTAGCCTCTTTTTCACAACATTACAACAAAACAATGTAGGTCTCACACAAAAGAACATTAGGCCTATAACACCCATAACATTTAGTACATACCTAGCTCACTCGATTCCAGTGCTGTCAACAGTGTACCTGACTTAACAACTGCAAACGTGTTTATCCACTGCCTTTTGTAAATTATTTTAAAAATCGCTATTTATAAATACAAGATGCGATGCACTAATTAAAATTCAAGTTGATTGATGTTTTACTTACACGTGCATGTGCACAGTTTTTTTCACCTAATTTGATCAAAACGTGTAGGCCTATTTATTTATTTATTATTATTATATTACAACCATAACTATAATTTGTGTCATAGCTGGTTTAGCTTTGAATTGTTAGTTAAACTGTGTCATCAAGTGAATGTTTATTATAGAAACATTAGAAACATAGGAATATTTTATATTGCATTTCATAATAATAATATGTATATCTTGTCTGGATGACTTGCAACCTAAAGTCTAAATCTATGTAAATGTAGAAGTTGTAGAATTATGCCAAATAAATGAAGTGTGATTGTTTTTATAAAGCTCTCCTTGCGTCGATCAGTATCAGAATTTGCACATGTACGCACATCACATGATATATGATAAAGTTATCACATTTCGTATTGTGTGTGGGTAGGCGGGTGGGGGTGGGTTAAACACTAGAATGTTTTACATCACACAATGATATGCATATGGGGCATGTATACCTTACTTACTTTAACCCGTTCAAGCCTGAATTTACCTTTGTTATCTTTCTTCATCCACTACAAACCGCAAATTGCTGTCGCAATTCTCGTCTTGTAGTGGATAAAGATGATTTAGAATTAGGAAAAAATAAAAAGAATTACTATGTATTGCTAATCCAGTTTCATGAAAATTGTCTTTAAAAAACCCTTAGTTGTAGGAAAATTATTTCTGTTTTCAGGGATGTAAAATGATACTTTAATGCATCGTGAGGGCTTAAAGGGTTAAAAACATAAATCCACACTAAATATAATATAGATAAGTAATACCAACCTCTATAATATCCTTCATTCCATCCAAGTGATTTTTTCTCACTGGTGAACGTCTCTGGATAATCTGGTTTTATGAAACCTCCCGCATCACTGTACACCATAACAGGCCTATGGGTGTCCTGAAAGATATTAACCCTTAAAACGCTGAATTATTTTTGTATAAACCATGGAGACCAAATGGTTTTGTTCAATTTGAATTCATCATAAATGTCTTAGTTATCTTTTTCCGATTCATTTGAATACCTATGTTATGGGTCTACGTCTATTAGAAATATTTCAATTCCTTCAGTGCGGGGACCGTCTTTATACTTCAGATTCTGACGTATAAAGACGGTCCCCGCACTGATAGGGTTACTACATAGGATAGTCCATGCTATGCTATGATAGCTAAAGCCCCCTAAATCTTAAAAGTATTTGTTAATAATTGAAATCCTTTACAGATATTAGCAAACTAATTGAAATCCACTTAAAGGGACTAGCCCAGGTCTATAATCATAAAAAAATCGGTGATTTTATTTTAGCATAATAATATGACCATATGATGTAAACATGTCCATAGACTGGAACTGCAAAAGTTTTTTAATTTTTGTGCTGCGCATTCACCAGTTAGGCTAGATATAGAGACGAAGTTATCGTATTTCCTATTTTTGACATGGTTGTCAATAATTAGAAATCAGGAATTTCGTCCCTATATCTAGCCTAACTGGTGAATGCGCAGCGCACAAATTAAAAAACTTTTGCAGTTCTAGTCTATGGACATGTTCACATCATATGGTCATATTAAGAAGCCAAAATAACATCACCGATCTTTTTATGATTTTAGCGTGGGCCAGTCCCTTTAAAGTACATTATTTTTATTAAGATGCCCTTATTATTTACACTACTATAACTTAAAGTGAGGCAGTGATCAGTGGAATTACAATAATACCATTCTTCAACATTTATAAAAGCTAAATGTAATAATTTCATTTTTACCACAATTGAACTGTTCAACCTATTCCATTACCTACTAAGTCCGTTACTTCAGTTATCGCAATTTTACACGTGCTCCTACAATATTCACCACCCCACTAAAAAGTATGCACATAAAGGATGAACAGTTGTTTGAATGTTGTGTATATGTCCTGGAACATTGATCCTTTTTCAGTTGACATATGAAGTCAGATTGACAAGGAAAATTAACCCTTTCAGTTCTGGGATCGACTTGAGAATCTGATGTCAATAGACGTCAGATTCTGACGTCGAAAGTCTATCCCCGCAGTGAAAGAATTAGAAATATTTATAACGGTCGTAGCCGCATAACATAGGTATTCAAATGAAGCAGAAAGAGTCAACTAAGACATATATGGTGATTTCAAATTAAAAAAACACCTTGGTCTCTTGGTTTATATAAAAAATATCCAGCGCTTTAAGGGTTTAACAAAAATGGCTGACCCTGAAAAGGGGTGCAGACAGTAGAGGTGGATCCCGTGACAGTTGGTAGAGGATCCAGGCTGCCATGTCCGTGGCAGTGGATGATATCCCGCCAGGCGCACTTGTAGTGTCGTAATATGCCCTGTGTCAACAGCAAAACAAAACATCACACCTGGCAGATAGCAAGATAATGTACAGCGCAATTTTAAATACTTACAATAGCTTTTAAAGGGAATCTTAACGATCACTTACAATGAATAACGCGTACAAAACTAGAACGAAAATGTATAGTTTTCTACGCTTAATGTAGAAATTAAAACAAAATGTACAAAAATTAACGACACATATAGGCTGTCAAATAAATAAAGGGATCCGTCGTGACTCAGGTAACCAACGCCAATTTAAGAGTCAATAATTTATCATTTGTTTCTTGGCAAGTGGGGTTGTTTGTTGCCTTATTGTATGTTTATATTACTATTAGGAATGATTATCTAAACACACAGGTGCTCTATATATGATAAATTCAATAGCAAATGATACGGTATCTCATGAGTAATAACAGAAAATAAAAGATCGAGTATTATGACCTCAGATAAAACGGCGTCCGCTTATTTGAGGTTGTTTAAAGTGAAATAGTTATTTTTTAATTGCCCCCCCCCGACAAAAAATGTTTATAAAACTGGAGAAATAATCAAAAATATGTGTGGATTGTTTAGTGTTAGCCCCCCCCCCCCCTCCATCTGCTACCATATCGATTTTTTAAAGATGACTGCAGTCAGCTATCTTTTAATATAATCTTTGCAAAGGTTAATTACATCATGAGACATACCTAGAAAACTGTTACATTAAATCTTAATGCAATCTAGCAAACCGTTCTGAAGATATCGCAGGTTTATTTAGGCGGCTGGAAACGTTCTTTAATTTTCCAGACACATAGGTCATATACAAAATTAACAAAATCCATTAAGTTGTTTTTGACTGAGAGCTAAGCCAGTTAGCCGCGGTGGTGGACAGATGGATGAATTAATAGGGCTATTTAAGATAGCATTTAAGATATAAATGTACAATAATCAGTAATATAGTTTACTTTGGTACTTCCAAAGATATTTCCTGTAGTTCACCCTGGTCGTTATAGTCATATGCTTTGGCGAATTCGTCCCAGCGATCTACAGACGTATGCACGAACATAGTTTGCGACATATCCAGAGGAACGAAAATATTTTCTGTTGCCAAATCCTCCCACAGTGTCCCTCCCTCCAGTTTCTCAGCCACGTAGGCTACCAATCCGTACAAGAGGTTATTGTAGTGTGGTCCCTCACGCCATTCTTGTTGAAATTCTAAAAATCTCAATTTCCTGAAAACATAATATTAGGCCTATGGTTAATCTATGACTTAAAAAGACGACGTCAGATTCTGACGTCTAAAGTTGATCCCTGCACTTTAAAAAAAAAACATTTGGTAACTGCCGTAGACCCATAACATAGGTATTCAAATGAAGCAGAAAGAGACATTGATGATGATTTCAAGTTGAAAAAACCCTCTCGTCTACATAATTTGAAGAAAAAAATCAGCGCTCTAAGGATTAAACAGTCCTCGTCTGGATACTGTATTTCATTATATCATAATGTGTGCAGTATTGCAGTACTATTGTGATATAATATTATGTAATACATGAATCAGAGACTGAGTGATACCGCGATACGAGGAATAGGCTACTTACTCCATCAGCTCATGGGTGGTGTAACCATAGATACGAATGGGGTCGTGACGTGGTATCCCTACGGAATGAGCCAGTAAGTCCCGGATGGTAACCTTCGTTGTCACGTGAGGGTCAATTAGATAGAACCAATCACCTAGTATATCACGCACAGGAGTGTCCCAGTTAAACCTGTCAAATTAAAAAAAAGACATTTTATTAAATATACTCATCTTGAATGCTTTGCAGCCGCACCAGTTTATAGCATTATTTTACTATTTACATGATAAATTGATTTCATCTAATTAAACATTGTGTAAAATCGTGTATTGTATAAAATTGATAGTCAGTTTCGATTCTATTTATTCTCATTAGTTCCACACTGAAAGATCAAACATATTCAATTTTAATGCGAAAAAAATGGCAATTCCTTTGAAACATTGCGTCATATCATGTTAGCGATCTGACACAAGGAAATGTGTTTGAGACTGTATTATTTGTACTCAATTAGAAGAGCTGCCACACAAGCAGATACTGATAACGATACCCCTCCGTAGTCACAGCTCGCCAATACTCACTGATTTAGATAATTAAATTTGGTAATAGATAATGTATACAATATCCACCAATGGAGGAATAACAAGTTCATTCTGATCTATTTTATTAGCACGATCATTGCAGTTTTATGAAAAGTAAAAATGAAATGAATCGGGCTTTAGGCCACCTTTGTGCACATATAGGCTAAACTGGGCCAGGAGAACCTCCTGAGGATGGTGAGATGATTGAGATGACACTGTCCTCCAGACACAGGATTCGAAATTCGAGCCCTGGCGGTCTGAGGCCGAGCACGCTACCTCTCGGTCACGGAGGCTCCCCACAATACTAACTTTCACACGTGGATGGGGAAGAAACAATTTTGTTTCTTTCAAACCGCCGAGACCGGGAACCGAACCCCGGACTCTGGCGTGAAAGGCAGCGGTGCTAACCACTACCCTAGGGCCCCCGCCCTTTATGAAAAGTGATATTAAGTCTTTCAAGATCATAGAACAATGAATATTCTACCCATAAGCTAATTTGTTTTACTTTTCTCAATCGTTGTTAGAGAGTTGAAGCTTTTGTAAATAATAGCAAACATTTAACGCAAAATAACAATTGAAACAAGATATTAATGCTTTTTGTTACAATAATTACTATTTTTAGGGATATTTGATGACCAATAAATAATAGTTCAATTCCGATTTTCAAATCTAGCTATTAAGTTCAATTCAAGTGTTTTATGGTTGTATTTGATTCGAAAATTCTAATTCTTCTAATTCTGATAAAAACACGTTAGATTTAGTATTCTGTGTTTATGTACCATCTATAATATATTACACCGAACACTTACGTTAAACCAACATTGATTCAACGTCCTGTGTCTGCTGGGATTGGACTGTTTTGAAGACCATACCACATGGTTAGATTATATGTTGGACTTTGATGATCTATATCTGGTCAGAATCTAGGCTCATGTCATAGCTTTGCCTACCGCATCGTCCAATTAACCCTCCACGTGTTGTATTCAATAGTGATATTTTTATTAATATTTGATGATACACAGTATCTGATACGATTGGTTCGATGTGATAGAATATAATTTCGATATAAGTGAAAAACGTTCATCTGATATTTTAACAAAATAAATATTTTTTTATTACCACGGCGCGCTCATTATGAACACGTGATATCGAATAGTAGGCTATATATACTGCTATATATGTCCTATTATAATATTATCAATATCATTATAATTACTTTATTATCATAATTAATAATATTTGACTACTGGGGAACAACTAGTAGCACTAAATGTTGTTTATTAAGTAAGCATTAGAAAATGAAAAATGAAATGAATCGGGCTTTAGGCCACCTTTGTGCACATATAGGCTAAACTGGGCCAGGAGAACCTCCTGAGGATGATGAGATGATTGGGATGACACTGTCCTCCAGACACAGGATTCGAAATTCGAGCCCTGGCGGTCTGAGGCCGAGCACGCTACCTTTCGGTCACGGAGGCTCCCCACAATACTGACTTTCACACGTGGATGGGGAAGAAACATTTTTGTTTCTTTCAAACCGCCGAGACCGGGAACCGAACCCCGAGCTCTGGCGTGAAAGGCAGCGGTGCTAACCACTACCCTAGGGCACTAATAGCACAGTTGAAGCGAAGGTAAAGCAGAGCCACCTAGTGATTATTATGCTGGAGAAAATGACACTGTCCTCTTTGTAGTCAGGAGGGGGCGCAGCCTGAAATAAATGCAATGGCGGGTATGGATCAAATGGCCTCTGTTTTTATATAATATGACCTCCGCCGTGTGTGAATTTGTGGAAATCATTATAATGTTGATCTCCTAGATGCTCCTGTAGTAATACTAAGTGTCTTAGACATATTGTGGTTATAAACATGCAACAATTTTAACAATGAAATAAATACCAAAACTGACTAGGGTTATAGGCTATATTGTAGTTACGACCTCCGAACTGCTTACACTCATTATCAAGATCAGCGAGAAACATACATAGTTATATACGCACATACAACCATGAATTGCTTGTACATAATATATATGTATGAATATTGTAAATTTCTACGAAGTTTTATATTTATATATTAATCGATCAAATAAATAATCCGTTTAACGTGATATATCTCACATTTTATATCACCTGTAATTATTTTAGCATACCATTGAACATGTGTGCGTCTTGGATTACAATAACTAGTGATCTCAGTTGGAAAAAAACATTAAACAAATCAAGCTGATTATTATGCCTACATGTTTTGAATTTTGTAAAGCACATAATTACCACGATCAGGGCTTTCTTTTTTATATAAAAAGGATGATTTTTCAAATTTTGAAATACAGTGTTATAATAGTATATGATAACTACTGTCAGACAATCAACCGCCTTTATTTCGAACAAGTTCGGTCGAGAGTTTCTCCTGGCATATATCGTGCCTATACTACAATTTGTCGACTGTAGAACGTTCACGTCGAATTGTAAGAACGTATAGTGGTTATCTCAGCTATGCACATAGTCCCATTTTCAAATTATTTGTTACAAATTAGCTAGAGACAATAATCAACGCCAAATTCTTCCCATCTGAGAAGATCCAGTCTGCTCTTATGCGTTCTTTTATCTTCTAAAAAAATAACAGTCTGACTTACTGACTGTGTTTCGAAAGTGCCTGGCCAACCACAGTGCCGACGAAAGCCTTGGTAAGAGAGGCTATAACCACGACGGAGTCTTTGGTGAATTCCTCTTCCGTCTCCAAATCTTTCACACCATACCCCTCAGTAATCAACACCTTCAATGGAAATAACATATGCAGACATTAGACGAGGTCGGGTGTATTTGCAAACGATATATTACGAATGACTACCGCTCCATCCCACAAAAAACACTTTGCCTCTTATAATCATACGCCCCTGACAACTCTTCATTTGTTTAATACAACCAAAACAATCATAAGATCGATCAGATTTTTTAGTCCTCCAATGCGATGTACTACACTCAATTGTTGTCTTTATGGAATTAATATGTTGGCTGAATATGAAAGATTTATCGCTCTATTATGCATGACACAAATCTTACCACGGGAATTTCAGTATCTATTCTAGTGACCGTTGTGAACATAAAACTTTCTGTTCTAATTATGGTAGGTTCATTCGTATATTGACTACTGCATAACGGATCTCAATATATAGGCGTCATGGTTTGTTAAAAGATTAACAGATGGCTAAAATTATTATATCATGTGCATTTGTGTCATACAGTTAGCTATGAAGATTGACAAAAAGCAAGCCCAAGTATGGTTTTCTATCCCCTAATTTAAATGACAACTGAATGACGGCGTTGATCGGCCGATCTCGTCATGTGACAGGCTGAAACACTCTTCGATTGGTCGGGGGTAGAATACTAGACTTAGTCCAAAAAGGAAGCCAATAAAATATAAGGTTAACAAGTAATAATTACATCATTGTCGTGAGCGGCCTGACAATACTATGGTTGCGGTTTCTTAAACCTTCTTGAAATCATTGAATCATGATCATGATTTGTTCGCAATCATGATCATAGAAACAAAAACATTTCAAATTCAAAATGTGACATACATATTTTAAGCTTTCATGCGACATTTCGGATAGTCTTTTTACAGATGAGCATGGTCAAGATCACAATATACTTTTTCGGCTTTGCAGAAAGCTGATTCAGAGAAAATATAGAAAGTATAGGAAAAAATCTTGAAACATATGAGGTTCAATTTCCTATATTTTCATAGGAATATGGGAGGAATCGGACGCATGTAAATAAAATGCAAATTTATATGAAAATAGTTTAATTCACCATACATTGTGGTATATATATTAAACATCAATGGAAATTTAAATGAGTGCGCGTATGAGTACCGGTACGTAATAAGTCATTAAAATAGTCAAATTAAAAAACTTGTGTTTCTATATTGTGTTTGAAAAATTGCCAAGATATTATGTAAGCCTACGCAATCACGTGACGCCGTCAGTTGTATGACACCTACCTCGTCATTCATAACTACACTGAGACTTAAGCCTGGCAGATTATAGCAATCCATAACACCGTTTATAAAATCGTCTATGTCATTTCTGATTTGTGTTTTCCGTTCAGCAGATTTAAAAGCGTCATTTCCTGCTGAAATGACACCACCTAGAAGCATCACGACAAAACATAGTTGTATCTCCATGATTGTATGTAGCTAGTAGACTGTAAAATGGGTAAGCACACTGGACTTTTCTCAGTGTTATTGGTATGATCCAGTGACCCTTGTAATAATGTAGTGATCATTGATAATGATATCAGAAACGCATTTTGCACTCTAGCTGATAATACGAAGTAGTCACAGTATCATGTCTGAAGTGATGGGTCTAGTCTTGGAAAAAATACTCTTGAAGGTTCTTCATTGTTTTAAGACATTGCAACAGAGAAATGTTCCATATAGACTAATATAGAATATTTACCTATTTCACCAAACGTCAACGAGTCTGTGAAACAATTTACTTATGTTTGATTGGCTAGAAAAATTAAAAGCTGAGAAAAGATATGAGTGGAACTTTAGGTCACTTTATTTAGTATGCATAGGCAACTTTAAACTGAGTGAGAAAAAGTTCTCGCTAATATAAGAGGTCACCATTCCAGGGGGGACCTGGAGTATTTTTGAAATACACTTTTCAGATGAGTAGTTTCAGATAAATTATTGAGAAAGAAGTAATGGCTCAAAGACATGTTGTAACAACGGTAAATATTTATTAAAATTAACCCGAAATAAATATTCATGGACGTTTATAAATGGGCAACATCATGGCCAATAAAATATTTGGAGCGTCGCTTCGCTTGGCTCGTTTTCCTTCAGGTCAATACTAGGACTAGGACAATATCGAAGTCAAGCATTGTGCACTCATTCAACAGTGTGACCTGTCTCTGTGTGGACACTGTTATTCTTTGGCCTTCACTTGGATAATTGGCGACGGGAATTTCCTTCAAGTTCTAACAACGCATCTGACTTTTTAAATGCTTGATCTTCAGTTTTAATGCATCCTAGTATATTTTAAATTTTTGCGACGAAGTGGCAATTCTCGCATCTACATTTGTACCTCCAAAGAGTCACACACTAGGCATACCGCTACTTTGTAAGACATATTTATTTCCACACACCAAGTGAAATAAATATTTTGCTTGAGGCAGGATGTGAAAAACATTATGCCGATAGGAAATGAACTAAATAATTTGTCCAATCCAAAAACTCCCCCCCCCCCCCACTGAAAATGGAATAGTGACCCTCTAATATACCACTCACCACTATCAATCAAAGCAAAACGTTATTTGCTTATTAAAAATCCGATAAACACAGCGTGTGATGGGTCTCTGAATGTGAAACATCCTTACTACACAGTATCCATAGCAAAGACAATAATATCTAAGCAACTCTGAACTTTATTTGAAGAACATTTCATGGCACTCCCTTGATTTTTTTGAAATTGGATATCTGTGTTCAGCAAATGGCGCCCTTATTCGTCAAACAAAAATAAGTACATTTTAAAAAAGATATAACCCACATTTTCTCTAATCAAATTATTTGAGCACAGTTACCCCATGTGAGATTGTTTTTCTTAATTACTGTTCAACAATTATTTTTGCTCGATAATTATCCCCGCCAAATGAGCGTAGACTGAGGTGTCATTTTTCATGTCTCTTATGCAGACACGAGACATTGACCCAACATTGGTTCAATGTTGGGTCGGGCGTCAGATACAGTGGACTGGGACAAACTGCTGCGATGGCATCACAATGATATTTAAATTATTGAAAATATTCTTGAGCGCACAGTGGTCGTCGGTTGAGCGTCCCAGTAAACACAAAACATTTGTATAACATTTACACACAACTGTTTTATGTTTACTAAGGTAGGCTTGGTGTGACAATTTTGTGTCAGCAACCACATGGTGAAGCACTGATCAACACTGAATGTGAATAGGTGTTACTGAGATTAGAATTTATGGAACCTCAACCATAACAATGAAATATTAATAACACATACTGGCATTAGAGAGTCCTTTAATTCAGAAAAATATTAAAGATAAATATATACAAAGTAAAAATGTAAAATCATATGAGGTATATATAATTATTTCGTTTATGAACGGGCACGTGTAAAATAATACAAATAGCGTCAGTATATAACTCTTAAATCCAAATATAACAAACGGACCAGGGTCCTTTATCTGCAGTGGATAGTTTGTACTATTTAAGATGTCCGCATGGATTAGTAATTAAAAAAAAAGAACAATCAACAAAAACATGATATCACTCTGACGAAGTTACCAAGTCAAAGGCATATAGTCGAACGATTCAAGTGAAAAGTGCAAACAATATTGGTACATTTATAAAACCTATACAAAACAGTTATTTCATACTGGTCTACATACTAAAAAGCCACAAGCCATCCCCACACAGACGACCTGATTGAACAAAGTGGGTAAAACGTTTAGACCACCAACGGCTCATATATCCTTTCACGGCCGAGGCAATACATTACTCAGGCCTTAACATACAAACTCCATGTATGCCATAAAAACGATTAAAAATCGAGAATTGTTTAACACAGCTTGATTTTTTGCATTAAACTTTTGAGCTTACAGTAACCCACTGCTAATCACACCAAATCCGCCGATCGTGTAAGCACAGGAAAAGTTCAATAATTTTTTTGAGAAATAAATAATAAGGAAACTGAAACTAATACTTTTAAAATTCGGTACAGTAATAAGAAAGGAAGTGTCAGCAGTCAATTCAGTCTTGTTAAAACCCATATATAATGATTATCATCTGCAATTTAGGCACATTTTTCACTGTCGAAAAATTTAGGGCATTTTAATATCTACATTTCTAATATACCCTGTTCTCAAGACATTTTAAGGTCTTTAAAAACTGTGACATCAAAATAAGACATTTGAGGAATTTGTAATATGGCGCATGAACCCTGCTGCTCAAAAGAAACTGTGTAATATATGTCATATATGTGTACAAGGCCATGCCGAATTCAAAAACTTTTAAAACTTTCCAGGAACCAGATCCATTGTAGAACATCTTCTCTGAGGACTATAATCCCATGTGTTGATATTCCCCATGGCTGGACTGTATAATGTTCCAATGGCGGCTAAACTGGTGGGTATATTAATGAACCAGTTCCCACTGTAATCAACTCTTCGTATTGAAAAACGGCATGCAGCTTAAATGACTGCTAGATCTTCAAACAAATGCTGAAAACTACTACAATATTAATAATGTTCGATTTTAAAGATTTCACAACATAGCAGCTTAAATGACTGCTAGATCTTCAAACAAATGCTGAAAACTACTACAATATTAATAATGTTCGATTTTAAAGATTTCACAACATATAAATACGTCCAGCTGAAATAAGAAACACCATTTGTTAATCAGCCGAATTCAAAATTAGCTAAACTCTACAATTTCAACAAACGTTGTGTTCCTGAATTTAGTTTCCTCGTTTCGTCCAACACTAGCGCAGTGGTGGAGAAAAATCAATTACAAATTTGATTAGCAAATAGGCAAAACATTTTTTATTAATTGCATGGCATTTTGCTATGCAATACTGAACAATTTAGCGCTACTGGACTGTCAAAATTATTGTCAGTCGTATGACTGAGGACGAGGTCTTATTATATGCAGTACAGTAGATCTTTTTGACAAATGCAGCAGATACCTAAGCTCCCCGCCGCTTTGTCCTGCAGTATTTTCACAGTTGTACAAGGACATGGACTTAAACTCCCGATATGTTGATTATTGTTCTGCAGACAGAGACTTAAGCTTCCTATCTGCAGATCTGCTAACAGAGGAGATCGTGACCTTAGCTCACGATCTGATGACTGCGATGTTGCTGAATCCCGCATCATGGACTTTTGCCGCTCCCCACTGCGGTTTTCTTTATTTTATGTATTCGTTTGGGGAGAAATTTCTCTTTCAGGCATCCTGAAAAATCAAGATCAAGATATAATAGACATAAAACTCAATTGAAATAATGGAAAAAGGTGAAATTCTCTGATATGCACTGCATCGTTTGATTCCTGAGTATAATGACATGATACATAGAATAGAATGAAATTTGACCTCCATACTATTCTTGCATGAAAAACATAAATAATTCCGATATAAAGACTCTTTGGTATATGATAAATAATTTGTCAACTACTAGTCAGCCACTTAACCTGGTAACACGCAAGAGTCACAAAATTCCAATTGAATTCACTGAATTACATAACAATACTAAATGAAAATGTTATTACTCAAACCTCTCTAAAATGTCTGCTGTACTTAATTGAAATAGATATGGTGTGATCAAGCCTTTAGGGATATCAACCTCAATTATTTTGCGAGTACACAATTATCTTGAAAATGAGGGCTATACTCATTAACAGTAAAGGTTTATCAGTAGCACCGAATTTATGCCTATACCAACTTCAGTATTATGGCATGAATAAAAATGCTCAGGTACTACTGCAAATGTAGAGAAAAATCTCTGATATGCACTACATATTACCTTAATCTTCACATAATTTTTTTTAAAGATTTCCCCCCCGAAGAACTTCAATAAGAAAACAAGTAAGTAATTATAAACTCAAGGACTCTCTGATGGTCGAAAATAATCCGACTACTAGTCAACTACACGGCCCGTAGGCCTATCCTATTTCAGGAATATAAAGCAAAATACACAAAGTAAATTCAAATAATAACACTATGCAAACGCATGACACAAAACCCATATCAAGTATAGAAAGCAAACACATCGTCCCCTTAGAATCAGAACCAGCTAAAGCAGGATGACTCAGCAAAATATGGCACTTAGTATCAGAGGTGTCCAAAACAATTAGGCTATATATATGGTAATGCACAGAGGCGGAGTAGATAATTTGTTTAAAGCATGTCAGTCTTAATAGCTTAAGCCTTTTATGTCACCTCTGAACATGTTAGAATTATCACCGGCGGAAAACAGGCTTAATCGTTTAAGCTCCTTCTGTTATATACTAAAGCATTATTAACACCGATATAAAACAGGTTAAATGCATTAAGCTGCTTCTGACCTTGTCCACTGCAAAGTTACAATGCATGCCAAAATGTGGTTTAATTGTTGAAGCTGGTTATAAAACACAATATAGTCGTTGGTTGATATTAGGATGATTGGAATCAGAACCAGCTTAAACAGGAAGACTGCAAAAACAGCCAACCAGAATGAAAACATTGTCCAGTATCATTGAAGTAATGCTTATTAGGATTAACCCTTAGCGGACCACCCCCGCTATTCACTTTATTGCACCAAACCAGTGTCGACCTGGCTAAGAGGACCACCTGGGACATCAAGCGTCAATTTGTGACCCCTTGTATCACTAAGTCTGCTAAAAGAGCATTCACATCTTCGATGAAAGTCACGCCTCCACGCTTGGATGCCCACAAACGATAAACAGCATTGGTTATCTGGATCAGCCCCTTTAACCTATATGGCAGTCTTGGTCATGGGCTCTACATGGTGGACAGTTTTATGTCATAAAACTTTGGGCACAGGGGAAAATTCTCTTACCTATACCAGCCTAATCTGAATACCAGAGAACGAGCATAAAGACAATGCCCTAAATGCACTGCAATCGTTTTCAAAAATAAAAGAACAGGGGAAAATACCCATACATGCACTGCACCTGTTCCCATTCAGCACAGCTCACATGTAGCCTATCAATAGTTTTTGAATAGCTCCAGATTGCACTGGAGGACAAATTTTACCTTGATCTTGTGATCGCGATTATGCAACACTCACCCATTTTAGAAAATAAATATGACCTTAAGTAGGGCTTATCATGCTGGAGAAGAGGGCATATAAAATTGTTGTGTCCTCCATAAAATTATTCAAAAAGTAAAGTAAGCTGATATTTAGAAACGTGAATCTCTGATAGTTGCTAACTCATATGTCAACTACGAATTGACTACACGACACACACCCCATTTTAGTGGCATGAAAATGTACTACATGCACTGTAATCAAAACCACACATGATGCGACGCATCCCATTTGCAGGATTCAGAGTAATATACTAAAGAAATAGGGGAAAATTCCCTTACATGCACTGCACCTATTTCGAATTTGAATATTATGCCATAAAGGAGGGCCTGCAATACCCTCAATACAGAGCAATTGCAACGACACGTGTGTCGCGGACCTTCCGCCGTATTGGGCCGTCCGCCGTTACTCGCTAAGTGGTACACCACTTCTCTCCACTCAAACCAGTTTCAGCCAAGTTTTTTCTCTTTCTAAATCTGCATGGTCTGACTGACTAAATATGTATTAATTACAAAGAAACAAATAAATCATTATGGAAAGGCCCGAGTAGCCTGCTTTTAGGGGGGAGGGGGGTTTGGGGGGATTAACCCCCCCCCCCTCAGAAAAAAATCATCACCTTATTTAGGGGTTTTCTTATGATTTGGTGATATACTGAGTGAGAAAGAGTGCCCAATATGCCTTAGATCGCATGAGAAAGCTTTTGGAAATCAAAAATTTCCCCGGGGGCGGGCCCCTCGACCCTTTTACAGTAAAATGTTTTCTTTGTCAAGTTTTACCCCCCCCCCCCCTCACTGAAAAGCTAGATCCGCCCCTGTTATGCGATTATTGTATTTAATTTAGACATATAAAGAGAATTTAAATTATTACGAGCTGGCTAGCCTATGCTGCCGTGCAAAGCCATAAGGCATTATCTGCTTACTCTCCAAATGAACAAATACCACCTATGCTTTTGCAGAAAGCTTAGATTGTATGAAAAAATTCGGCTGAAAGGAGAAGTAACTAAAAAAGTTTCAATAAAGTCATCAAAATATAATTTTACTTCAAAAACACCAGGGCGGAAAACAAGCATCAAAACTTATGTAATTACTATATATAATTTAAAGAGTAAAAACTAAAATTAATACATAAATTGCATTATTATGAACGGGCTAGGCCTATATTGTATTAGTGGACAGATTGGTGCATATACCACAACAATCTTTCAAATGGTGACACAAGCACTAAAACTTGCACGACCATCCCCACGGGCCACTCTCAAAAAACCGTTAGCCACCTAAAAGTTCAAGATGACCGCCATTTTTCAGGATGGTCCACAAAAACTATTTTTTGCCATAAAATTTGACTCATTTGACCGATTTGGATAATTTGGGGTTCAAAATATATGTTTTCAGCTACTACTTTAAAGCCTTATAAAATATTATTTATAGGTGTTGTGGCATTTTTAACGATAAAAATATGTCAAACCAACAGCTAACATGCGGGTTAGCAGTAGGTGGGGTGTAGTGGGTTAGTAGAGGTAGTACTTTTGTGTCAGAGGTCATCCACAACCTCTGGATTGACTCCTGGCACTAGTCCTCGGTGCTCAACCTAACTCTCACTCATCAGACTCAGATTTATTTATTCGCAGAATTATTTATTCGACTTGTTTCAAAAGAAAACATACAATTTAATATAAAAAAAAATATTGTCGGGACAACCCTATTGAGACACTATGTGTCGCTCTCATAGGGGCCACTTTGTATAAACAATCATTATAATACTATTCATTTAAAACTCATCACCCAGCTAGCACGAGAGTTTTGTCAACCATGCATATCCCAGCCAACACAAAGACGACAAAGCAATGCTAGCTCGATGTACTTCCATCAAACCTTATTATCTATTTGGCGTATGTTCACATGAACTAACATGACTAAGGACACTTGCAATTATATTTAATTACTGCCTAATGTGATGACTTTTTTGTATGCATTTGTATACAATTTTATGTGTTTTTAGCATACACATCGATTTTATTGAGGATTTTATATTTCCTTGCCCCTTCAGCCGTATTTTCTTATGCAAAGTATGCGCATTTTATCATTACACATGTTAGATATTATACCTGTTCAAAGTAAATATAATAATCACATACGTTTTGATGTGTTTTAATGACGCATGATAATATGCTAAGGGCTTTTGCAATTATGTCTAATTACTAACGTTTTGCTGTTTTATCATGGAAATCGCTGTAATTTTTAATTTACATTTCCTATTCTAATAACCCCTGATTAATGACTTGTCCCTTCAGCCGTTTATTTTGCATTTCAAATTCCTCTGGTATATTTCATTTTCTTATTTTAGATAATTTCAGTGAACTAAGGGTCTATACAATCAATTATATTAAATCATGTTATCGTCTTCGTTGTTTTGAGCATGCAAATCGCGTTTCTTGATGATTTAAAATGTCCTTGTCCCCCTAGCCATATTTTCTTATGTAGTCTACACCCATTGAAGTGTTTCTGTACTTTATAAGTACTGTTTCCATTTGACTAAATTTTACATGAACTGAGTGTCTTTGCAATTACATTTCTATCTATTTATTTCAGTTTTTGCAGATTTTTTCCGTCTAGTTTTTCAACAACATACACAGTGTTCTGTGTAGTCCAGATTTAGAGAAAGCTCTTGTTCTAGTAGTCTTGGTTTCTAAACGGGAAGAACAAATCTATTTTAATTTGTGGATCGTAGATATTTTGAGCATTTCGGCCTAACAAGTAAGTCAGCCAGATATCGCCCCCTTGAAGTAAGAAGGTGCTAAACTGCCAATTTACAAAGTGGCAGTTTTGCACATTCTAACTCCAAGGGGACAATATGCAGGTTGGCTGTCTTTTGTGATTTGGGAAGTTATTGTGCATATTTTAAAATGAATGCGAAACTTGAGAGAAAGACAATGCAATTGTTTTAAAATAGGAACGGAACGACTAACACGTGGGGCCTTGGTTACCACTCGACCAAGGCAGTTCTGAACGCGTTGTAATCTGGCGAAATTTTTTCTGGTATGTTGTGAAAGAGTCAGTTGCAATAGTCTCGCTACTGACCAGTGCCACTGCAATTTGTATGGCAAGAGCTATTACAGAATTGTTTTTAGTACAAACATTACTGTTACCAGTCCCTTAAATGTAACAACAACATACATTTTGCTAAGTGTTTTTTAAGGAACTATCTTGACGCCTGATTATTAACTCGGGTAATTTGTATTTCCTATTTCATATAATTTAATGTGAACTAAAGGCATTTGTAATTATAGCTAATTAATTCCGTTCTTGCTGTTTTCAGCATGCAAATCGGTTTTTTTAGATTTTAAATTTCCTTGCTCCGTCAGGCGTATTCTCTCATGCTATCTATACCGATTTCAGTGCGTCTATAATTTTGAAATTGTATTTTCAAATTGACATAATTTGACATGAACTAAGGGCCTTTGCAATTATATCTAATGACTTCCGTTTTTACTTTTTTTTACATGAAAATAACTGTTATCCTCAATGTTTAAATTACTTTCCCCTTCAGCCTGATATTTCGTCATGCAATGTATACCGATGTCTTATTGATTTCTGTCATTAGACATATAAATATATCGTCTAATAGCGCCTTATAATTATTAACTTGCCCCTTCAGCCGTTTCTTTCTCATTCGCTTAGTTTTGTTTTAACTAAGAGTCTAATGTATCTAACTACTTTTTTGCTGTTATCGACGCTTTTATACTTTCTTTACCCCTTCAGCCATATTTTCTGTTGCAATCTATACCTATTTCAGTACCTCTGCAACTTTTAAAAATTGTATTTGCTATTTCTCATAATTGTATATGAAATTTTTTATTACACCTGACAAATTTCGTTTTATTCTATTGTAACATGAAAAAGATGTTATTGATAATGTTAAATTCTCTTACATGTTCAGCCATATTTTGTCATGCAATCTGTACCCACTTCATACTAATTGCAATTCTGCATTTTATTGATTTTACATGATATATATCTCTTCAAATTAAATAAAATAACTACAGAGGTTTTTCTTTTAATGACGCTTGAACTTGCCCCTTCAACCGTTTATGCTCATTTAGTTCCTTTTGTATTATTTATTTCTTATTTCACACAATTTTTACGTAGACTAAGAACATCCGCAATATTATTTCATTTTTTCTGTTTTGTGCTGTTTTAGTATAAAAAAAAACATTTATCTAGAATTTTAAATTACTTCATTATAGTGCCTCTGTAATTTTGTTTCCCATTTAACGTAATTTTATATGAACTAAAGGCATTTGCAATTATATCTAATTACTTATATTTTAGTCTGAAAAAAAACTTTTATCGAAGATTTTAAATTGTATTGTCCCTTTTTTATGTAATCTAGACACCATTCAGAGCTTCTGTAATTTTAATATTTTATTGCCCATTTCTATGTGCAATTATCTAATCACTTCTGTTTTTGCTTTTTTAAATAGCTTTTATTTTGATTTTAATTTTCCCTGCCCCTTCAGCCGTCTTTGTCATGCAATTTATACCCATATCAGTGCCTCTTTAATTTTAAAACCCTTTTCCACTTTGATGTAATTTAACATGAACTAATTGAAATTGTATTTAATTGCTTCTTTTTTGCTGTTTTAGCATAAAAAATCGTTTTTATTGACGATTATAAATTTCCTTGCCCCTTCAGCCGTATGCAATCTATACCCATTTCAGATTGTCGTATTTCTATTTTACATAATTTATATGAAATAAGGGCTTTTGCAATTAAATCTAATGACTTTTAATCATATCTAATGGCTTCTAATAACCTATGCTTATTAACTTGCCCCTTCAGCCGTTTATTTCTCATTCGTTAAGTTACTCTGACATAATTCAATTTCCTATTTTAGATAATTTTATTGAACAAGGGGTTTTTCCAATTATATTAAATTACCTTCGTTTTTGCAGTTTTTAGCATGCAAATCGCTTTTATTTGGGATTTAAAATTTTCTTGACCCTTCAGCCATATTTTCTCAGCCTATTGTAGTGCTTCTCTAATTTTTTAATTCTTTTACCATTTTGACCTGAGTCTACATGAACTAAGTGCCATTGAAATTACATGTATGTGTAATTACTTCAGTTTTATAGCTTTATGGATGATTTAACTTTCATTGCCCCTTAAGCCGTACTTTCTCATGTATTTATAACAATTTTAGTACCTTTTTAACTTGTAAATCTTATGTCAGAATATTCAACGTATTTTTCACATGGACTAGGGGCCTTTACAATCATATCAGATCAGATTCAGATTAGGATTTAGATTTTGCTGTTTTTAGCATGCAAATCCCTTCTGTTGACGCTTTGATATTTCCTTGTCCCTCCAGCCATATTTCTCGTGTGATGTATACCTATTTCAGTACCTCTGTGATTTGTGTAATTTGTATATTGTATTTCCTATTTTTAGATACTTTTACATGAAATAAGGGCCTTTGCAATGTTATCTAATTACCTCCGTTTTATTATATTTTTAGCATGAAAACTGATTTTATTGACACTTTTAAGTTTCCTTTCCCCGTAAGCCGTATTTTGACATGCAATATATTCCCACTTCATAATAATTTATTGTCTGTATTTTATTGATACCTTAATTACACAGGTTTTCATGTTTTTTTTAGCTAAAATTTTATTCCAATGATGCCTGATAACTATCTAGCCCCTTCAACCGTTTCTTTCCCATTCGTTTTGTTCTTCTGGTAACTTTTATTCAATGTCTTACAAAATTTCACGTGAAATTCACAATTATATCTAAATACTTGCTGTTTTTAGTACGAAAATGGCTTTAATTCAATATTCAATAGTCCCTTTCCCCATCAGCCATATTTTCCCATACAATCATTACCCGTGTCTACGGAGCTTTTAAAGGGACATCTGAAAAAAAAAAATTGAATCTGTGGGAACAAATTTGAGCCTGTGGCCACAGATTCAAACTAATCTGTGGCCACAGATTCAAATCTGTGGGAACAGATTTAAATCTGTGGAAACAGATTGCAATCTGTGGCCACAGATTCGAATCTGTGAGAACAGATTTGAATCTGTGGGAACAGATTTCAATCTGTGGCCACAGATTCCAATCTGTGGGAACGAGTTCGAATTTGTGGCAACAGATTCCAATCTGTTGGAAGGGATTGCAATCTGTGGCCACAGATTCGAATCTGTGGGAACAGATTACAATCTGTAGCCACAGATTCACACTAATCTACATGTCCTGTGACTTTTGTCCTATAAAAATACGATTGTAACACATCCCACGCGGTCGTGAACAAGCTGTATGGGGCCTACTATGGAGATAACCTTAAACACGTTCCGAAGTTCCCATGTTCCGAAGTTCCCAAATTCCGAAGTTCCCACGTTCCGGGAACGTCAAGTTCCAAAAGTTCAAGTTCCAAGAACTTCAAGGTCCGGAATTCCAAATAAGAAAAAATGACAGCATCTCCACTGCCGCAGCAACATTAATAATGTAACGATCGCTCCAATAATTTACTTGGAAACTATATAGGCCAAGAGCCAGGGGTGATTTGATCATAATCATTGACCAAGTCTATGTTTGGTATCATTGGAAAGGTTAGCTATTCACGGTTCAGAAAAGTGATGTCTCAAGTGTCGCTAGCGGTGGAACCAAAAATTAGAGGTCAATAAACCCTTCGACCCCAAGGTCATTTCTATCACTATTAATTATGTGAAAATCGCAGTAATCACAACAATATTCTGTGAAACTCAATGACCTCGACCTCCGTTGTTTTTACCGAGCTGGCTGATACAATGAAGTATGGGGGAGGGTTCTTACATAACCTTGTTTTCACCGATTGACGTCACTGCGTTTCACAGAATAGGCGTGTGACATATCAATATGATTGTAATTAAATTACAAACCCGAAAAAAATGATTTCCTTATTGTCGTTAGCGGCGGAACCGGAAGCTAGAGGTCAATGAACACTTTGACCCCAAGGTAATTTTTTATCACTATTACTTGTGAAAATCGCATTAATCACAACAATATAGGCGTGTGAATATCAATATCACGGTAATTTAACCACGAACTCGAAAATATGAATTCTCAAGTGTCGAACCGGAAGTTGGAGGTCAATGAACCCTTTGACCCCAATGTCATTTTTTATTACTGTTACTATGTGAAAATCGCTATAATCACAACAATATAGGCGTGTGACATTTCAATATGACGGTGATTTAATCACGAACACGAAAATATCAATTTCAGAATAAAATAATCCACAATAAATTGTTATGTGTAATTAATTAAAAATAAAGCATGTCGGTGAATCTGATGAATGACCTTGCCCGATGACACTTGAAAATTTTACACATGGTCAGGCCAGCCCTCCAGATATACTAATAAAATTCTTTGAAAGTCTTCAATCTGATGATGGTGCTGATCATGGACAAGTCACAACAGCAACTCGCCGTAAAGCTATGTCGGCGGCAAGTGACGCCATGTACGCTGTTACTAATGACAGGCTTAACCCATCAAAACATCTATGCCTTGAAATGGCATTTAAAAGCCAATCACAGCCACTTTAAAAGTTATCTCAGTCAATACAAAAGTTATCTTGGCCACTGAATAAGTGATCACGACAGAATTTATATTTTGAGTTCGTGGTTAAATTACCGTCATATTGATATGTCATATTGATATATTGATGTGATTATTGTGATTTTCACGAGTAGTAATGATAACAAATTGCCTTGGGGTCAAAGTAGGTTCATTGACCTCCAACATCCGGTTCCAAAACTAGCGACACTTAAGAATTCATATTTTTGAGTTCGTGGTTAAATTACCGTCATATCAGCAGTCAATCAATTCTTAAGACTCATTGTATACAGGGTTATATGGCAGGGCCAGGATTATGTGGCCACATATTACAATCTGTTCCCACAGATTCGAATCTGTGGCCACAGATTGCAATCCGTTCCCACAGATTCGAATCTGTGGCCACAAATAGCAATCTGTTCCCACAGATTAAAATCTGTTCCCACAGATTCGAATCTATGGCCACAGATTGCAATCCGTTCCCACAGATTCGAATCTGTGGCCACAAATAGCAATCTGTTCCCACAGATTCAAATCTGTTGCCACAAATTCGAATATGTGGCCACAGATTAGTTTGAATCTGTGGCCACAGGTTTAAATTTGTTCCCACAGATTCGAGTCTGTGGCCACAGATTCAAAATATTTTTATTTTCCAGATGTCCTTTTAAAAGCCCCGTACGTTTCAGTTTTTATGTATTTTTTAAACATTATTTCCCATTTGACATTAATTTACGTGAACTAACGGCCTTTGCAATTAAATCTAATTAGGGGGTATGTTCTTAGCATACAAATCGCTTTTGTTGGCGATTATACATTTCCTTGCCCCTTTAGCCGTATTTTCTGATGCAATCTATGCCAATTTCAGTGTCTTTCCATTTTTTTTTAAATTTTATATGAAAAAAAGGAATTTGCAATTATTTTGAATTCCTTTGGATTTATTACATTTTGTTTGAAATTAGCTGTTATTGAAAATGTTGAAATTCCTTGCCCCCTGAGCCGTATTTATTGATCCAATTAATAATCAGTTCATAATAATTTAAAAATAAATATTTTGTTGATTTGTTTACATGAGGTTGAAATTAATTGCGCGGTTTCCATAAGTTTTGCTTTCTGTTTGTTTTAATAAAAGGTATTTCAATGACACCTAATAGTTAAACTTGCCCCTTTAGCCGTTTATTTCTCAATTCATCGGTTACTCTGGTAATTTTAATTGTGTTTACTACTTTACATGAACTAAGAGCCTTTGCAATGACATCTCATTATTTTAGTTTTTTTGTCTTTTTTAGCATGCAAATAGCTGTTATTGACTATTCAAATTCCCTTGCCCCGTAAGCCGTATTTATCATGCAATCCATACCCATTGTAATTACTCACTGACGATTTTAATCTTTTTTGCCCCTTCAGCCGTATTTTCCAATGTAATCATTTCCGATTCAGCTCCACTATAATTTTACTTTATTTACTATTTGACATAATTTTACATGGAATAGTGGTCACTGTAATTATATATAATTACTTCCTTTTTAGTATGAAAAAACTGTCACCTACAATGTTAAATTCCCTTGCCCCTTTAGCCGTATTTTGTCATGTAATCTTTACCTGTTTCGTATTTTTAAAAAAAATATATTGATTTTTTAGATCAGATTAAAATTAAAGTGAAATAATTACATACGTTTTTCTGTCTGCTTTTTTGTTTCAATGACGGCTTATAATTAACGTGCCCCTTCAGCCGTTTCTTTCTCATTCGGTAATTGTTATTTTATTAACTATTTTCATATTTTCACATCAACTAAGGGTCTCTGATTAAGTTTTTTTTCTGTTTTAGCAGTTATACACAATTTGAAATTCCCTTACCCCCTCAGCGGTATTCTGTCATGCAATCTATAACCATGTCATGATAATTTTTTTCCTATTTTACACAAATTTACATGGGATATATTATATCTAATTACTTTTGTTTTTCGAATGAAAATCTTTTATTATAGTCTGTTATTATAGCTGTTATTGACTATTCAAATTCCCTTGCCCCGTAAGCCGTATTTATCATGCAATCTATACCCATTGTAATTACTTACTGACGATTTTTTTTTTATTTGCCCCTTCAGCCGTATTTTCCAATGTAATCATTTACGATTCAATTCCACTATCATTTCAATTTATTTACTATTTGACATAACTTTACATGAAATAGGGGCCACTGTAATTATATATAATTACTTCCTTTTTTAGTATGAAAAAAGCTGTTACTTACAATGTTAAATTCCTTTGCCCCTTCTGCCGTATTTTGTCATGTAATCTTTACCTGTTTCGAGAATTTATTTAAAATTATATTGAATTTTTACATCAGATTAAAATTAAATGGAATAATTACATACGTTTTCCTGTCTGCTTTTTTGTTTTAATGACGCCTAATAATAAACATGCCCCTTCAACCGTTTTTTCTCATTAGGTAATTGTTATTTTATTAAATGTTTTCATATTTTTACATCAACTAAGTGTCTCCGATTAAGTTAGTTTTTTTCTGTTTTAGCAGTTATAGACAATTTGAAATTCCCTTACCCCCTCAGTGGTATTCTGTCATGCAATCTATACCCAGTTCATGATAATTTTTCTCATATTTTACACAAATTTTTAAGGGATATTGTATATCCAATTGCTTTTGTTTTTAGAATAAAAACCTTATTAACGATTTTAATTTTTGTTACCCCTTAAACCATAGTATCTAGTGCAACCTGCCCTCATTTAATAATAATTGAAAATTCTACATGTTATTTTTTTACATGAGATATTTATCTTAAAATTAAATGGAATAATACGTTTTGTTTTAAATACTTCGAAAATTACCTGACCCCTTCAGTCGTTTTGTATGCGTTCAGTCAGTTCATCTGGTCATTATTTGCCTTAATATTTTACATGAAATAAGGTCATTTAAGATTATATGTAATACACTCTATGCACGAGTTTGTGCGTAAACAGGAGTCTGAACTAAATACTTCAGCTTTGGTCACTGTGTGGCGTGTTGTTATTGAAAAGGGTGTATTACTTCCGTTTTAGGGGTATCAAAGCAGCAATAGGTTTCCCCTTTTTTTGCAAAATTATTTTAAAGGCCCCTAATTTGGCCAAAATATGCCTTGGGGCAGGGCAGGCCTCGGCACACCCCTTTCTTCAGACCCTGAATCTGCCTATGGCTTATGTGTGACTCAGTGAGTGAATATTGCTTCACGTCGCTTTCTATACAAGAAGGAAGCCCGATGCCGGGACTATATTCACTTTGCCTTATATTTCGAATGACTCCAAGGGTTCTTTATAGTACACAGTACCATAGGCAGCACTGTACACTCCAGGCCTTTGAACAGTTTGGAGCACTGTATATGCACAACCACGATGATAAATATCCGGCCCGACCGGGATTTGAGCCTGGTACAGGTTACAAGCCCCAGTCGATACGAATGAGCCACCAAGGCCGGCCCCCATGGCTTATACATAAAATAAAACATATAGCCATGTTACTCAGAACCCCCCACGGAAGATTTAAAGGTCAAATTATAGGCACTCCATAACCACCCCTCCCTCCCTAAACTATAGCGCATTTTTTCTATATTATATATACACTCACTTACAATAATGTCTTGCTAACCATAACTGGGCTCTTTCAGAATTATAGTATGTACATAATATGTATGTAGAATTGATAAAATATGCAGGTTACTAAATATAACGAATTACATAGTTTTCAAATATAATTTTTAAATTTTAAAAAAGTCGATTGTTATTGCTCTTTAGATAAATCTCTTTAATAGTATTGGAAAAATTGTATTTTTGTGTAATGAGACCGTAAAATGGTCAATTCTCGTTATAACGGCTGACTTAGATCACCTAGTGACTACTACATGTATAGGACCGGCCCTCAACATGTTAAGGGCCGATACGGCGGAAGGTCCGCGACACACGTGGCAATACACATCCATTTAAAAGATATAAAACAATATAGGGCCTACTAAGATCATGAGGGATAGGGACAAATTCCCTTGCATGCATTGCACCTAACCTGCCCAAATATACTACAATAGCCAGTGCTACACGTGAAACGACACACCCTATTTAAGGGATATAAAGCAAAACTGAAGTACTGAAGAATAGGAGAAAATTCCCTTACATGCACTGCACCTATCTGACTTCCAAGTATCATGCCTTAAAACAAGGGCCTACAGTGCCACAAATACGAATCAGTAACAAACACATATGTCGCAACACAGATCCCCTAGGAAGGATAAAAGCAAAACACATAAAGTAATCGGAAATAGGGAAAAATTCCCTTACATGCACTGCACCTATTATACCAACTTTAGTATTATGCCAGAGAGCGAGGACATAAAATGCCCTGAATGCATAGCAATCGTTCCCTCAAAATACAAAAAGAACAGGGGAAAATTCCCTCACATACACTGCATCTGTTCCATTGACCACTGCTCACAAACCTTCTTTAACGCCGATTTTTTTGCCAAAGTTTTGTTAATAGACGGACCTTATTTTCTTACTGCAATAGGCTAGTTTAACTAAGTCTAGTAATACATCTACAAAACGATCGACAAATGATAATAGATAAAAAATGATCGACATAATCATAATCCTGTTAATAGAGCTATAGACTGATCTTACCACACTAGAGTAATAGGCTAGATTCTTAGAGTTTAGTATTAGGTCTATAAAAAGATAAGACTATTGATATAGAATGTATCAGTATTGTGGTATAGATCATAGAAATATTTTCCTTGGCTTAATATTATTATTATTGAGCAATTTTTTTTTACTCATATTCAAATTGTCATTAAATAGGCTACTGAAATAGCCTTAAATATTATAACTAGGTCAAGACTGGCAAAACACATGCGTCCGACTCCCAGAAAAAAAAATTGCAGATCAGACAGACACTAGACTAGACTACAAATTTAAGGTGTAAACCGACTCCTAGAACTTCCATCAATGAACAGTTTTATTGGAGCTTCAATCTTCATGTATAAAACATTTTTTCTGATTTAAAAGTATGAAAAACAGATGAAAGTTATTACAGAAAATACATAACTATCCATTAAGTGCCAAATCTGAAAAGGGCGACACACACCACCTGTTGGGCAAATGTTAATTACTAATGCAAAAGTAGAATATTATAACGTACTGTGAAACAAAACAATCACAGTCGCTTGAAGTTCCATAAAGTGAATCATGTGCTTACACATGACTCGTATATAAAATAATTTCCTCACAAGTAAGTAAAATTGTGGCTTAACCCTTATCCTGCTAATCACGACTATTGTCATTTTTATTCTCTCTTATTAGTCGACTACATCACTGTTATTGGGAATGAAATGTGTCTGAACATCAAGAAAATATTTGTGCTCAAATTAAAGATACAACTTCAAATGAGTGGAATTTTAAATAAATTAACTCAGCATAAATTAACTTAGACATGCCCAGACGGCCGAAAACATGGGCTTCACTGTGCAATTTAATGCTGAAACGCCACTGCAAAGACCTCATTAAACACCTCTGTCACACCAGCCTATATATCTAGATACGCTCATCCGGCGACCGCCATGCGCTGCATCAAAGCACATTGCAGAAAATAACGTGCTTCGCTCGTGCGATCTCACTTCCATCATCAGTGCGCTCTGAAGTAGATCACACTGCCCTCTGTGCTGTACACTCCCAGTGCATTCACAGTAGCACTTCATTCGTCATCACTAAGCTTACAGTACGTCTACAACTCGCATAGAAGGTCATGCCTGTGTGAAAAGTAGCATTGCCAAAAAATATATTTTTCAAGGCCGTGCATAAACAAAACTTCAAAAAAAGAAAATAGTGTTGAAAAATGAGTTTTCTTGAGTGAAGTAAAAATGTTATTACAGGTGTTGATAAAAGTAAAAAAAATTCAAGATTACTGTGGCAGCCATTTTAAATTTATGCATGAAGAAGTCAGGATCAAATCAACAAAATACTGTTAGAAATGAATTTCTCATGCAAAATATACTTCGAAGAGTGAATGATGTTAAAAGCGCATCAATGAGATGATAAATGAATTGTAACAATTAATTCATGTTTAAAATAATAAATTTTACTTCCCAAATTAGCGCCCAATATAAGTCCCACCAATGCACCTCATGTCCTATTTATTTGTAAATACATTATTAAGTTTGGACGTAGTTGTCTAAACTTATCGTTATGCTAAAGCAACTTTCTTTTTATTATTATTATTATTCTACATCCGCTATTTCTCCCTCAGTTTACGAGTAATTTGACTTCAAACCTTGGCACAATGATCCTTGAGTATACAGGTACCAGGGTAATTTTATTTTCGTTGATCCCGGCAGTGGATCTAGATCTAATCCGGATTTCTGGACGTGGCGCTATAGGGGTTGGTTGTGCTGGGCATCTCCACGGGCTTGACCCTCCGATAACCAGGGGGTAATAATTAAAATACATATATCCAAAATGTTTTAGTGACAGGCCAGCGTGGCGAACAGTGGCCCAGCATTGAACCAACCATGGGTGTTTGACATGAACAGTAGAAACATTTTAAATGATTCAACTTTTAAAATAACAGTTGTAATTACAGAGGGGAATGAATGAATGGACATTTAGCCTGTGCACATATAAGCTAAAATGGGCCAGGGGAACATCCTGAGGATGGTGAGATGAATGATATGACAGTGGAGGTGAGAGAAGAGAAAGAGGGAAAGGTTAGTCGGAAGTACAAAGTCGCAAATGTGCGAACGGTCGCAAATGGTCGCAAACGGTCGCAAAAGGTCACAAACCATCACAAACATTTGCAAACCGTCCCAAGCATTCGGAAATGATCGTAAACGGACGCAAACGGTCTCAAACGATCGTAAACGGTCTCAAATGATCGCGAACGGTCGCAAATGCCCACAAAAAGTCGCAAGTGGATGCAAACGGTCGTGAACAGTCGCAAACGATCGCAAATTGTCGCAAATGGTCGCAAACGGTCATAAATGGTCCCAAATAGTCGCAAACGGTCCCAAATGAGCGTAAACGGTCGCAAACTGTCGCAAAACGTTGCAAACGGTCGCAAATGGTCGCAAACGGTCACAAATTAACGCAAATAGTCGCAAATGGTCGCAAAAGGTCGCAAACTGTCGCAAATGGTCTCAAACTGTCGAAAATGGTCGCCAAGGGTCGCAAATTTTCGCAAACAGTCACAAACGGTCGAAAACGGTCTTAAGCAGACGCAAACGGTCCCGAATGGTCACAAGCGGTCCGAATTTTCGTAAACGGTCTCAAATAGTCGCAAATGGTCGCAAACTGTCGCAAATGGTTGCAAATCGTCGTAAGCAATCGCAAATGGTGTTAAACGGTCGCAAATAGTCGCAAGCGGTCGTAAATGATCATAAACGGTTGCGAACATAAAATCTACTCACCAGAGGACTCTACTATTATCCTAATCAGTTAATCACTAGTAAAATTTAAATCAATAGTCTTGAAACGACTAGACTTTGAAATCCTCTGTTAGAAACAATGCGTTAGAACACATGCAGTGCATACATAATTCACCACATTGACACTAATAGCACATAATTATTGAGAACAGTAGGCCTAAGTCCGTTGAGTCTATTATTTTTAATTTGAAATAAATATTATTTGCAAATTCGTTGCACCATATTTAAAAACGCTACGTTAGAATTGACGCTTAGACCACATAGCACCACCAGTCACAAAGTTTGAGACAACTCATTGATCTATCACGTCAACCAGTTTGCCTTTTTTTATTAGCTCCGGACAATCCGGGTAATAATCAGCCCGTTTGTCACTGTACTCAGGTGTTGATTTTGTCAAATAATTATCCCTTTTAAAAATTGGTCACAGGCGGAAAGCAAATATATTTCCGTCCTCGTTCTGGTATTTTCTTGTCTAACTTGCAGGGTCCAGACTGGTTTAACAGCCACGGTACCTAATTATATCAAAGGGTTTGAAAGGTGAAGCCTAGGGCCTACTTACGGATATTTAAAGGTACTTAGTGGTATTTAAGGGTCGGCCTCCTAATCATATTTAAGGAGTTTAAGGTTATTTTATTGTTTCAAGGGTAGTGCTACCTAATAAATGTTAAGGTTACTTAATGATAGGCCTACTTTAGAGTATGTAAGAGTATTCAAGGGTACGTAATAGGTTTTAAGGTACTTGATGATATTTAAGGGTATTATTGTTATTTGAGGGTACCTAATAATATTTAATGATTTTAAAAATCACCTTTAAAAAAATATAATGATTTAATTTAAAGTCTAAATGTTAATTAATTTATTTATTAAGCTTGATGCATACAATCGAAGTGTACAATATAATACAATATATTAATTATAATATTACAATATATAACATAAATGTACAATAAAGAAGCATGCAAAGGATGTCACTATAGGTGACCAGCACCCAATCGGTTTGACATCCATTATAATAGAAAAAATTACATATAAATATATATACAAATTATATAAAAGTACGTTGTAAAAGTATAAAGTATGCAATAGTATAATTTAAAAGCATAAAGGTACATAAAATAGAAAGTAAACGTATGTAAGTAAAAAATAAGGTTGAAATCATAACTATGCATTAAAAACACGCACACGCCTGACATCGACAAGTACTTGCCCACGAACATATATCATTACTGGTAAATGTGTCTTTGAACTTCTTACAATAGAAATCGTCCAACTCTCCAACAAAAATATCAAAAGAATTATCCGCACGCAATTCTGGTGGTAACTTGTTCCATAGAGTAACAATTATATTAGAATAATACCCCTTATATGTCTCTGTTCTTACGAGTTTAGATTCCAAAAAGGAGACCTTTTTGGTGAGAGCGAAGTCTTGAATTCGGTATATAAGTTTTAACAAGCTCGGAAATATTATTAGAAAAATTGGTCGTATACATGGATTTAAAAAATAATTTAATGTCTGCCATCTCTCTTCGAAATGAAAGTGGCAAAATATTCATATTTACACAGCGATCTTTATAGTTTAGTGGAGGATAATGCATGGCGTATCGTGTAAAATTTCTCTGTATGCGCTCAATTAATTCAATATGAGACTTATAAAAAGGAGACCAGACTGGTGAGGAGTATTCGGCTATAGGTCTTATTAAAGCTTTGTATAGCTTTAAAGTGACTGACGCAGGTGCTTTATAACCAACGGCGCGCCTTATCATGCCGTTTACTTTATTACATTTATTAATAACGTTTTTTATATGTACATTATGTGTCAAGAAGCTATCAACAGTAATACCTAAGTCACAAAAAGAAGAAACATTTTCTAATGGCTCACCATTAATCGTATAAACAAACTTGATAGGATTGCGATTTCTAGTGAAAGAAATAACCTTACATTTCAAAGAGTTAAAATTTAGCTTCCAATATTTGGACCACTGATAAAGTTCATCTAAGTCATTTTGCAACGACATACAATCGTTAATATCAACAATTCGTCGAAAACACTTAGCGTCATCTGCAAACATGGCTAATATAGAGTTTTTTGCACTATCAGGCATATCGTTAATAAAAAGTAAAAATAACAGAGGACCTAAAATGGATCCCTGTGGCACACCAGATGTCACAGGGATCCATTCAGATGCACAGCTATTTAAAACAACACGTTGGTTTCGGTTACATAGATAATCACTTAACCAATCGAACAGTTTTCCACTAAAACCTAATTTCTTTAATTTATGTAGTAGCATGGTGTGATTGACCGAATCAAATGCCTTCGAAAAATCTGAAAATATCATATCCATCTGCTTGCCTTCATCTAAACATTTACCTACATTTTCGTATACATCTAATAATTGGGTTGTACAAGATTCACCATTCATGAAGCCATGTTGCAAAGGATGTATTGATGGTTTTATAGAATCAATAATATTACTATATAAACATTTTTCAATGACTTTTGACACTATACATAGCAAAGATATGGGTCTATAATTACAGACCTGAGATTTATCACCTTTTTTATGAACAGGCACTACGTTAATTCTCATTAAAGCTTCCTTGAACTATATCGTTGTTCTGCATTGTCCCACACTTCTTTTTCAACATATTCTTGTTCTGGTGTTCCCAGAATAAACACAACCTTGATATTGTACTGATGAAGCTTGTCAAAAGATGCCAAGCTCTCACGTATAAGGCTTCTCCTTTCTCTATATTCCGCAGAACTGTGAACAACAAACACTGCAAAGCTCTCATTTCTGTTACATGATAGAGCTGGCCACACGTTTATTAGTACTCTTTCAGATTCCTCTATGGTGACCTTTGGCATCACATACATCCTGTCTGACATGCTATAATATAAATTATTGTCAGGTGAAGATAACACAATCGTCATCGTGATTTTTCTCAAATGTAAACTATTTGCTGGTGAACAAGTGAATAGTCATTTCGATGAAAATGAATGTTGAAAAGCCAAACCACTGTCATCGTTATCGTGGAAGCTATGCTAACACAATTATGGTATGTATTTGGCAATATTGTCAGATATTCTGCACCATCATCAACCATCAAACCCGATACGGTGGACCGCTGATAGTTCGGCCAACGTTGCAGTGGTTCATCGTCGTTTGCTTGTTGGGGGGGGGGGGGTGGGGGTGGCACTGGGATGATTGCTAGTAGTAGTACTTTTTGCCCCTAATCCGGAGAGGGTCATTGGGATCTGTTCTTTCTGTTGCATGCTGTACTGCATGGTATAGAAGCACTGGTTTGATAGTCTAATCGTCTAATGGGAATCTGCAGCGTCCACGAGTCTGGCCATAATCTTCGGGTGGGCTAGCAGGTAAACCTGGCTCCTCCGCTCATCAGCTGTGCCAATGCAGCTCCCGTATCCGTGCAGGCACTGCCAGTGCAGTGTCATTACAGTGCAGTCACTGATGTTGGCCGTGGTAGCCTTGAAACAATCGAAACAAGACTACATAAGTCCAGGAGCTCCCGCTCCGAATTAGAATTTGATTTAGGCAATTTTGTGTAGGGTTATTAATGTAGTCCTAGGCTAGGTCAAAAATCAAGCCGCAAGACAACTAGGTCTAAGAAGCCTAGTCTAAGAGTAAGATAAGAACTAGACAGTCTGTCAGAGATTGCAAACCTCCATTGAAATTAATGATCCTAATCAGTATCCCAGTAATGGTCTACCTATCTGGCACGGTTTACCCGATATCAGTATCAGGCCAATCGAGGTGACTAATAGCTGATTTACGGTCATTTTGAATTCGATATAAACTAGTTAAAAACTTAGGGTGCATCCTCCCCCGAAACCTCAAATTTTGTTTTATAGTAATGGACTAACATCTAACACATTGGGCATGTGAAAGTAAATAATGGCCGATAGGGGGCCATTTTGAATTTGATCGAGTCAGAATTTTTCAAGATGCATCCTCTCCTGAAATCTCACAATTTGTTTTATAGTAATGGTCTAGCCATCTAGTACGGTTACCAAAAACCGACTATGTGAAAGTGAATAATGGCCGATAGGCGGCTATTTTGAATTAGATCGAGTCAATTTTTTTCAAGATGCATCCTCTCACATTTTGTTTTATAGTAATGGTCCAGCTATCTAACACGGTTTACCAAATATCAGCAATGTGAAAGTAAATAGTGACCAATAGGCGGCCATTTTGAATTTGATCGAGTCGAAAGTTTTTAAAAGGCATCCTCTCTCGAAACGTCACATTTTGTTTTATAGTAATGGTCTAGCTATCTAGCACGGTTTACCCGATATCAGGCCTATCGAGGTAAATAATGCTGATTGTCGGCCATTTAGAATTTGTAAGTTAAAAATTCTCAGGGTGCATCCTCCCCGGAAAACTCACACTTTGTTTTATAGTAATCAGGTAATGGTCTAGCCATCTAGCACGGTTTATCAAATATCAGCCATGTGAAAATGAATATTGGCCGAAAAGGCGGCCATTTTGAATTTGATCAAGTCAAATTTTTTCAAGATGCATCCTCATCTGAAATCTCACATTTCGTTTTATAGTAATGGTCTAGCCATCTAGCACGGTTTACCAAATATCGGCCATGTGAAAGTGAATAATGGCTGATAAGCGGCCATTTTGAATTTAATCGAGTCAAATTTTTTCAAGATCCATCCTCTCCTGAAATCACACATTTTGTTTTATAGTAATGGTCTAGCCATCTAGCACGGTTTACCAAATAACGGCCATGTGAAAGTGAATAATGGCCGATTGGCGGCCATTTTGAACTTGGACGAATTGATTTTTTTCAAAATGCATCCTCTCCTGAAGCCTTACAATTTGTTTTATAGTAATGGTGTAGATATCTTGAGCGGTTTTTATGATATTCCACAATATCAGGCCTGTCGAGGTGAATAATGGCCGATAGGCGGCCATTTTGAATTTTATCAACTTGAAATTTTTCAAGATGCATCCTCTCCTGAAACCTTACAATTTATTTGATATTAATGGTGTAGCTATCTTGAGCGGTTTTCATGATATTCCGCAATATCAGGCCTGTCGAGGTGAATAATGGCCGATAGGCGGCCATTTTTAATTTTATCGACTTGAAATTTTTCAAGATGCATCCTCTCCTGAAACCTCACAATTTGTTTTATAGTAATGGTGTAGCTATCTTGAGCGGTTTTCATGATATTCCGCAAAATCTTTCAGTCGGATTTACCGATGTTATAAATTAGGTCAAAGTGCTGGGTCAACTTCAAGGTCAAGGTCCAAAAACCTGAAAAGGCACAACTAGGGACCTTAGAGAACATGTATGTGCAATATGACTGTCATCGGTCCAGTACTTTTCGAGATCTGCTCCGGAAACGAAGTGCGCGTCAAAACGTGTAAATAGGTCATAGTTCTGAACCAGAAGTAGTTCAAAGTTCAAATACCCCAAAAGGCACAACTAGACCCCCTAGGGGTGTTGTGTGTAAAATTTGAAGACAATCGGACAAGTACTTTCAGAGATATGCTCCGGAAACGAATTGTTTACGAACGCCGTAAGATCATCATTTTCTCCTCTGCGACCTTGCGTATTGAATGCAGATTTAAAATATTTTAACCTGTCCATTATCCACCTGTTATAGCTGTTATAGTTATAGGCAAAAGAAGAGGCAAAAAATAAACGGAGGTAGAATCCATAGCTCCCTCCGTCTCACCTGACGGTGACGGCGGGAGCTAAAAAGGGTGTTTGACATACACGTGGCATGAATGGCGTTACCCTCAGCTATTGCACCCTGGGGTCTCTCCGACCCGAGAGCAGCAGAGCCGTGTTTTAAAGGGGAAAAAAATCTTAGGACATCTAGGAATGCCTGCATGGGGGTAAATCACCTAGATGTGCCCAGAACCCCTTATTGGGCGAGTGAATGATAACACTCTCAACAACTCACCATGCCCTATCACCCTCCCTCACGTCATTATCTGTTGTACATCATTCATCTCATCAATGAGCTGCACTGTTTTTATCGTATTACAATGGCACTTAAATTACCATTAATGCAGAAAAGTAACGTAAAGCAATAATTTACTACTACTAATTGCTTGTTGGAAAATAGCATCACCTGTTGATCACATCATAATACTGACTTCAAAAAGTTCATCAGTGGCGGGTCCATCCTAAATACAAGAACATTAGCCGTAACTGATCAAAATTAATGTACATAGTTTATTACATATCATATGATTTTCTTGCTCTAAAAACTCATGAAGTCCAGGTATTACACAACATCAGCTGCATTTATGATTTTCACACTTACTTTGCTCAAGAAAGTATACATGATACATATATATGCAGTCACACTCCAATGCTAGCTCAACATTAAAGCTATAGTGATTCAACGTCTCGAGGTTGATGGATTTTGAGCATTTTTTAGGATATCGCAAAATTTTCAAATTCATACAATATTTGCATTTACCGTAATTGACACTTCTAAATTAATAGATATTATGATATCGCGGTCCGTTGAAATCAATAAAGCTAATGAATTTGAGATAATGTGTCTGGGAAGAGGTCGTATGTTGTAACACAATATGACATATCTACTGCTACATTACTTACCTCGACATTAGTTGCAGCATATATAACATCCCTTCAAGGTTACCTGGTTTATGGTTTCATAAATCACTGGCATCATAATCATGATAATAGCTTTTATATAGTAGGAAGATGCAGGGAGTGGTAAGTGTTTACTTTGTGTTATAGTAGGAAAGCTACACCCGATACAAAGAGAAAATAGTAGGTCATCAATAATGGGTGACTTAAAGCGACACAATCAGGCAAAAATCCCCCATCTTTTTTATTTTGGCTCTTTGATATGTCTATGATATATGTCAACATATCTATATACTAGAATTGCGTAAGTTAACTTTTGCGTTTAGTTTTGTGTTGCACATTTATCAGTTAAAAGAGAAAAACGGACGAAATTAAATTTCAGACATAAATACAGCCCACGGCAACCCAAAAATTTAGAAGACATCAACAATTCTAGTCTACGAACATGTTCACATATTGTGGACTTATTAAAAGCCAAAATAAAAGTGATGATTATTTGATGATTTTGGCCTGGTTGTGTCGTTTTAATATGGTGTGGCCTGATGCTTGTATTATTTAATGTTGTCTAATAATATCTAATTAATCATCCGCTCTGAAGCTTACTGAGCAAAAGGCATATACATCAACAACATTATAGCGACACGCTTGCGGAACGTTTTCTTTCTGGTTCGAGTCCATTCGATACTGATACTGCTCGGAGCAAATCGACCCTGTTCTTAATACATAATCACATACCGTAACGTACAGTTTTCATGATATGATATAGGTGTTACCACATATCATGATAACTGGTGCTCTTGGAATTGTTCAAACACTTTAAAGGTAATACCATAGCTATTTTTGTTTTAGGTCGCCAAGTGCAACCAATATATTTTAATCACAGGATGACAGCGTTTTACAGTGGATTATTATGTCTTGTTTTCTACGCTCCATATATCCATGCCGTACAACTGACTGGGAAAAGTAACCATTACGAGATATTGAGATTTGACTTCATACTGTCAGATATTACTAATTGCATCTGGAGATACAAAGCTTTAAACATTTTCCACAGTACCAGGGGTACATTTTTGTGTATGTCAGATAGAATCTCACGTTGTGTGGTAAGTGAAGCAGCAGACTATGTTAGAGACGGGTTATTATTCCCGGATTCAAGACCAACTTATTGTGGAGTAATAGCTTCAAGTGGAAGGATAGATAGGATGACAGGTGTCTTCATAAAAATCAAGACATATTTGAATCACGTATTGCATATAGAAGTGAATAGATTTAACTTTGAATGGCGACGAACCGGATGTATAGTTCACAACATGGTAGTTATTGATTCTGCGGATAACAATCGTATATTATTCTGTGGCAAGCGCCTACCATGGACTATGATAACATCTGGACATGAAGCAGAGGTTCACATCACTACATACGCTTATAGAAACTATCAGCTCAGCTCTTTCTATAGTAGTTATATGCCTCAATGGTTTGACACGTTTGCTACAAATCATAGGCTATATGTTAAATCGTCTGCATCTTCAAATCTGAATTTATTACATGTTTTTCACCGGTTTGAAATCAATGTAATGAATTATTTTTTATTAGCAGATTCTTGGCAGGTGGTGGAAATTAGTGTAATGTGGAAAGTGTCTGGTAGAAGTAATACGCGCCTTGTAATACATGATGGTCCTGGACATCTATCTGGTATCTTAGTCAAACATACAGGTAACTCAGAGAACAATACATCCATCGTTAGAACCACAGCATTTTCTGCATTTATTCAAATCACTTATTCGTGGATTGAGAACAAAAGCATAGAAATTACAACGGCAACAGTTTCCGGTCGTGGGTATTTTCCTGACTGCAATTTAAATGGTAATTCAGCTACAGCGTCATCCAATGGAGACAAAAATATTGTTTGTTTCTTTAAATTTCACACCCCAACTGAATCTATTGGTCAGGGGATATATACTGCTTACACTGCTATTTATATAGACAAATTTACGTTTAATGGTCCCCAAGCCTTAGTTGATGATAGTCCACATAATTGTCACTACGGTGGCATGTATATTTCTCATTTGATTGATATATCACATAGGATGGTTCCCTTTTGTGAAAATAAACACAAAATTTATGTGAGTGGACGTTATATCGAGATGGCAGTTTTAATTGTTTGGTACGCTAAATATACAAGTGGTTCATTTGATGCTAAGTTCACTGCCACCCGTTGTTTTGTAACATATCTAACACTTACTCATTATCCTAACTACACAAAAGATCGCTCATTTATATACGACGAACCTCCAGGCTGTCAAATGTTTGTATGTGCATCAAAGGAAGAACAGGACCAAGATAACTGTAAAATGATATTTACAACAAAATCAGGAGTTTTTGGCAATTCGTTAATAAAGACAACCTTATCTCGAACTCCTTTTAACTGTATACCTGAATACAGTAAGTCAATTTCACAGCAAACTATAATTTATTTAAAAGCAACTGTTTCCGAAAATTGGCCTCTCGGAAAACCAAAGACCGTCAACATATATGATCAGATCGGTAAATTTGGAGAAATGAAGAAGATATTTCTGTATTTATATAATGCCACAGCTATATTCAATGATGTCTGCGAGGGACCAGAACAGATGCAAATATTGCTGACGCTAACAATATCCGTGTGTCAGAAAACCTATTATGGAAAGTATTTTGTGAGATTGCCTGGTTATATTAACGCTGCTTCCGCTTCTTGCTACTCATATCCATATGTCATCAAACACTATTTGGAAAACGCTACACACTTGTTATACAAAGAAGGCATACATGAACATAAAGGAGGTATACTTCGCGTGGAGTATGCTGAGGACTGTCCTCTGAAATGCAGAAACTACACATTTGTACTTCTCATTGTGAAACGAAGTCAGAACCGTATAGAAGAATACAGACTAGATGTGGGTAATACTCTTTTTCTTGGTTTATCACACAATGGATTCCGTCTTACTGTTCAACCACCGATTTTAAAATGTAGATGTAGCATAACTGTACTGATGGAACACCCAAAACAAAAAATAATAAAAAGGAAGGAGAAACCTCAATTCTGGACATCACCGGCTGGAGATCTTTATACTAAACGGTATGTACCCATATTTGTATTGTTGTGTTTGCTAACAGCAGAGTGACTGAGATGAGGTGACTATTGACTACTACAGATAATCATCGTCGTCATCATCATCATCATCATCATCATCATCATCATCATCATCATCATCATCATCATCATCATCATCATCATCATCATCATCATCATCATCATCATCATCATCATCATCATCATCATCATCATCATCATCATCATCATCATCATCATCATCATCATCATCATCATCATCATCATCATCATCATCATCATCATCATCATCATCATCATCATCATCATCATCATCATCATCATCATCATCATCATCACTATCATTATTGCTGTCCAAAGAGTTACATTATATTAGTGTAAATTATGCATACTGCAATTCAAGCGAAATTGTATAAGCTAAATATTTTTTCTCTTGTTCCCAATTCAAGCGAAATTATGCATAAACTGGATGGTTTTCCTTTTTCTCCAGGAAAACAACCTGGACAATTGCTCAAGCTGTCTGTCGATCACGTGGGAAATCGTTGTCTCAATATGAATCGGCATCTGCTTATAATGTTTTAGAATTTCTACACTACCAAACATCCACAGAATTTGGCAATGTCATATTTTTAGGACTAATACGAGATAATCAGGTTAGTGTAATCTATGGTAAGACAGTCTAAGCATAAGCCGATCAGAATAGTAAGCCTACTATGGATGACGCCATCCGAATAGAAACTTTCCTGCCCCCACCTAAATTCTTTGTAATGAAACAAAGTCAGCAAACCTACGAGTCCTATTACGCAATGTAAGGCTTGTTTCTACAACATTCGGGATCTTCGACCCATACAGATACTCCCAACAGATACTGCGATTACAAAGGTACCCAACGAATCGGACTGTTCCAACTTATTCAAAATATCCCAGGAAAAATCGTCATTCAAAATGTCATTCAATTAATTCAAAATATTCTGGCCAGCGTAGCATGTATAGTGACTCTATTTATATATCGCAACCATTTCAAAATATGCAGCTCAGTAAATACACAACATTGACCCAATGTCGATTCAATGCTGGATAACTGTCTTCGAACACTGGGGCAGTGTTAGATGTTTGCTCGGAATATATACCTATCATCCCCCTTGCTGTCATTTAGCTATTGGAAATAATAATATAGTTTAGCTGCAATTCACGAAATATAAATTGAGATTGGCTCAAGGGCATTTTCGGGTGTGGGGCCTTCGTTTTAGAACTAAATTATCTATAGTAAAATGTACATTAATTATGTGAAGGCCAACTGGTTTTACGTTTGTCCACTGTAGTCTTGTGGCTACCAGACTCCCCATTAATGATCTTGTCTTGATTTGTTCGTTTTAGAAAGAGATATGAATTGTAGCTAGTGTCTCCCAGCCTCGTTTCCAGGGCAGTCTCTAGTCTACGCTGGTATACTGCTTTGAGTATCAGTTCTGTATATGCTGCTTCCTGATAGGGCTAACAAAACAATAGTCTGGAGACCCAAACCTGACCCTGAAAACTATGTCAAGTTCGAGGTTTTGTTGTGCCAATAAGAAAGTGGTTTAAATAATTATGGTTGCCATTATAGGCTTAGTAATATTATTGCCAGTACATGCAATCAACCTGTGTTGTATTATAGTTGGCCTATACAGTACAATGTCGGCCCCGCATTATTGCAACATTGGATCTGTATTTTTGTGTCTATTTTTAGACCTCTGTTTGCGTAATAGTCCGGGCAAACTATAACAAATAATGGGGTCACCCGACACAAATTTCAATAGTTATGAAACCTTTTTTATCTGATTTCTAAGTCACCTGGGAGTAATATTTTGAAAATATACCAAAATATATTGAGCGGAACTTTTATTTCCAACGTAAAATCCAAAATGGCCGCCATAAATATCTCATACATATAACATTTTAACTGTTTCTTTGAATTTTATGTGTGACATAGGGTTTCTAAGGGTTTTTTGCATGCCAAGTCCATTTCTGATACTATTTTTTTAATTGTGAGCATATTTGAGACGTTGGGGTAAAGGTCAAGGTCAAATTGAATTTAAAAGGGACCTATAGATCACGTGCTCAGTGAGTGATTGAGTAGTAATTCAACAATATTAATTTTTACCACAATGATTATCTGACATATATCTATGACATATATTAGAAATGCACAGAGCACAATACTGTAATTTATTTAAATGAAAACACTGTAATATTAAAACCCTGTAAACGACTCACTATATTATAGAAATAGTTTTATTACAAGTTGTAATCTTTCTGTGACGGATGAGTAAGAGCACACACAAAACAGATAAATGTTACCCTTATAATCTTTAACCAAAACATAGTAGCGCAAATAGTCAGCAAAGATAAATTCAAAGTTTATAAATAATTAAGCTATTTATAAAAGTAATCAAATTAAAACAAAACTACTTAATTAGTTTATATTATCAAAATAATTAAAAATGAAAAAAGTCTCGTTGATCATCACTATGATAAATAACAAGACTTACATAAATTTTTTAAAAGTGATTATCATCATAAATAACAAGACTTACATATATTTTTAAAAGTGATTATCATCATAAATTCAATGCATAGTAAATATGTATCTACAACAAAATATCTGATCACCTGACTGATATCAACTGACAAAATATTGACAGTGGTGCAAAAAGATCACTTGGTCGATCTTTCAGAGTTGACTAAATTCACCTGACTATGCCCACGCCTACAATAAAACATATATTATTTCTGGAATCATTAGTAGCCTATTTTTCTCAGTTCATAATAATTGTAACTACTATCAACTGTTTATATTACCACATCAAAATACAACATTAACACGAAATATTACAAAATAAGTGACTAGCTGCTGCAAGTAATAATAAGTTATATTATTTTTATGATAACCCCACTCTCGGAAACTATATACTTGATAGATGAATCAATGGGGGCGTAGGCCACTTTTGTGCATAGAGGCTAAACTGGGTCATGAGTCAGGAGCACCTGCTGAGTAATGAATGAACCAGTGGGGGGGGGGGGTTAAAGCAATATATTTTACTGTAAAGGGGTCGAGGGGCCCGCCCCCGGGGAAATTTTTGATTTCTAAAGGTTTTCTCATGCAATCTAAGGCATATTGGGCACTGTTTCTCACTCAGTATATCACCAAATCATAAGGAAACCCCTAAATAAGGTGATGATTTTTTCTAAGGCAAACCCCACCCCCTTTACATCTGCCACTGCCCACTGAGATTAATCGCCACCTGACGCATCATTATAAGTTTTGAAATAGCGTAAGGCCTACATGGTTTCTTTATCTCTCGCATAGACATCCGATGTAGCAAAAAAAAGTCGTTTGTTGCACAAATGCATTAGTACATTTTATTTTATTTAGCTTTTGACCAATACATATTATATTTAAAAACAGATACAACTAGGGCCAAAGGCCTCATGTAGCTGGGGCAAAGGGAAATACTACAAATTGTTCACTTATAAGGGTGTGTCATTCAGAATGGCATACTCGCTCATAACGGCATGCCCTTATATGCGTATCAAATCTGTGATTTTGATAAAATTGTGATGTTTTACTGTTGATCGAAACACACACCATGCAACGGCGACAACAGTAAATGAACGAGGAATGTTGTGTGCTTATTTTATCTATATCAAGACTGATATAAATGGATAATTAAATGATGCTCATCCACCTTGACTGAGGTTGGAAATGTCCCAATTTTAAGTTTGTCATGTCGGACTGGCAACAACTTAAATTTGGCTATTTATTATAGAGCTGAATTAAATCTCCAATTCTGGAGGTGTAGGCCTATTGCATCGGATGTTGTCCAAACCAGCACGGGTCGACTGTTACACAGGTCCGATGGAAAAACTGTCAAAACGTAGGAAAATCCTACTCGTTACTAACACTGGATTATATTTTAGGTGATCATGATCTTGTCATTGTGGCGAAGGGACCAAGAGCCTCTCCCCTGAGTGAACCCTAGCACCCAAATGGTGGTAAGAGTGATGAATAAGGCGTAGAAACTTAATGGGACACCCTGGTGCCCCAGAGCATAATGTCCATTGAACCCCGTCCATGGTGCCACAGCATGACGACCATTATCAGATTATCACCTATGGTTCTTTAATCAAAAACACATATTTCGCTATAATATTGTTGATTTTTTAAAGCTACAAATCGGGAGAATAGCATTTGGCTAATGTTTGTATTTTTCACAAAAAACGATTTTAAATAAATATGATTAATTTGATAGCTTACACATGCCTTGAAGGCGGGGGCCCTATGGTAGTGGTTAGCACCGCTGCCTTTCACGCTAGAGTTCGGGGTTCGTTTCCCGGTCTTGGCGGTTTAAAAGAAACAAAAATGTTACTTCTAGATATAAAGACGAAATTCCTGTATTTCTTATTTTTGACATGGTTGATAGGGCGGGCCGGCCTACTCCAAATGGATGTGATGCAGGGGTAACCATGTGGCGCTGAATTGAGTCTGCCAGTACCCAGACAGACATTGAGACTTTGTGTTAGTAACGTTAGTAGGTCTACACTAGTTAGAACGATCTCGCCCTCTACTATGTTCCGGGTTAGAACGCAGCATGTATCTGAAACGTAAGATACTCACATCGTCACCTGGTCACAAATGGCTAAAATGGGCGAAATATTTTTCTGGAGGTGTTTTAAAAATGCTCTCACATGATACATAACATAACCAACAGTGACAACCCAAGGTCTGTCCGTTGCAATTTTTTTTAGCTACGTTGTGTTGTATTGGGGTTTACAACTTATTTACAATGCATTATGTTGGCCTACTACAGGAAAATTGGAAAACAAAGTGTGGATATGTCTATGCGGTGACAATCACTAACATGGTTACTTGTTATACTTCTATCAAGACTCAAAGATCATGCTGATCAGCTGTGGTGTGTAGTGCCTATCCCCGCAAACACGAGACGTTGAACCAATGTTGTTTTAATGTTGGGTCAGCGTCGTAGACGGTGGCCCAACATTAAAACAACATTGGGACAATGTGTCTTGTTTGCTAGGATATACCCCCAGTCTACGACGCTGGACCAACATTGATTATTGTGTATGCTGGGTAGACTATAGGCTAATGTGTGCCAGATGTAACAGCACAACATTGATTACATGTGCTCAGCAGACCCAATGCAATTAAATGTTGGCCCAGCGTCTGCGACATCGGACCAATATTGTATCAGCATAGGGTCAACTCATCGTGGTTGCTGGGTTGACATGAGACCTTGCCCGATAACGATATTAATGGTAACTGAAGATCACCCCTCCCTCAGTTCATCTGCAGTGGGGGCTTGGGCGTGAGGTGTTGTGTACAGATAATTCTGACCTCAGAGATTAGGTCAGCTATTGAGGTCAGGTTTTATAAGTGATGTCATTGCTGGCCAATCAGCATGCAGTATGTCTCAGGAGGGGAATTCTTGAGACCAATAGGGCCTACCATATTTGGAGATGGATGTCAGCTATTGTGTCACATTTTAAATGATGTCATTGATGGCTAATCAGTGAGCTGGATACAAACACTTCTCCCCAGAATAATGCTTGTTACCGGTCCCTGTAATTTGCAAAAGTTGCGCCCAATCAGAACATAGCTGATTGATTATGCTGGACAAGGGCCATTGCTCATCAGCCAATGACATTTCTGTTTGGACAGACTTGAGCAATAAACCTACTACCAGTAGTTTAGGGACCGTCAACATCGAACAGTCTTGTTTTGTATCAAACTGATATAAGAAGCTCTATGAGTAGCCGTATCTATTGATAGGGTCCATAAAACTAAGGCCGATGGTCAGATTTATGAATGGAATTCACCCATCTATCAGTTTTATGAATGAAATGACGTCACTTTTTGTCCCAAATTCAAAGACCAGAATCTGTCAATAACGTACCTGGTCTAACGCCCAGCTACAAAAATATGCACATTATATCATTATAATAGTATATACAACATTGGTCGTGCTGCGCTAGAACAGGCTTATAGAAGCCTCTGCAAGCTAGGAGGCAACTATATTCATATTCATCTATGTACAAAAAGTATAGGCATAAAAGTATAAAAAATAATATACATAATAGATGTTTCCTGCGCCAAAACGGGAGATAAAATAACTACATATTATTATAAATAGTAGCAAAGAACACACTCTGGAAAGCGTAGAAACTTATAAAATAACAAGAGCACACTCGACAATAGCCCGCCGCCATTATTGAACTTGAAATCATTATTGCGGCCACAAGGTCAAATTATTGACATAAAATGCGAAAAATGACAATAAATCGGCCATTTTGCATTTTTTTTTAGCCATTATTGAACTTATCCGAGAACTGGTTATTAGTAACATGCATAACAGATTTGAAGATGATACATAAGAAACTTTTCAAGTTATCGCGCCCACAAGGTCAAATCATTGACGTAAAATGTGAAAAATCGCAATAAATCGGCCATTTTGAATATTTTTAAGCCATTATTCAACTTGTCGAATAACTACTTATTAGTAACATGAATAACAAATTTAAAAGGAATACGTGAAAAACTTTTTCAAGTTATCGCGCCCACAAGGTCAAATTATTGACGTAAAAGGCGAAAAATTGCGATAAGTCGGCCATTCTGAATTTTTTTTCAGGCATTATTGAACTTGTCCGAGAACTGGTCATTAGTAACAGGCAGAATTTGGGAAGGATACATGAAAATTTTTTCAAGTTATCGCGCCCACAAGTAAATGTTAACGCCGAATCCGACGCCGGCGAACTTTAATTGCCATAGCCCACCTTTTTTAATTAAAATTAGAAGGCGGGCTAAAAATAAAAAAGTGGAACACTTGTAAATAATAATAAATAATAAAATAATAAAAAAAATGTAAGCTATAATAGTTGTCATGCTTTTATTCGTACATCCCTATATAAAATTATTAGGCCTACTATTACTCTAAAAACCATTGGCTGGCGTCAGCTTGTAAAGCCGTCGCGCTACCGAAACACAATATATACATGCTATGCTAAACGTCGGACACGGTGGTTCGTTGACTGCAAACACCTAAGTATATATAAACATCAGAACCATTCGTCATCCTAGCTGTCGAGTTTTTGGAAGCGCAGCGAAAGGCTTCCCTCCATCAACTCAGACAATAAAGGTTGCGGTAATATCGATGTTGAGCATATAATGTTTATTAAACCAAGTATTCTCGTACATCACACCCAGAGCAGCAGCAGATAATACCCCATGTACAACGATTGTTGATACAGGTTGCCCGCTTTGTTTAATGTTTAATGGGGCAGCGTCTCTGTGGATCAACATTAACAAAGCGCTGGGTCATCGTTCTTACGGTGTGCAGTCCCAGTCAACATACACTGACCCAATGTTGGTTCAATGTTGGTCCATTGTCTGCGACGCATGCCCCACATTAAATATTGGTCAGTGTATCTTGTTTACTCGGTAGGCCTAAAAATGTTGATTTGATATAGGTCCACTATCTACGACACTGGCAGTGGCGGATCTATGGGGGGAGGGCGCAGCAGACGCCCCTCTCCCCCTATTTTCGCCAAAAACTTTAAAAAGTCCCCTAAATTGGCTAAAAATTTTCAAAAAACCCAACCCGGTTGTCCCCCTTTTCTACAGATCCTGGATCCGCCACTGACTGGCCCAACATAATCTTAACATTGTATTTAAATATTGTGTTTTCTGGGCTATATAATACAATTGAACTATACTGGGATAGTCAATACATTCAGATCTGTATGTCTCACCAGACAATACTGACAGGAGCACAGAATGTCAGGCCTAAATATCCATGTTGGATAAAAAACAGCATTTTAGGTTTAGTGATGCAGTCTCTTTTCCTCGCCACCCTCGCTTAAAAGTAGCTGAATTAAAGAATCGTCCAACTGCAAAATGGGCATGTGTGGGACGATCAGCACAACATTGATTACATGTGCTCAGCAGACCCAATGCAATTAAATGTTGGCCCAGCGTCTGCGACATCGGACCAATATTGTATCAGCATAGGGTCAACTCATCGTGGTTGCTGGGTTGACATGAGACCTTGCCCGATAACGATATTAATGGTAACTGAAGATCACCCCTCCCTCAGTTCATCTGCAGTGGGGGCTTGGGCGTGAGGTGTTGTGTACAGATAATTCTGACCTCAGAGATTAGGTCAGCTATTGAGGTCAGGTTTTATAAGTGATGTCATTGCTGGCCAATCAGCATGCAGTATGTCTCAGGAGGGGAATTCTTGAGACCAATAGGGCCTACCATATTTGGAGATGGATGTCAGCTATTGTGTCACATTTTAAATGATGTCATTGATGGCTAATCAGTGAGCTGGATACAAACACTTCTCCCCAGAATAATGCTTGTTACCGGGCCCTGTAATTTGCAAAAGTTGCGCCCAATCAGAACATAGCTGATTGATTATGCTGGACAAGGGCCATTGCTCATCAGCCAATGACATTTCTGTTTGGACAGACTTGAGCAATAAACCTACTACCAGTAGTTTAGGGACCGTCAACATCGAACAGTCTTGTTTTGTATCAAACTGATATAAGAAGCTCTATGAGTAGCCGTATCTATTGATAGGGTCCATAAAACTAAGGCCGATGGTCAGATTTATGAATGGAATTCACCCATCTATCAGTTTTATGAATGAAATGACGTCACTTTTTGTCCCAAATTCAAAGACCAGAATCTGTCAATAACGTACCTGGTCTAACGCCCAGCTACAAAAATATGCACATTATATCATTATAATAGTATATACAACATTGGTCGTGCTGCGCTAGAACAGGCTTATAGAAGCCTCTGCAAGCTAGGAGGCAACTATATTCATATTCATCTATGTACAAAAAGTATAGGCATAAAAGTATAAAAAATAATATACATAATAGATGTTTCCTGCGCCAAAACGGGAGATAAAATAACTACATATTATTATAAATAGTAGCAAAGAACACACTCTGGAAAGCGTAGAAACTTATAAAATAACAAGAGCACACTCGACAATAGCCCGCCGCCATTATTGAACTTGAAATCATTATTGCGGCCACAAGGTCAAATTATTGACATAAAATGCGAAAAATGACAATAAATCGGCCATTTTGAATTTTTTTTTAGCCATTATTGAACTTATCCGAGAACTGGTTATTAGTAACATGCATAACAGATTTGAAGATGATACATAAGAAACTTTTCAAGTTATCGCGCCCACAAGGTCAAATCATTGACGTAAAATGTGAAAAATCGCAATAAATCGGCCATTTTTAAGATTTTTAAGCCATTATTCAACTTGTCGAATAACTACTTATTAGTAACATGAATAACAAATTTAAAAGGAATACGTGAAAAACTTTTTCAAGTTATCGCGCCCACAAGGTCAAATTATTGACGTAAAAGGCGAAAAATTGCGATAAGTCGGCCATTCTGAATTTTTTTTCAGGCATTATTGAACTTGTCCGAGAACTGGTCATTAGTAACAGGCAGAATTTGGGAAAGATACATGAAAATTTTTTCAAGTTATCGCGCCCACAAGTAAATGTTAACGCCGAATCCGACGCCGCCGAACTTTAATTGCCATAGCCCACCTTTTTTAATTAAAATTAGAAGGCGGGCTAAAAATAAAAAAGTGGAACACTTGTAAATAATAATAAATAATAAAATAATAAAAAAAATGTAAGCTATAATAGTTGTCATGCTTTTATTCGTACATCCCTATATAAAATTATTAGGCCTACTATTACTCTAAAAACCATTGGCTGGCGTCAGCTTGTAAAGCCGTCGCGCTACCGAAACACAATATATACATGCTATACTAAACGTCGGACACGGTGGTTCGTTGACTGCAAACACCTAAGTATATATAAACATCAGAACCATTCGTCATCCTAGCTGTCGAGTTTTTGGAAGCGCAGCGAAAGGCTTTCCTCCATCAACCCAGACAATAAAGGTTGCGGTAATATCGATGTTGAGCATATAATGTTTATTAAACCAAGTATTCTCGTACATCACACCCAGAGCAGCAGCAGATAATACCCCATGTACAACGATTGTTGATACAGGTTGCCCGCTTTGTTTAATGTTTAATGGGGCAGCGTCTCTGTGGATCAACATTAACAAAGCGCTGGGTCATCGTTCTTACGGTGTGCAGTCCCAGTCAACATACACTGACCCAATGTTGGTTCAATGTTGGTCCATTGTCTGCGACGCATGCCCCACATTAAATATTGGTCAGTGTATCTTGTTTACTCGGTAGGCCTAAAAATGTTGATTTGATATAGGTCCACTATCTACGACACTGGCAGTGGCGGATCTATGGGGGGAGGGCGCAGCAGACGCCCCTCTCCCCCTATTTTCGCCAAAAACTTTAAAAAGTCCCCTAAATTGGCTAAAAATTTTCAAAAAACCCAACCCGGTTGTCCCCCTTTTCTACAGATCCTGGATCCGCCACTGACTGGCCCAACATAATCTTAACATTGTATTTAAATATTGTGTTTTCTGGGCTATATAATACAATTGAACTATACTGGGATAGTCAATACATTCAGATCTGTATGTCTCACCAGACAATACTGACAGGAGCACAGAATGTCAGGCCTAAATATCCATGTTGGATAAAAAACAGCATTTTAGGTTTAGTGATGCAGTCTCTTTTCCTCGCCACCCTCGCTTAAAAGTAGCTGAATTAAAGAATCGTCCAACTGCAAAATGGGCATGTGTGGGACGATCAAGTGTAGGCCAGCAGTAGCCTATTGAGTACAGGTTGACGGCATTAATATCAGCGACTGAACTGATTACAAGATACTACTCACACGAGACATTGCTCCAATGCTGTTTAAATGTTAGGCCAACGTTTCTAGACCCCCTGTTTCTAGATCCCCATCTTAACACATGAGAGAATTGGTGAATTATACACTCATAGATGTCGCTCAAGTAGACCCTATATAGACTTTATATGATTTGGGAACTTTTAATGTGGTGATGGGTACGAAACGCATATAGTATTATTATCTTGGCTTGTAACTGTGGATGTGGGGTGATATGTCATTGTGGAATGTCCAGGGGCCACTGTTGCATTCTGGGGACCCCATATCCCGTGTATTTTGACAGATGACTATACTTTCAATGTAAATTTTATAACAATTACACGTGTTTGTTCATATGTATTCCTTGGTCTGACCATCTGGTTTAGAATGTCAAGGACACCATTTTTCTTAGGCATTGCCATATTGGCCAGAAAAAAAATCAGGTCAAATTCATGAATATTCAGCAAGAACACACTCTAAAGTGTAATTAATCAGAGTCACTAGCTACGCTAGCGGACTAATAGTGGATAGTCTGATGATAGTCTGATGAATGAGAATGGTGTCTCCAAGCTTTATCCTGAAAGGCGTTGAGGAATATAGGAATATAGGAATACATCTATTCATTGTGTGATAGGTGGTCACTATTATGTGAAATAATTTGTCTTCTACAATATGCTTTGTTTCAGGGAGAATTTTCTCAATGGCTTGACAAGTCGCCCCTATTGTTTACTGATTGGCTTCAGCAATCACATATTTCTACCCGGTACGAATTATCAATGTACACGATCTCAGAAGGAACAATTGAGAGCAAGCATATATACAGGCAAATAAACGTAACAGAAAACCAACCGAACAACGTGGACGCTAAGTGTGCAGCAATTCATATTGGCATCAACTTACAATTTACGTGGATTGCTGTACACTGTGATCATCCCTTTGAAGCCACTTTTCTTTGTCAGAAACCGATCACACGTGAACCTGTGGATTTTTCTCTTGCTCTTAACCCCCGTAATGCAACATGTCAAGATGGTTGGATTCAGATTAAAGGTGCATCCAAATGTCAGATACTACTGAAAGCACCAGCAGAAACATTATCATTCTTGGAAACTAAAGATGTTTGCTGGGCCGTTGGTGGATCAGTGCTTTCTGTCAATTCAATATTACGCACTGACCCACTAACTACAATGGGCAAACACATTGTTGGCTACTTACGAAACACATTTCTCGTCAAGAAGACTATAGATATTCCGCCAGAGTATCGAGATCCAGTGACATTACTAGAATTATTTTTCGGTCAACACGTTCATCATGCAACTATTCAAAGAACATTAGCTGCCCTGCTTTTTACAGCCGAGAACGGAGAGTTAACACCTCTGAATTTTATAGTGAACGTCGATCAAAAATGTGGAGTTTTGTCGACATCACATTGGAGTTCTCGTTTTGATATGCCTCAATATATGGGGCCAAGGTGGGGTGTAAAATATCGAAACTGTTCACAAAATCTAACTGATGTCACTGGAATTATTTGTGAAAAACCACTGAGCCATTATTTACTAACTTGTAAGAAAGATCATTTTCAATGTTCGGATTTTATGTGCATACTGTCAATCTATTTATGTGATCAAGTGAGTGACTGCTATGATGGAAGTGATGAAAGCATGTGTTCTTCTGGCAAAACGTGGAATTTTAGTTCCACAAATAATATCGTGATGCCATATATACTAACTGTTAATTATTCAGGATCTCACTCTGATATTAATACACCTGTTCATGCCATATGTGACGGGATTAACTCATATAATCTTATATATCATCAAGATATATGTGTGAAAAATCAACCGATTTATATTAAACACCGTGAAATGAAAAATAGTAAGGACTTCGGATCTAACAAGGGTGGTGAATTTCTGTGGGATATCAATACAGTATGGGAGTTATATCAAAATGAAATGCGCCTGCAAACTCCAACACAAAATGCCATTTTACTACATTCTAAAAACAATGCAACAAGAACTTTCAGCATTGACAAATATTTAGTGCCGTGCAAATGGAAAGGTGAAAAAATTGGTCTCGAAGACAGGTGCAAAATTAGTGTGTGGAGTATTCCTTGTCATTATAGTAGTATAAAAAATATCTGTCAATTTATGGAATGTCCTGGAATGTTCAAGTGTCATCTATATTATTGTTTACCTATGTCTGCTGTATGTGATGGTCATCATGATTGTTATCAAGGTGAAGATGAAAACTATTGTGAAAACTTGACATGCCCTGGACTACTGAAGTGTCGTGGGGAGAACCGATGTGTCAGCGAGCAAGAGATATGTGATGGATTTTCTGATTGCCTTTTATCTCGTGATGACGAGATAATGTGCGGTAGATGTGTCTCTGGTTGTGAATGTAATGGGTACACAGCTTTTTGTGATGTAGACCAATCAGTACTCAATGAAGGACACTTAAACCATATCAAAGGCTTGATATTAAAAACAAAAACATCGCAGCTTCATTTAAAGCATCTTAATTTGACTGCTTTAATTTATATCAATGTATCACATACAGGAATTGAACTGCTATATTTTAATACAACATTTTCTTCTCAGTCGATAATATTTGCGGACTTTAGTAGCAATATTTTTCAATCGACAAACAATCTTTATATCTCCTTGTTTGACAATGTTATATACTTAAATTTAAAACACAATTTTTTAACTTATTTTGACGAGAACAAAATGGAACTAAAATTTTTAACGCTTTTAGACTTAAGTTATAATCCCCTGGTACTCGTCGAATTAAGTTTAAATCGAATCATGAAACGTTTGAAACTTCTCAAAATAGAATTTGTCCAGTTTTTTCCCAACACGAACCTTAAATTCCTTTCCAGTGGCCTGAATACATTTGACATCCACGTTACTGATTCTATATTTTGTTGCCTTGTGTCCCAAAAGGTCAAATGTAAAACTGTCAATGCACATATTGACTGTGATAACCTTGTAAAAGAACAGTTAAAATGGTGTTTTTACTGTTTAGTTGCTTGTGCCGTGACGGTATCTTTAATTACGTTAATGATTCATATCGGGCTTTTCAGTAGAAATAGCGAAGTACTAGCGAAAAATTATTTAATGGCAAAAACAAACATATTTTTTGCTAATTTAATATGCTCTGTCAATTTAGTTTGCTTGGTTATTGCAGATGTTATGCACATAGACACAATTTGGTTTAGAAAAGGGTCGTTATGTATAATGATTAATGCGTCTACATTTATTTCTTTTGAGGGTTGTTTGGTGTTTAAAACTTACCACGTCATTTGTGTAGTGCTAAAGATTATATTTCCATTTGAACATCAATGTAGATGGTTACGCTTAACAATAGTTAGAAGTTCTTTACCATGGATACTGCTGACATCATTGTATACTTGTAATATAATTTATAGGTATAACAATAATGGAGTGTTTCTTGACCAACTTTGTTCATTTGGGGATTGTCACTCCTACACTATGTATACGGATGACATATTACTGGCTGTAGCGGCAGCCATTGCTGTAATCTGTTTAGTTCTAGAGTTTGCTTCTGCGACTTCTTTTATGATTTCAATTAAAAACAATAGTGCGCAAACAAATCTGAATAAGGAAAGATCTCTCTTCAAAGTGTTTGTAAAATTATACAGCCCGATTTTTATTGGTGTGTTGATAAAGCTGTACATATTATACATTTTCTGGGGTAAGTTGTTTAATATGTTTTCAACAGAAAATAATTGTCTTATTATATTTATTGTATTATTACCAGTTAATATCCTAATTGATAGTTTGTTTCATTAATTCAATAGTGATTAAACATGTTAAAATGGAGTAACATTTGCATTGTCCATACTAATGTTTGAAATTTCGTATAATAGTAGAATATTGTTTAACGGCGTAAATTTCGTGGCCTAACTAGAATTTCTTCAACAGTTCAACTGATAAACAAACATGTCAAGGAGCCGGTGTATAATTCGTTACTGCGTAGTATAGGTTAGGATCAAAAACGCTTGATAATTGAATATTTATTATATATGCTTTTAAGAAAAATAAATTGTGTTTAGCACTGTTTTAGTAATATAGATCAGTTAGTGTTAGTCCATTTATGTCCATCTACATTTAGATCACAATGAGTGTCTGGAGATTTTACGTAGGCTTCTATGACGTACCTGGAGTGTTTTTGCTGGTCTGATTTTAGTTTGTCTGTTAGTCATATTTTTAATTTAAATATCATATTAAAAATAGGCCAGAAATGAACTTAACAACAGCATTCATATAAAATACTGTGAATAACAACGGTCCAAGAATGGACCTGGTAACTGGTGATTTGTTTGTGCACACAGGGATTCAGCTGCCTTAAAGTACTTTATCTCTGCGGACTTAATCATATATGATGATAATCAGCCATTTCCCGCCAAAATGTCAGTGCCTTTTCCATGTCCTCAGACCTGAAGAAAATTCCTGAACTATCCGAATATTTATTGACAAAAGTGGCAAATGAAGGCTGCATCTGTATCTGTTGTATCCTGCCTTAACGAGCCAGATAACCAGTAACATAGACATCATCAAGCCAGACTGACTTAGTCAATGGCACGGCTTTGTAAAGTAGATCAGGTACGTCTGGCGACATTATGTAAGCAAAGCCTTGATAGTCCAGCAGATTTGTGACAAAAAGGCTCAGTTAGTGATAAAAGTACCAAGATTCGCATATTGATAGTTCATTATATACCAAAACATATTAGCTATGGACCCAATCTCAATTTCCATCTTTTTCAGAATTGGCGGCCATTTTCCAAATTTGTCAATTTTGACAGTAGTTCTGGTCTTGTGGTATCAATATCTGAATACAAATCCAAGAATTCATTCCTATGAGCCCATAAAATTAAAGTAGTGATGGCATAAATTAATTAGAATTTAAAATATATCACCAAATTATGTTTAGTTAATGAAAAATGCCTTCAAAATAGTTACAGCGGAGACGCGATATTTACCGGTTATCTTTAAAGTAAAAAAGACACACAAATTTAAGACTACAGGAAAACATTTATTATTATTTTTATTATTTCTATCTAGGTACACAAAACAGGCCTATGATATTCTGTCTAAAATAATTTTTGAAGACTCCAATAACAATTAACTACCCCTGAGACTTCAAAAAAGGAAGGAATACTTGCTGAGAATATTCATGAAATGTTTCCACTGCACGAGGTCTTAGCATATTGACAATGACAGCTCTATCTAACAGTAACATATCAACATCGGGTCTGTCATTTTGTGATGAAGACACTCTCTCTAAACATTATAATATATATGATTTTGTTCTTGTACGTATGTCACCATAGGTCGAGAGTTATTGAGGGAAATCTTGGTTTTCGTGACTGAAGAAAGTATCCAAATTACCGTCACGAACTTGACAAAACACATACAGTAGACAGAACACACTCTGCTATTTCTTAACTACAAAAATTGCCCTTCTTGAACTCAGCAGCTACATCAGGATGACACTCTTCGAGCAACATTATGTCACGTATATGCATAGGCAACCAGCGAGCATAATTAGGGTGATCAAGTGCGAACATCAAAGGAGCTATCTTCTGCAGTACCTGGATGTACAAGTGAAAGTCCCCTTCTCTTAATGATCTGACGAACACAAGAATTGATAACTGAATCTCGAGTGTCAGACTCCAGAATTTAAATTGTGGATTTTCGTCTTCTTTCAGTTGTCTCCACTTGTCAAAATTATCAACAAGATCATTATGTTCGCAACATATGATGAGTAAGCCTTTTGCAACAGAGTGTAAAATGCTGCAGCTGTGACCTGGTGTGCATGTCTTGTTCTGGATACACGCCCTTAAAAAAGAATCAGCCCTTCCAGGAGTTGCTATGTCATCTTGAACAAGAGCTGCTGTCCATCCACTGCTGTCCAATCATTGTCCAAGTGCTTTCCAGGCAGATAACATATAAATCCTCTCCATAACTGTTAGGACTGATCCACTGTATTTGCTTCGTTATGTCAAACTATGGCTGATCACATGCCATGACCGGAGTTTGTCCAGGGTTTGAGTACTGGACATCCATTGAATGACGGGATATGGCCTCTTCAAACAAAGGAAGCAAGGTTTAATTCACTAGTGCCTTTCTCGTGATGTGCATGGAAGGCAGATCATGATAGATTCATATCATCTGAATCATTATCTAGGCAGAATTCATGTACTTGATCCAACCATCTGAAACAAATATGTACCACCTAGGAATAGCCTAATATAAAGGCGCCTACATAAAGGCATAATGCATGGAAAATTGTATTTCCTCTCACCTGTGTTCTTTCTGCATTGCTGATACAGCTTGATCGCCGTGACTGATTAGAGCACTATTAGTCTGTGGAACTTTGGCTTTATTCTTGGGCAGAACCATTGGTGGAACATTTGTGTACTCTTCTGGAAGTGGCGCCTTACTTGGTGAGACGAGCAAACACGTGATTCAATTATCCTTGCCCTGCCGGGATTTATGTGACATGGATGCTGGAACGAAGATATTGCTGTTCCATGAAGAGCTCCAAGGGCTGTGTTTGATGATGGGCTATGATCTATATTATCGTATGCAGCTGTTGTAAAAACTCAATGTCGGAGTTGACGAGGACAGACTACACCTTCTGATTTGCAAAGTTCTTATACATCATATCCCAGATCATCTGAGATGCTAAAAACTCTGTCATATGATACTGATAATCCAAGGTCGTAGAATTTATCAACCAAGCTACGTTTGCGGGTTTCACCATGTAACAACAGCCCCACATATATTGGAAGAGGTGGCTCTCTCATGGTGTTGTGGTAGGCTATCTTCCTGTTGCTTGGTTGCGATGACGAAAAATGCTGCTATAGAAAATACACTGAGCAACACTAAAAACGGTTTGAATCTCAAATGAATTATTTGTCTGTGCTTGAATGTTTGATCCTTCGAACAATCTTCGCAGCCTGTGACAAAGTCCAGGCTTCGTCATCAAACTCGCGCTCATATGCTTGTCGTAAGGCGGCTCTCACGTCTTTGCTGAATGCGAGGAGAACATCTCTACCTTCTCTGTAAACTTGAAGATCTTGTTGATGTAAATGAAAATGAAATGAATCGGGCTTTAGGCCACCTTTGTACATATATAGGCTAAACTGGGCCAGGAGAACCTCCTGAGGATGGTGAGATAAATGGGATGACACTGTCCTCCAGACACAGTATTCGAAATTAGAGCCCTGGCGGTCTGAGGCTGAGCACGCTACCTCTCGGTCACGGAGGCTCCCCACAATACTAACTTTCACACGTGGATGGGGAAGAAACATTTTTTGTTTCTTTCAAACCGCCGAGACCGGGAACCGAACCCCGAACTCTGGCGTGAAAGGCAGCGGTGCTAACCACTACCCTAGGGCACTAATAGCACAGTTGAAGCGAAGGTAAAGCAGAGCCACCTAGTGATTATTATGCTGGAGAAAATGACACTGTCCTCTTTGTAGTCAGGAGGGGGCGCAGCCTGAAATAAATGCAATGGCGGGTATGGATCAAATGGCCTCTGTTTTTATATAATATGACCTCCGCCGTGTGTGAATTTGTGGAATTCATTATAATGTTGATCTCCTAGATACTCCTGTAGTAATACTAAGTGTCTTAGACATATTGTGGTTATAAACATGCAACAATTTTAACAATGAAATAAATACCAAAACTGACTATTAAAACGACCCGAAACATCACCACCAAACAGTTTTAGACGAGTTTTATATAGTCTTGCTAATTTTGCTAATCTAAATACGGGAGCTGCGTCATTTTCGATATGTGTATCCTTCATGTAAGCAATCAGCTCAGCCAAAGCGGTACCTTCAATCCGTTGTTGGCCTTGATTCTTATCTTGTCTATGTTTTAGCTCTGGCTCTATTGTACAATGCTACGAGACAAGTTTGATGATATACTTTTTCATATGTTTTTAGTGGATCTATATCTGAACGCTTCCCCCCCCCCCGGGCCCCTGCAGAGCCCCGTCTTTAATACCTTGTCAAAAGATACACTTATCCAAATTCACAGATCCATTGATTGTGACTTTTGTGGCTGGTCTACAGACATGTCTGTCAAACGTTTCTTTGACATGATGCAATAGCATACCATACAAAAACCAAGACTATACACTTACTGAAACTAATTCTACTACAACTTTGTTATATATCACGTTTCGCCCTCAGTTATGCACGTTGGGCCAACATTACAACATCAGTGTTTCAACGTGCCGTGTTTGCTGATAAATAATGTAGTTATTAATGAGAAATTCATTTTGCAGGAGAAATACTTGATGTAAAATATTTGTATTTATTTCAAAGTTGGTTGAATATATGAAAATAAGCCTGCCTTTTTGCCGATCGATGCTAAAAATGACGGCCATTTTGGATTGCACAATGTTTTATCGAAAAATTATTAAAATTGTATTATTATTTATTTAAATAGATTTATTCTAAGGTGAATTACTGTCAAACAAAGTGTGTCTATTACAGCAAATAACATTGTTTTATTAATCATTAAAATATCAGTATTTTTATTGAATTGGTCGCCATCTTGAAAATAGCGGCCATCTTGGATTCCACCATTTTGACCATTAGTCTACATGTATTTATATCAAAACTAAACATATATACCATACAAAAATCGGCCAAGAGAAAAGTAGTTTTACTATTTACTGAAAAAGTATGAAAAATAGGTAAAATTAGCGGTTAAAATACCAACTTAAAGCTCTCTTGTGCATTTTGCAAAGATCGGACAGAAAATATGTTACATCCTCGTGAAAGTCTGTGCCAGTAGCTTTCAGTTGATAGCAAATATATTGATATAGCTCAAAATTTCACCACTCAGTGGGCGGAAATGTGTAGGCTAATATGCTAGATTTTTTCCAAATCGGAAAAAAATCGCGCATAGGTCATGTACAATTTTGGCCATATCTCAGTAAAGCAGCGGCAGTTACCTGATCAACAGGTTGATTCTGGCCCCTGAATAATCCAGCTATGTGAAAATGATAGTGGCCTAAATTCCCATTCCGGGTGACACCTCACCCCCAGCCACGTCTGGTCTATAAAGGGAAGAAGGAGTCAAGGAAGGTATTTACTTACCGTCAACAAAAAGGTAAACTGAATGATAGTAATCGGAGTTTGGTGAGGGCAGTTTGCCGGCGTGGCAACTGACCATTTCCCCAGATCGATATTGGTTTCCCCTCATCCAACACTACGATATTGGAGACCCCGCCGATGAGACTTACACGCAACCATCTGCTTGGCTGGGCGGGGGCCCTAGGGTAGTGGTTAGCACCGCTGCCTTTCACGCCAGAGTTCGGGGTTCGGTTCCCGGTCTCGGTGGTTTCAAAGAAACAAAAATGTTTCTTCCCCATCCACGTGTGAAAGTTAGTATTGTGGGGAGCCTCCGTGACCGAGAGGTAGCGTGCTCGGCCTCAGACCGCCAGGGCTCGAATTTCGAATCCTGTGTCTGGAGGGCAGTGTCATCTCAAACATCTCACCATCCTCAGGAGGTTCTCCTGGCCCAGTTTAGCCTATATGTGCACAGAGGTGGCCTAAAGCCCGATTCATTTCATTTTTATTTCTGCTTGGCTTTTAACGTGAAATCGACGGCGAAACGAATATATGCCTCTTTTGACAGCCAGGAATAAGATCAGCCGACACACCATTCTCCACACATAGATGTCGCTCAGGTGAACCCCTGCTGCATATATAGTTGTCATATATAATCTCTGAGGTCAGAATGCCGACACACGACACGAACCCCTTTCTTAGCTGTGAAACGTCTGATTTTTTTGTGTCACCGACACTGTCACCACTACGATATTGGTGAAACCCGACGCTCGATCGACCACGCACCTTCTACAGTCAGATCTGCAATCAGGTCACCAACACTACGATATTGGTGAACCTGACGTCGAGATGAACACGCAACCGGTCGTGATAAACAGCGAGAGACACGAGAGATACGAGAGAGACGAGAGATACAAGAGAGCCCATAAATCGCAAAATTACGTGATAAAAAGCGAGAGACACGAGAGAGGTTCCAAAAACCCAAATATGAAAAGCGAGAGACACGAGAGATATGAGAGACACGAGAGAGACTAAAAATTTAAAAAAAGTTAGATTTGTGAAATTATTTTATTGAAAATGAGCAGATAAAAAAACTATATCGGGCCGGCAAATATAGGCATGACTTTGTCTAATGCCCGTAGTTTAACCGTGGACGAGTCCAAATCGTAAAACAACGTTTTTTCAATATGGCAATGAATGAGAAAGATCTCAAACCCAATGTCCGAAAAATGTTCATAACTTTTTAATGGGGTTGCAACAGACGAGCTGAACATGGGATCATGGAGATGAAATGTTACAGATTATAATCAACCAATTGTTGACCTGATTAGTCTTGGAAACGTCTTAGATAGGCCTATGACCGCCCAAAAGAATGTCCCGCATTTTGGATCGAGCACAATCTGCGGCTGAAGCCTTCAGCTACGCTGTTGTCACTCGTTGTTTTAGCCTGTAGGAGATGTCTAAACGGAATAGTCTACAAAATAATAACATTTGTTTTTCCTAAGTTATATGACACTAATTCCGCCGAAATTATGTACATATTTATTTTAACTTGTATAGTAGAAATTCATTCATTCATTCATTCATTCATTCATTCATTCATTCATTCATTCATTCATTCATTCATTCATTCATTCATTCATTCATTCATTCTTTCATTCATTCATTCATTCATTCTTTATTATATTTTACGTTGTAGGTAGGCGTGGTGGTTGCAATTAACTTACCTTCCTTGGTAAGTATTCAAAACGTTGCTCTCCTGTGATTTTCAAAAGGTACAGCAATCCATGCGCAAAGGTGCAACAGCTAGATGTGATTTAATGTCATGCTTACAAAAGATGTGACAATCCACACGTTCAGTTGCGACACCTGCCACCACTTAGGAAGTGTGACTTATGATCGTCAAGTCATGTAAGGCTAGAGCTGTAACTTCACCCTTGTCCATACTGACAATAATGTCACTACGTACTTTTAGTAGCGCTGATACTGTGGAAAGATGTTTCCTGTTGGCTGATTGTAATGGATTAGATAGATGGTCATTTTTTTGAGTTTATAGACGATCGGCTACTACCTTTTCTAAGATTTGGATAGGCCTATATTTTTTCAGTTCGTTTTTAAGAAGAGATGTTTTTAAGTACTATAGTGGTCCCGCATGCGCTTCTTTAAAATTTAAAGTTATTAAATGTACTAATTTCCATTCAAACGTTGAATATGTCTGTGATGGGAATTATTAGTATGTTCAGATAATTTTTGAGTACGAGATCACATGATTTTGACCATGAGCCAAAAATAAGATTTTTAATTTAATCTTCCATTGCACTATTAAAAACTTTCATCTTGGATTTGATTTGAGGTTTTTGCACTGATGGAATATTTAGTACTTTATCTGGTAATTTGGAACGAACAGTTTCAATTTTATTGACAAAATATTTTGAGAAATGATCATAAAGTGATATTACTGATGTGAACTGTGGTAGAGCTGGCGTTGGAATTCTATGCAGAATGTTATTTATAGAGTTGCATATTGGCTGTGCGGATTGTCCGTTCTTATCTGAAAAAAAACCATCAGCTAAATATCGATCTATTTATTTTGGTTTTCTAGCCATTATCTGTGTACTCATAGGAGCGTATTTGTTTAAAATAGAGCTAAGGACATGATCATAGGCCTACTGTTGACAGCGTGCTGAAAGGTCTTTCTCTGAATTCTCTAAAACACATTTGATTCAAAACATTGAGCTGCAAGTGGAGTTCACCAGAGGTACTAGCAAACAAGACTAACATGTCATCTGCATAATATAGTAAAAAAGTTTAGCTTCCTAGCTTTTATTCCCACACTCAAATTCTTTATATCTTAAACTAGGTCGTTTACATAAAAAAGCGAAAAATGTGGGCGATAAAATACATCCTTGCTTAACACCACAATGTGAATTGCTGTCGTAATTCTCGACTTGTAGTGGATGAAGATGATTTGATGTGGCTTAAAAATTAAAGAACATTGCCATGTATTGGTAAACCAGTTTCATGGAAATATTCGTTCTAAAACCCCTAGTTGTAGGAAAAGTAAGTGTTTTTTCAGGTATGTGAAATGATGCTTTAATGCATCGTGAGGGCTTAAAGGTTTAATGAATATAACTACGACATGGTTTCAGTGCATGTTCATGTGCTAAATACTAACCTTTGTAAGGAAGTGACTGGCGGCTTATTTTATCTTCTTTTGTATTCTTACTATATGTATGAAATGTATAGATCTGTTCCCCAGCGAGGTAGGGGCCCAAGAAAGGTGTATTTATTGGGGGCATCTGCGTGTCGTCGTCCCCACATATTTAACATCTATCCATCCATGGCCGAGTATACCACTATTTTGTAGACCATTACTTTATTTTCATGCAATATTACTAGATTTATAGAATGTTACTGTACTATGTAAACCGAATAAACTATTATTATTATCAGGTCCATGATATTAGTATGGTTGTTTTGTGAATGATCATATGTACTGTATGGTATATATGATATATAAAATATATCAAATAAATACGATGTTGGTAGCTGCATTTACGACTTTGTGTTGAGGTGGGAGTGTTAGCATGTGCTTACAACACTCATAGTGGGAAAAATTAACAGGAGATGTTTTCATAGTGTACCAATACTCACTGGAATAACGGTGTATAAAATAATAGCAAACTGACAATAAAGACACTGCATGTGGGTATTTTCTTTGGAAAATTATTCTAGCGTGAAATAATTGTAGGCCTATGTCTCTATGGCCTATTATTTTTGGACTAATCGATACAATATTTACAAGAATGACTGGAATTAAATGAATAACATTGCTGCATTTACATATAAAACTACGTTTTTTGGTGGGTTGGGTATTCAGTCGGTTTAGGTGGGGTTGGATCGTTTGGGCATGGAGTTCCACCCAGTCGCAATGAACAGTGAAAGGGGGAGTATTCAGCTGTTATTTACTCTACTCAAGTAACAAAAGAATAGATACCAGATGCTATTTAAATTTAGTAAACCATAACCCGGTGGCACCTAATAAACTACGTGGGTGATAACCATCCTGAATTAAGTAGCTATTACAAAAAAAAATACTTGTCATTACCGGTATCTCAAAATCATTATACCAAGCTTATACATGTATACCAAAATAGTATTTGTATCATTATCCAGCTAACGGTTGAGTACATGTCTGAGTCTTGGAATGAGTTTGTTTTCCTAACCTCTTTCAGAAAATATTGTCCCATCGATTTTTCTTTAATGACTAGTGTATGAATACATTTCCTTGCAACATAATTATATCAACCAGTAGTCATGAACTTCAATCGACAATCGCACCTCAGACGTGTCAACAGTCCGACTGAACATGCGAGTCACAACTTCGAAATATATGGTGGCAGGAGTCACACCTCATATTGATTGTCTGTTTTCTGCAAGCTGTGAAGTTGAATTGACAACAGCAGCTCAAAAGTGGTGACAGAAATCACACCTTACCGTCTGCAATATATTCTACACCTTTTGTGAACAGCACTTGAAGATCACAGGGCTGCTGTACATGGTAGATCTAGACGTGTTGACAGTTGTCACTCATCATGTTTAGCAACTGCATGCTGCTTGCAAGCTGCGATCTGACGAAAGACACCTAACGATCAAAGTCATGTCACGACATCTAAGCGTCTCAATTGCTATCGAAGTCGATCTCATTAAAATCCTTTATTTAAATTTAAATGACATACCTTGGCAATAAACTACCGGGTACTGTATTATCATTAACATTTCCCACTGGGCACACGATGTTGTTGCGTTGAATCAACGTCGTCAATGACGTTGATTCAACGTCGCGTCGCAAAAGCGGCATGTGCCCAATAGGTTCGTCTACATACGGTAGTTTGAAAAACAAGGTAGGCCTACAAAATATATAGCTTGGATAAAGAATGTTGAACAAGATAACAGTTATAATTTAAATAACTAGGGCATAATAGTGATTATTAGCTTGTTTTTAATCTCATTTTGACAACGGAACCTAAATTTATTTTCTTAAAAAAATCACAAGCTGCTAGATAAGGCTATGAGCACAACTGTATGGCCGACCAAAGGAGGCACCTTCTATGTCATAGACTGAACGACTGGCAGATATAGTTAGCTAGCGTCTTGATTTTGTTTGAAATATTTAAGTGTTCTCTAATCTCATTTTTAAGCCTACCGAAGTGGATCCGTGGCCAGCTTATAAAAATAACATTAATTAATTACGTTGATCACAACACAACGAGCGACAAGGGTTGACGATCAGATTTGACAGGAGTAACGCACACTAACTACTAATTGCAATCGTTACAGGAGTAAGGCGCGACGTTGACGACTCCATGGATGACAGGTGACGATTACACCCCACGAGAGTGACAGGTAAGGATAGCAGCTCGGGAGTGACATCAGCAGTTTCATAATATTTACAGCCAACATCTATGACTCACCTAATAAATGTAGATCACTGTGACATTATGTAGTATACTGTCCATTTTTTGCCTGCAAACTTAAGATTGGACAGTGTTAGTTACATTCAGATATATTTCAAAGTGAAACTGATGAAAAATAAACACATGAACGAGGAACAACAATTTAGCGTTATATAAGCGCCAATTTATATCATAAGAACAATAGACCTGGGCTTCCAGGGCTAGCCAAAAAACAAAAACTAAATGATGTACCGGTACACTACTAGTAATAGTACTATACGTGGTCGATGTTATCGCCTTAATATTTTATAGTGCATTCTGATTTTACAATGTCCCATATCCCCCATAGCAGCCCTGGCTCACCACTGCTCACACAAAATGAATCATGGCATGGGAATTAATTTTATTATTAGACTAGACCCTATGCCTATATGCCCTAAAGCTCAGAATTAAATGTATTTAAAAAAAAATAAGGCTTAGGCTCTCTCGTATCTCTCGTCTCTCTCGCTGTTCATCATTGCTGGTTTTTGAGGCGCTCTCGTGTCTCTCGTTTTTTCGTCTCTCTCACTTTTCATCACCAGTGTCTCTCGTGTTTTTAGGCTCTCTCGCTTTTCATCACCACGCTTTCTCGTGTCTCTCGTCTCTCTCGTGTCTCTTGTATCTCTCACTGTTCATCGAGTTCGATCACTGTCACCAAGCAACACTAGGATATTGGTGACCACGACGCTGAAACATTCATATAAACCTGCTGATTTGGAGTCAAACTGACCAATCAGCCAATAAACGCACAGAAGGATAGTTTTTTAAATATTGGGGGAATTTGTAAAAAATGACACATCATTTTTTATCAGGTATGTGACGATTGTAGGTCATCGTAAAATAAATGCCAGTAGGTTTAGTTAGAAAGGTTATCTGAAGAGAGGTACACGCGTTTCCGCAGAAAACAGCGAAATTTCATTGAATCTGGCTAAAAACCACGTGCTTTCAAACTTTTTCAAGATGGCTGACACGATAGATTGCGCAATAAATTTTGACTGACTGGTCCAACTCTAAATATTGGGAATTTTGAAAAAAAATTCTTCCGATCTACGCCAGTTTAGGCGACTAGGAGGGAACTATTTTTAAATACATTTTCAATCGCTAAACACCATAATTGGGTGAATCGATTTTCACACACCCCCGGCCAATTCAAGAAATAACAGTATTTTTCCTTGTCTAAACGGTACAATCATAAATTTTGAACTAAAAAATATCGCCTCGACTCAGATAACTTTTAATAGGATTAGAGCCATTTAAAACTGTTGGCCTGATATACATATTAACAAGACTACATAAGTCCAGGAGTTCCCGCTCCGAATTAGAATTTGATTTAAGCAATTTTGTATAGGGTTATTAATGTAGTCCTAGTGTAGGTCAAAAATCAAGACGCAAGACAACTAGGTCTAAGAAGCCCAGTCTAAGAGTAAGATAAGAACTAGACAGTCTGTCAGAGATTGCAAACCTCCATTGAAATTAATGATCCTAATCAGTATCCCAGTAATGGTCTACCTATCTGGCATGGTTTACCCGATATCAGACCAATAGAGTTAACTAATAGCTGATTTACGGTCATTTTAAATTCGATATAAATTAGTTAAAAACTTAGGGTGCATCCTCCCCCGAAACCTCAAATTTTGTTTTATAGTAATGGATTAAATCTAACACAGTTTGCAAAATATTGGGCATGTGAAAGTAAATAATGGCCGATAGGGGGCCATTTTGAATTTGATCGAGTCAGAATTTTTCAAGATGCATCCTCAGCTGAAAACTCACATTTCATTCTATAGTAATTGTCTAGCTATCTAGCACGGTTTACCAAATATCGGCCATGTGAAAGTGAATAATGGCCTAAAGGCGGCCATTTTGAATTTGATCAAGTCAAAATTTTCCAAGATGCATCCTCAGCTGAAATCTCACATTTCATTCTATAGTAATGGTCTAGCCATCTAGCACGGTTTACCAAATATCGCCCATGTGAAAGTGAATGATGGCCGATAGGAGGCCATTTTGAATTTGATCAAGTCAAAATTTTTCAAGATGCATCCTCTCCTAAAATCTCACATTTTGTTTTATAGTAATGGTCTAGCCATCTAGTACGGTTACTAAAAACCGGCTATGTGAAAGTGAATAATGGCCGATAGGCGGCCATTTTGAATTTGATCAAGTCAATTTTTTTCAAGATGCATCCTCTCCTGAAATCACTCATTTTGTTTTACAGTAATGGTCTAGCCATCTAGCACGGTTGACCAAATAACGGCCATGTGAAAGTGAATAATGGCCGATAAGCAGCCATTTTGAATTTTATCGAGTCGAATTTTTTCAAGATGCATCCTCTCCTGAAATCACACATTTTGTTTTATAGTAATGGTCTAGCCATCTAGCACGGTTTACCAACTAACGGCCATGTAAAAGTGAATAATGGCCGATTGGCGGCCATTTTGAACTTTGACAAAATGAATTTTTTCAAAATACATCCTCTCCTGAAGCCTTATGGCGTGTGGGATGTTGTCGTAGTTACCAATACAGCGAATTGAAGCTTACACCGAGGTTCCGTTATGGGTCATAACGGCCGACGAAGGACTCCTCCCAATCTTGCCATCAAACTCAAATAACTTTCTTCTCCGTCCGATCAACGGTATTAAATAAACTAGGAAACTGTCTTCTCTCTTGTCTTGTTTAATTGATTAACATGCTATAACAACAATGCACAACCATCCGCGCACGGCACGTCTCTATGGACTTGGTGACAGCGAGCTGCGGCACGTCCGCAGTCGCTGAGTATCACGCTCCAAGTGAGGGAAAAATACTACGGGCCGCACCACGCTGCTCTGCGTGCACACGTCACCACAGTATGACAACGAGGCGGTCATCTCCGTCAGGCTGCGTCCAGGAATCTGGGGATGACTGCCACATTGATTAAGCGATGTCAGGATTCTACAGCCTTACAATTTGTTTTATAGTAATGGTGTAGATATCTTGAGCGGTTTTCATGATATCCCACAATATCAGGCCTGTCGAGGTGAATAATGGCTGATAGGCGGCCATTTTGAATTTTATCAACTTCAAATTTTTCAGGATGCATCCTCTCTTGAAACCTTACAATTTATTTGATATTAATGATGTAGCTATCTTGAGCGATTTTCATGATATTCCGCAATATCAGGCCTGTCGAGGTGAATAATGGCCGATAGGCGGCCATTTTTAATTTTATCGACTTGAAATTTTTCAAGATGCATCCTCTCCTGAAACCTCACAATTTGTTTTATAGTAATGGTGTAGCTATCTTGAGCGGTTTTCATGATATTCCGCAAAATCTTTCAGTTGGATTTACCGATGTTATAAATTAGGTCAAAGTGCTGGGTCAACTTCAAGGTCAAGGTCCAAAAACCTGAAAAGGCACAACTAGGGACCTTAGAGAACATGTATGTGCAATATGACTGCCATCGGCCCAGTACTTTTTGAGATTTGCTCAGGAAACGAAGTTCGCATCAAAACGTCTAAATAGGTCATAGTTCTGAACCAGAAGTAGGTCAAAGTTCAAATACCCCAAAAGGCACAACTAGACCCCCTAGGGGCGTTGTGTGTAAAATTTTAAGACAATCGGACAAGTACTTTCAGAGATATGCTCCGGAAACGAATTGTTTACGGACGGCCCAACGGCCCAACGCCGTAACATCATCATTTTCTCCTCTGCAACCTTGCGTATTGAATTCAGATTAAAAATATTTTAACCCGTCCATTAGCCACCTGGAAGTAACCCACATACCAAAAATTGTTATCCTAGCTTATTTTCTCACAAAGTTATAGGCAAAAGAAGAGGCAAAAAAAACCGGAGGTAGAATCCATAGCTCCCTTCGCTCACCTACGGTGACGGCGGGAGCTAATAAATGGCCCTATTTGACCCATAGATATATTACTGCCAGGACCGTAGGTCAACATTTTGTAATTATAACCATATTTTTATTCCAGAGGAAGCAGTTTTGCTTTACTATGTCTTGGTAAGGGACGCACCATTTGATATCTGGGGGGGGGGGGGTCTAGATTAAAATTGAAAAAAATGTTTGTCGCCACAAAAGTAAGAAAAAAAAAGTTTGTTGAAAATGTGAGCAGAAAAAAAAATTGTTGTCGAAATTGATGAAAAATATGTTGACCAGAAAAAACACCAAATGGTAACGTACATAAAAACACCAAATGGTAACTACATTGAGGTCTACTAGGGAAAGCACACGACAAAAATTTCTTCGACATAACATAAGAAAAAAATTGTCCGACGTTGATCTCCAAAAAAAAGCTTGTTTTCCACCGGAGGTAAAAAAAAAAGTTTGCAAGCAACAAAAACTCTAGGCCCCCCCCCCCCCAGATATCAAATGGTGCGTCCGTAAGAGCTGCGATTTTGGCAGCTGGTGTCCCTTTCACTTAGGTAGAAGGATCTCGCCCTCCACTACGTTCCGGGTTAGAACGCAGCATGTATCTGAAACGTAAGATACTCACATCGTCACAAATGGTTAAAATGGCCGAATTATTTTTTGGGAGGTGTTTTAAAAATGCTCTCACACAATAAATAACTGATGTTAACTAATATTTAACTAATAAATAACTAATGTTTCAAAATAAGCTGAGTGGCTTCATAAAAGGTCAGTAAGTTAGGTGAGGTCAATTAATAGATATTTCGAGGGCGATAATAGGGGTTAAATCGATCGCGTGTCACATATGACACTCGGTCTTACGGTTCAGATAGGCATTGCTTGCTAACCCGTAACACGTGGAGGGTGAGATTTTGCTAACTACTTTCACTCTACCAGCTCAGCTCATCATATATTAGCATAAATTAAGTCGCCATCTTGTTTCGGCGGAGAGCACGGCCAGCAGCACTGTCTGGAAATGTAGTCTAGACATTTTGGATAAAATAAAAAATAAAATTGCAGTCGCGAAAGTCACACATTACATCACACATCGTGTGATTGATTTTGTAGAAAAATTTGATGGCCTATTTTCCCATACGTTCAGGCCGACGTGCGTTCTGTTGGGTCAGAGTTCACATATGACATGCGCTCACCGCTGATGGCTGACAGAGGGACGACAGCCGGCAGTATATGTTCATGAGTCATGAGCTGGTGCGGCACGCCGAACAGTCACACACACACCTTGCAAACTAAACCGACGGGCACTAGTCTACACGTGCCGACACAAATCGAAGCGAGCGACCGATTTTGACGTCACAACAAATGATTCTCATATGATGTTCATTGTGAGAAATATCCGTCAATGAATTACTCACTATGCAGACTTTATAAACTACTGTCTGTCAGAATTACAACAAATAATTTTCAAAATTAAGTCGAACTGTAGATGAATATACAGTTGAACTTGCCTATCGTCACGAGAACGAATTTTTCTCACGATAGGAAGACTTTAATTGTTATGTATTTACTCTGACTTATACGACTTGACAGTTGTGCTATCTTGACTATTTTGATATTTCTGTGGCTCTTCGACTTGTGTGGAAATTTTTTCCACACAGGTCGAATTACCAAGTACTACAAACTCATAGCTTGGAATAGTCTTTTAGCAATTATTCTGGCATCTGTACATGACATTTTATGACCTACAATCCTCACAATTTCAATGTATTTTTACGCGAAATAGTTCAACGAAATAGCATGATCCCTACAACGCACAATTTCTGCACAGATTTTTCAGACATTTCAGCAACCCTGCAACATGTAACCCCATCCTGGGTCATTCTTCTAACTACAGCTTCCTTTCACATCAAGATCTTCGCTCAAATGATCCGCTGTGCACACAATTCTTAAAATAGAACGAGACGGCTGGCGATAGCAGCCACATGGTGGCTGAGTGGCTGAGGGTGAAGAGAGATGCGTCATTACAATGCTTAATATTGGCGACGCATCAGTACTGTCACTGTCAGTACAACACAAGCGAAGATTGTGTGAACTTTAATTATTCTGCATAATGTACATGTATGCCGTGTCAAACACACTTAAATCTGCACATTTAGCCATATATGCCCGCAAATTCGAGTGTTTCACTTTTTAAATGATGTCAACTGTTTTATACAAGTCACCTGATTTCAACAGGCTCATCTTGCTTGTTGTGTGGGATATATTCACTGAGTACGGAGTAGACTTCTTTTGCTGATTGCTACAGACATTAACAATACACAACGACACAGCGTGCCTCTACAGTCTAACACATTCATCAGACCACACGTATAAGGTCTACAGCCCACACTAGTCAAATCACAGAGTTTAGCCGTTAATACTACAGCTTACATAATGTCTACACACAGTGTAGAGCTGCACAGTTCAACAGTCTGGTCGTTATTATAGCAACGGCCGTCACGGCCGTACGCACCCGCCTAAGGTCGGGATACCCTCAAGCAAGTTCCCAAGTTCCGAGAACTTCAAGTTCCGAGTTTCAAGTTCCGGGAACTTCAAGTTCCGAAATTCCAAAATAATTGAAAAAATATATTAAACATTAGTTGCAAAAATCGTTTTTGGTCGGAAAAACATTTTGATACCCATTATTAATTTTAAGTGCTGTAGACTAGTTAGTTTTTTACATATTGATATTTTGTAGGCGATCTTGGCAAATATTTCAAGATATAGGCCTACAGGTAGACTATGAAATAATATTTACAATAGAACAGCAAATATATTATACAAAATCTAAAATAAAGAGTATTACAATAACATATTTTCCCACATATAGGCCTACTTAGGGACGCATCATTAGATATCTGGGGGGGGGGGGCTAGAGTTTTTGTTGCTTGCAAACTTTTTTTTTCACCTCCGAGAGAAAAGAATCTTTTTTCTGGCAATCCACGTCTGACAATTTTTTTTTTATGTTTTGTCAAAGAATTTTTTTGTCGTACGCTTTCCCTATTATGTACGTTACCATTTGTTTGTTTTTTTCTGGTCAACATATTTTTCATCAATTTCGACAACAAACTTTTTTTTCTGCCCACATATTTAGCAAACTTTTTTTTCTGACTTTTGTGGCGACAAACTATTTTTTTCTATTTTTTTCCAGGCCCCCCCCCCCCCCCCCTAGATATCAAATGGTGCGTCCCTTAATTATGTTCGAGTGGTGGTCGCAGACGATAGAACAACATTATTAAACGATTACTATAGTATCGGGTCTTTGTCGTGTTTGATGGAATATATTGTTTACTACACTGTAGAGCTATTGAGATCTTTCCTCCACGCGCGACGCTGTTTGCACCGCCCCCCGGCAATCAACAAGCATCTCGACCCGTGAGAAAATTATGAAATGGGACAGTAGGTCTACCTAATAACAGTGAAAACAGTGTCGATGATATTTTAAGGACCAACGTTGAGACCACATGGATTTCTTCCCAGCAAACACGACGCATTGACCCATTGTTGGTTTTATGTTGAACCACCGTCTGCGACGCTGCCCCAACGTAAAATCAGCATTGGGTCAATAAGTGGTGTTTGCTGGGTGTCATCTGCTAGGTGTGATTTGTAGGCCTATAGGCCTATCAATATTTTCTATGCCTATAGGGGCATGTTATAATAGTCTTTGAACTTGAAAACCAACTGGGCCTACTCAGGTCAACTCTTCTGTGGATGACTGCTAATACCAGCTGTAAATCTCCCATCAAACAGACATTGACCCGATCTTAGATTATAATGCTGCTGTAAGGTCGCAGACGTTGGACAAACCTTACCTCAACTTTAAGTCAACGTCCGGTCTACACATAGAGGCCTAATTCGTCATTTGAACATAAAAATGAGTGTGCGCAGTCTCTGGTGGTTAAAACCTGGAAATTAGAAATCGCTGGCTCGAACCCTCCTCTGGCATAGGCCTACAGTGTATGTGCACAAAGCTGGCCTAGTCTGGAAAACCACATTTAATTCCATTCATGTGCGCAGCTTGGCAAAACTATAAAGCGTGGAAAGGAAAAAGGCAGTAGGCCTAGGCCCTATCTAAAATGTTTATTGTTGAAATAGGAAAAACCATTTTTTTGTTTACTTTTTTTCGGAATTTGGGAACTTGTAGCTCCCGGAATTTGGGAACTTGTCTTAGGGTATCCCCCTGTGGTCAACTATATAAACACGGGGATTTCTCAGATTTTCAACATCAACCCAGATGACAGACATGTGGGAACCCGCGTCTCACCGTTCGGGCTGGTTCGGGCGTGTCCGACCTTTGACGAAAGGCGGTAGCCCGCCTAGCCTCAATTTCGAATCGCGCTGCATCAGTGATGCGCGTCACTTACTCCCAGGCTGCCGAGTCGAGCATACGTCTCGCTAGACTCAAGTGCCGAGCCCATGGCTAGGTTGTCGCGTTCTGCGTGGAAATGTGTGCACTAAAGTTGTTACAACGTCTAGACTAAATAAACAAGAATGAACTGGAAAATGAATTAACCAAGTTATTTGTGTTCCGTCCAGTGGCAGATCCAGCATAGGGCGTACCCGGCGTACGCCCCCCCCCCCCCCCGTTATTAGTGAAAATATTGAATTTTCATGCATTTTTTTGAATAAAGTGAAGCTAACACCCCTTTTTTCAGCCAAAATGTGGCTTACGCCCCTCCTCTTGCACATTCTGGATCCGCAACTGCCGTCGTCCCGACGAGAAAAAAGACTGAAGTGACTAATCCCCTATTAGTGAGAAGCCCTACACTTACATTGATGCCCCCGACGTTTGATCGACATGCACCCTTCTGATTTGGACGATTGTCACCAATACTTACATTGGTGACCCCAGACGTTTGATACTACTCGCAACAGTTTTTTCACCTAGCAACACTCGACACAAAACCACTGGTTTCGAGGATAGCTTTTTTATAAAATTTAGGGGATTTTTCGGAAAAATGACACATCATTTTTTCCCAAGGTACGTGAAAAATTTAGGTCATAGTCGATTATGCCAGTAAGGATTAGCTAGGAAGGTTATCCGGAGAGAGGCACAAGCGTTTCCGCTGGAAAACAGCGAAAATTTTAATAATTTTGGATGATAACCACGTGCGATCCATTTTTCAAGATGGCTGACACGTCAGTTCTTGCTCGACCCCAAATTATATATTTTTTAAAATTCATCTTAAATCGTTGTAGTCTACACAATAATTGGGTGATTCGATTTTTCACGGCCCATTAAAGAAATGCCACTAGGTTTCTTGTCTGAAAAACTAGAGAAATAAAATTTTCAAACAAAATATCGCCTCGACTCAGAGAACTTTTGATAGACTTAGGTCCACTTAAAATTGTTCGCGATATTTTGTCATTTACAATCATATTTTGTTTTCAGCGACAGGAGAAATATTTTACCATGTATTGGCGAGGCAGCCATTTTGCTGCGGCTATCCCTAACCTTAGCTCCATTGGCTACCGATAGCCGCGCTCAAACCCGCCATACCGGCATTCATTGCGAGGATCACCCCACGCTTTGAACTCACATAATTAGCATAAATTAAGCCGCCATCTTAAATCGGTGGCGTGATTAACAAACCCCACCTACATATCTAGGCCACACGTTGTCTGGAAAATTATCTAGACATTGTAAAATTTTCTTCAAATATATCTTTTTCTCAAAGTGAGGCTGAACGCATTTTAGCATCAAATTGACGTCTACAATTATATTACACATTGTGTGATAGTTTTGATTAGAAATTTAATATTCTACTTTTACATATTTTCGCGCTGACCTGCCCCCTGGCGGTCAGTATCTGCTAGACTACGCCACGCGCCTATGCCGGCGCGGCGCCTAGTTTATGAATATGCTAATGAGTGTAATCAAGCGTCCCTACCGCACATGGCACTCGATTATCTTATTACATACTGACACATAGGCCTACACGATATATATCACGTACGCCACTCACCACCTGCTGCTGTAATCGGTGCGTACACCACTCACTCGGTGAGATCAGCATGCCGCCATACATACATAGCACACAACACCATCACCCCCGACCAACTTAACTGAAGGGCACAGCTCCACTTGCGATACTACGAACCGAAGTGAGCGATCAATTTCGACGTCACTGTGAATGATTTTCACGATGGACATTTTATAAAAAAAAAATTAGATGTTCATTATGGGAAATATTCATTGGCGAAATTACACTATATAATCTTTATAGACTACTGTCAGTCAAGAATTGAATAAAATAATTTCAAAATTAAGTCGAACTGTAGCCTAGATAAATAATACAGTTGCACTCGACCTATCGTCAAGAGAACGAAACTTCATCTCATGATGGGCCAGTTTTAATCGTTATTTAATTCACCGGATTACGACTTGACAGTTGTGCTATTGTGACCATTTTGATGTTTCTATGTGTTTTTCGACTTGCGTGGAAAGCCTTTCCACACAGGTCGATTTACCCAATACTCTGATACTATAGTATCATAGCTTAGAGTAGCAATATAACATTTATTCTGGCATTCTATATACATTTTGTGACCTACAGTTTTCACAATTTATATGTTAAAATGAATTAGAAAGCAATATAAACGCAATTTCTGAAGCAGCGATTTTTTTGACATTTCAGCAACCCCCATATTCTGCAACATGTGACATAGCATGGACACTTCTTAAAAAATTACAGATTCAGCATGCATTAAGACTTATTCATTGGTCTAGATAACTGTGCACACAGTTCTCCACGCAAAATAGTTGGTATGTTTTAAATGCATAGTATGTTAATAACCGTTTGAGTACTGCCCAGTAGCCAATAGGCCTGCAACCCAAACGTTTCACTTTTTAAATAATTTCAATTTAGAAACATTTCAAGATGGCTACCAAATATGATAGCGAAGGCTTCGTGTCTACACCCCTCAAAGGACAAGGGGTTCGTCGTAAGGACTCTTATTTTCTGGCAAGTGAAGCAGACGAAGATCAGTTTCAAGCAGCTGACAGCGAATACAGAAAGCTCAAAGCAGACTTTGCACGAATTGCACGCAGTAGACGACAGCACAGTCATTCAAAGAGCGAAAATTCAGAAGCCCTTCGCCAGTCAGACGACAAAGCTTGCGGTGATCAACTAATCTGCCGAAATTTAAGATAGCCACCTTCTATGCTACAGACGTAGAATTATAGTTCAATCAGATTGAGACTCAGTTTGATTTACATCATATAACGGATGATGATGAACGATATAGTCTCACCTGTGCGGCACTCTCCGGAGAGGTAGCGTCCGACGTCAGAGATGTGCTTCTGCAACCTTTCGCGCACAAATAAGTATGAGAGTCTTAAAGGCATCCTAATAGAGCGACGAGGTCTTACTACACCTGAGAGAGTGAATAAAGTCATTTCTGGGGAGAAGATTGGCTCCGACATACCATCCATCCTTCGAAGATTACAGAAGACGACCGGCTTCGGCACAAAAGCTGTAGGTGGTAGAGCTGTGATACGGCAGGCTTTCATCTGACAGATGCCCGCATCGATACGTGCCCACTTGGCCACACAGCCAGATAGTGCCTCGTTGGAGAGTTTGGCCATGTTGGCCGACCGGGCACTTGCTTCTGAGAACAACGTGGACGAAAGTAATCCGGGGGTTGGTGAAATCAAATAAGCGAGACCAGCAAGTTAGTAGGACTTTTAGAAGACCTGTCTCGTCGATTAAAAAAACTAGAGACAGCGACATCCACCATGGCCGCAGAGAAGAGGAGGAATACAGGACGTGCTCGGACAAATGACAATCGCGCCCCTAGGGCTCAATATGTACCCAACGTGCAAGCACATTTATACCAAATAGACAAGGTTCTTTTAATAACCATAATGAAAATAGCCGTCCAAACTTACCGCCGCCGAACGCATTGCAAAATAATGCTACGACACCGACCGATACGGCTTATATACACCGGTCTGCCATTATCACCAGACCTTCGGTGATAAAGCACGCCATGCCGAGACCCTTGCGCGTTCTCTTTAAACTGTTAAGCCAGAGCAAGGTTGCAACTCTTGCACCTGGCGAAATAACCGAGACGCGACATGACTCCGCGGAAGCTACACTTCCCAAGTTATTTCCCTTTAAGTTATTGTACGTCGCAGACAAACGCAATAAATGCAAATATTTAATAGACACGGGTGCAGCAGTAAGCGTCTTACCATAGTCTTGCGTCAACAGGATGTCAGACGCTGACTGTCTTCCCCTAGATGCAGCTAGCAATACTACTATTAATACCTACGGTGAAGTGAAGTGAGTTGGGACTTGTTCCACTAATCCCCTATTAGTGAGAAGCCCTACGCTTACAGACATACACGATTTTTCCAGACACCCACATTCTGACCTAAATAAACAGCGAATTGCAGCCTACAGTAATGACATTCTAACTTTTCCAGCCTCATGGCATCAAGTCTCAAGATCTACATTATTATCATCAAAACTTTCGTCAACCAGCATTTTTAAATAATCTCCACAGACGTCAATAGTTGATTTACCTACCTGCACAGTACTCAGTAGCCCACCAGGATTGACGAACTTGAATAATTGAATAATTATTCTGCATTTTTTCATATTAATGTTGACCAACCAGCAGTCCGATAATGGTGAATTTATTACAACTGCAATTTCAGGTTTAATGATTTTCCATGATTTAAATTTCCACCGACTTTTACGATATAGGGGAAGGGCGGGCAAAGGGGGCCACTTAACCTTTCAATGGTATTTAGGGAGAATTTTTGAACTATTTTAAAACCAATGACTGTTCTATGTTAGGTACATGCAATGTAGATACATATAACAGACTCACTTAGTGTTTCAAGGATACCTTATTTTAATTGTAAGCGATTTGCTCTCAAAGTGGCCCCCTTTGCCCAATAGCTTGGGCAAAGGGGGCCAGCGCATTGGGCAAAGGGGGCCACCCACACCTTGGTACTTTTTATTATTTAGATACACAAGTGTGTACATTGAAGTGAGCCTAATAAAACAGATATGAAAAACCCCCTTTCATTTGACGTATATGGTGACATGCTTTAGTGGACATAATACTAAATATTATACTAAATACTGTCGTTCACTGGGATTAGTGTGTGAAATATGTACCCATTGTAAGTTAGCGGGCAGAGGGAGCCATGCTGTATGGTCTTTGTTTTGAAATGGCCCGGCCCCATTTGCCCTGGCTCCCTTTGCCCAAGGGGTAGAGGTGGGAAATTTAGCCTATTATCTCTCCCCAAAGTGATCTCCTGACTAAAGTGATGACTAACAAATAAAAGCAAAATAATGTACCACACAAAACAAAAGATTTTCAGAAGAAATCATATAAATTCATCAAGAGATTCATACAAATATATAAGCTTATATTCATAAGATTGTTGCCAAAAACTCCCTGTCGTCTATTATTTCTATCCAAGATATGTATGAGATGTCTATTAATGGTTTTTGTATACATATGTTCATAACTCATGACTATGACGTAATTAATATTTCATGCAACATGTCACAATTAAAATATCATTGATGGCACTTTTGCCCACCGGCTCCCTTTGCCCGCCTCTCTCCTACGCATGGGTCTACTTTTTCACCCCATGTTCGGTGACGACGCAGACACATTCGTGTGTACTTTTATAATATAACTGTTTAGCCACCGCAAGGTGGCGACTCTTGCTCGTAGCGCGCCGGTCACGTAGCTGGTCATGTCATTCACGTGACACTTCGTGAGACGACTCGTTCCACGTTACACTTAACCCCGAAACATGTTCAAATGTCTATTGCGACACATCACAAAATACATTTCACTTTTTAAACCCTCTATTACGGCACAGTTGAACGGTAGATGCACTGCGGCTTAAAATCATTACCATATTTTAGCATGCGTTGGACGACATATCCAAACACCTGCTCGACTCGTGTTGCTGGTTCTCGCTATTACAGCGCCAAATCTGCGGGACCAGCCACACGCATCGCACTACTTTAATTATATCACATTGTACCACATTGGTTTAAATGTAATTTATTAAAGTAATTTGCAAAGCATATATACATTAACGATTTTATAATGCTTAACATTGATTGTATTAATTAAATATAAATAGGATCGGGCGACACACGTCGAGCAGCAGCATAGTAGGCCTACATGGCGCCACAGAACAATGGTGTTAAGAGGATAGGAACAATGTTGTTAAGAGGACAGGAACAATGGTGTTAAGAGGATAGGAACAATGGTTTTAAAAAAAATTTATGCTGCGCACGTGGTGTTCGGCACCCACCCACGCTGTATTTTCATAGCCTGATTGTTCAACTGTTTGGTTATTCTATGTTGATTTTGTGCACTGTTCAAATGGAACGACAAGCCGACGCTTTACCCACAAGTTAATTTGTGTTCATACATTGTCACTTAACCCGAGGGGGGGGGGGGGGTGATGTGGGATCAGCGTCTTACCCCGCTTCGGGACCGCTCGGGTTTACGAATGCTGACCAGTAGTCGTCGCCTAAGCGGCCTCGTTTTGACTAGCTTTTGCCGCCAACCGATCAAACACCACTTTCACTACAAGCACTGAGCTAGACGGACGTTATGTCTAGACCGAGCAGCCCGAGCCGCATGGCGTAAGGTCGTCGCGTTCTATTTAGTTGTGTGCACAGCATTGTTATGTCTAGACTACTAATAAAGAGAGAATAAAGGGAAGAAGGAGTCAAGGAAGTGGCTTTGTGTACTTGACGCAGACTCAGACGCACAATCTGACGTATAATCAGACGCAGTCGAGCGTTCCCATGTTCCGAAGTTCCGACGTTCTGATAACCATGATAAAGTTCCTCTGTCGGTTTGCCAGGCCACCATATTTAGCTGAATTAAAAAAGTATTATGTTTTTTTGCTCCAGAGATATAATTATGTCTAGATTGTAAAACCACCTGGTGCAATTTGTTCACCCTTGAGCATTTATGTTTATTTTTTGGTCATTGCTGAAAATCTTGTTTTCATTCATAACAGTTTGTTCCGGCGACTTAAAGCTCCGAAATTCTGGATTTTTTTTTAGATCTAACACCTATTGACATCACTGCCGCAGATGGCAGCCAATATCAGGATATATGCCTAGCCTAAGCATGGTAAATGTCGGCTATAGATCACTAATATTTTACATGAAAGTTAATGGGGGTAGGCTAAACATTGATAAAGGAGATAGAAACTCAAGCTCGATCAGACTGCGATGTTGTTGTCACGAATGCAAGATATTCATCCTATGATGACTCAATGTCGGTCCACCATCTGCGATGCGATGCTGGCATATAGGCATACTGAATCTAAATAAAGTAGCCTAAACTCGTGCTTCTATATGTTTGTTGTTTTAATTTTGGTCCAGTAGTCTATCGTAGACGGTGACCAAAGTTAAAAAAACAACATTTGGTCAAAATGAAAATAGAACCAACAGGAGGTCTGCTTTGAAAATTACGGATGTGAGAACTCTTTCAGTCCTTTCCGTCAAAGATCGACATAGTCTTCAAACAACGAGAGTCATTATTTTGTTATATTAACCGCCTTGCCGTAAACAGGTAGGCTAAATGCTAGGCCTATACTAGTAGGCCTATAATGACCCACACCCCGCTTTTGCTGGGTCGAATGCTATCCCCACCACAATGTTGTTTTAATCTTGGCCCACCATTTACGACGCTGGCACAGCAATAAATCAACATTCTGCATCAAGTACACAAATCCCAGATTGTATGCGTCTGAGTGTGCGTCGAGTACACAAAGCCAAGGAAGTTATTTACTTACCGTCGACAAAACGGTAAACTGAATGATAACTTAGTAATCGGAGTTTGGTAAGGGCAGTTTGCCGGCGTGCCAACTGACCATTTCACCAGATCGATATTGGTGTCCCCTCATCCAACACTACGATAACTTTACCTCTGAGCCATTCGTTTGTTTTTATTCGCATATTGTGCATACATTTTTTTAACAGTTTATAAATGTTGAACTGCACATTATGGAAGTAGGCCTATAATACCAGTAAATAAGTTTGGGCCCTGATAACGTTTCAGCATTATTTAAAGGAAATGGGTCAATACGTTTAGTGGCCTACATCTAGTCTACAATATTGAAGATTACATTGTGAAATTTCTCATATTGATTATGAAATATTTAAAAAGGGGGAAGTATGTAATTTATTTTATTTTTTAAATAACTACGCTAGTAGGGACTATTATATCACATTTACTTTATGTCATGGTAATTATGGAATAGCTAGGCAGACGTGCACTGTAGGATCACTGCTTCAATCTGTTAAAAAATGCTACAATAGGCTCCCCAGTACGTAAGCAATTACCTACGACATAATATTATGTGGATCGAGTCCCGTATTTATAAAAATACTGGGGTAAATCATCTCTTTCTGGTTAAGGGACAGTCCCAGGCTAAAATCATCAAAAAAATCGGTTCCTCTATATCTAGCCTAACTGATAGTGTAGATGCGCAGCACAAAAATTAAAAAAACTTTGCAGTTCTAGCAGAGATATTATAATATCTCTGGTTCTAGTCTATGGACATGTTTACATCATGTAGTCATATTAAGAAGCCATCCCCATTTTTTGATGATTTTAGCCTTGGATTGTCCCCTCAAGTTCACAGTTTCATGAGAGTTGGCATGAGGTGGATAGCCTGATAGCTTCACTGATGACACATATACTTAAGTGGGGATTAGCACTAGACCCTATTGAAGTCCTACTGCAGACCACTTCATACCAAGGTTGATGTTCTTACTTGTGTTTGTTTGCGGTCAGATAACTTGATCCTTTCGCAACCCTTTCGTTCTTACGTGTTAAATGAACATACCCAGGATATTAAAGGGACCCCTTGGGATGAGACATTTTCAATGTTGTCAATTTTGAAAATTTAACTTATATGAAGCTATATAGCCTACTGATCTGAACTAAAAATACAAAAGAGTAAAAAAAAACAATTTAAAAGCACAGAAAAAGAGTAAAATAGTTAAATTTCTAGGTCGTATATTGCCATGTAAACAAAACAAGTCAGCAATATACAAAACGTTACACCACATATTCCCACGTCTTGGACGGGGAGATCAAAGCAATCGCCGCTAATTGGTGTCTGATTGGTGTCTTATAGTCAGGACATGAAGTGATACACCTGCAACACTGACTGTCTGCCCAACGCTGGGCCGACGGCATCAACATATGGCCCAATGCTGTCGGAACATTTAACTGTCCTTTAGCAAGTGTTTAGGTGTACAAAAAGTTTGTTTGGGTTTTGAGCGGTTTCATAGAAATGTTAATAAAAAATATTTTTTCAAATCTAAAAATCCTAAAAAAAATAAAATCATGATCTTGGGGATACACTACTTCATTACTATACTAAAAACAAAAATTGATGTTATCCCAAGGGGCTGCTTTAATAATATATGCTATTAGGCCTACATGTATAGGGGCCTATGATAGCTCAATCTCCTCCTAAATTTGATTTAGGCCTATTGTAGTGGGATGAAAATTAGATTTATGTTAAAGTTCGTGGGTCGTCATGATACGTTTAGTCTAGTAGGCAAGGGGGCACCCACGAATGCGCCGCATCGTGCAAGGACAAGGACACTCTTGATCACGTTATTTTACTTCAGAAATTAAATTATTATGGTATAAAGTCAGTAGAGTTAAAACTTTTTCAAGACTATTTACAAAATAGAACCCAATATGTTTCTTATGATAAAACTAATTCTGATATGTATCGTATATCCACTGGTGTGCCTCAGGGGTCTATATTGGGCCCTCTTTTTATTTATCATATATATTAATGATTTATGCAACGCCAGTAAACTGTTAAGGATGATTATTTATGCTGATGATACTACTTTATACTCCACATTGGATGTTTTTGGTAATTATATTTCCAAAAAATTAAATTTAGAATTGACAAAAGTTGCAGACTGGTTAAAGTTGAACAAATTATCAATCAACATAAAAAAATCCAAATTCATGGTATTTCATATGCCTCAAAAACAAGTCAATATACCAAATATAGAGATTGAAAATATCAAAATAGAATTTGCTGATGAATTTAATCTTTTAGGGTAAACAATACACAAGCATTTAAAATGGGATTCACACATAAACAAAATAGCTTCTAAAATTTTAAATATTATAGGAATTATGTACCGGCTTAAACACATGGTTCCTTCTGAAATTCTTTTAACCTTATATAAGGGGCTGATTAAACCACATATACTTTATGGTCTAAAGTGCTGGGGTTTCAACCAGGAAAGAATTTTAAAATTACAGAAGAAAGCTATGCGAATTATATGTTCGAGTGATTACCTCTCTCACAGCGAGCCTCTCTTTAAGAAGCTAAATGTGCTTAAAATTGATGGTATGTTTAAGCTTAAACTGTTAACGTTTTGTTTTGACCTGATAAATAACAATTTACCTGCATATTTCATCAACATGTCTTCACTTTTACAACCAGTAATCTACCATCATAACATCAGACAAAAACGAAACTACTCAGTTGCACGAGTAAAACATGTATTTGCTCAAAAAATGTATGCGTTTTTGTATTCCGGATATTTTAAATAAATCAAGCAGCCTTATAACAGATAAAATAAAAACTCATAGTCGAAAAGGATTTTCAGTATATCTTAAATGTTTTCTTGTAAATGCATACAACTCAATATGTTTAATACCAAACTGCTATATATGTTCAAAAATTGCTGTTTCGTAATACACGGTGCACTTTGGACGCTGGCCCTCTTTAGCCCTATATTTTGGCCAAGGTGAAGGTTATTATATAAGATCGTATTAATATATTTTATATCCATGCAGTCCGCTAATTTAAACGTTCTTAATATATTTAATTTGTGTCTCTGTTTTTGCGTTGATACATAAACTACACTCGTATTTGTCTGCTACTCCTTCCGCATTAATGTTACTATTTTATTATTTGCCGTCTTTTTGTCTCTCCGTCTTCCCCGCAACGTATGCAGTTTTTCAGAAACTATATGGGCAAAGCCCGCCACTTCAAGACTTTTCCACAAGCTAATATAAAAAAAATCAACTTCTCACTAGACCTCTTTTTACAACTTTATTTAAAATATTTAAAATATTTTTTTATCGTTCTAAAAAATGAGATACCAAGTATAAAACATCATTTTTCTTAATTTTTTTAATGAACAATTAAAATTATCAAAAAACACACACAGAAAACGTTACATTTTTTATAGTTTAAAAATTTACTAAAATATCTGATATGTATTGGGCATTTTTGTACAAATACCATGCAAAATAAAAACATGCACAATTAAATAGATTAATGTAATTTCAATGTTTCTAAGTGTCAATGGTCTTGATACATTGCAGTATACGAGATATAAAGGTTTTTTCAAAGTAGTAGTGTATTTTTATTTTAGTTTTTTCCTGATAAGAACAGTAGTGTGTACATGTTCAATACATTTTCAATATTGTTTTAAATAAACCTAGGCAATACAATAAATTATGCGTGTCATTGTCACCAGAATTATTGTATCTACTATTTCACTTTACTTCACCAGGCACAAAATCATTATCAGAATTAAAAGTAACGTATTCTGTATTTGTGTGTATAATGGACGTTATTACACACTGCCACATTGAATAATCGAGGTGTTTTTTGTCTAAGCACATTTTTGATTATTTCTATAACGATATATACTGAGTTTCTGTCATTTCGTGCCTGTTAATTGATATTTCCAATAAAAATGCAAAATACGTCACCAAAATACGTTACATAACTAACATAATTCATGTTATGATAAAGTAATAATACTAAATGTCACTATATCCAGTAAATAGTTGTATCATGCAACGTGTGAGTGTTTTGTACTTTTGTTACGATAGAGAATGCACTATTACAACATTGTTTAGTGAAGAGCAAAATACGTTACCAAAATACGTTACCAAAATACGACACAAAATGTAACGTATTTTGTGTAACGTATTCTGGATTTTTTTTTACTTTTTGCACAATTGTAAAGCTGGGTTCAGTGGCCAGGCTAAATTTTTACTTGCTGCGTGGAGACATACCTAGTGAGTAACTAAAGGGCCATTTGTTGTTAAGTATGCATATCACTATATCTTCAGGAGTCCATGTAACGTATTCTGTTTTCTTAAAAAATAAATAAGTCTGCTTGTTTCTTTTGATTATTGCAAGAGTAGTACTGTTAGTATCACATAAATTGTTTTATGTCTTGTTATATACATACCTTAGATTACATATTAATCACACAGCAAGGAACTTTAGTTGATCTTAGAATTTTTGGCAGATAAAAACAACTAACTAACTCAAATGTAACGTATTCTGTTATTTTGTGGCGACAAATTGTGTTCGTCAAATTCAAACAATTTATCTTCCAAAAACTGCACCTACTCATGAGCAGTGACCTGTCTGAGACAAAAATTCAAGCTGGCGACATGCCAAAAATGACATATTTAAGGCATTACAGTGGTCAAAAGCACATTTTTTCTTGTCTAGGCTATGGATAACTATACATTTTCTGAAAGGTCTATGCATGAATTCAGTGATAAAACTGGTTAACAAAAGTGGATGTCACTACAAACGAGAACACTGCTGGGGTCACATGATTCTTGAAGCCGCGGGCTTTGCCCATATATATTACTTTATTGAAGGGTGGTTTGCATGGTAGCGGCTTATCATAAGCCTTTTGCAGGTCTTCTTTGCATTTATCTAATTATTTGCATGTATGTAGGCCCTATGTTTCAAGCATAAATAAACAAGACTACATAAGTCCAGGAGCTCCCGCGACGAATTAGAATTTGATTTAAGCAATTTTGTGTAGGGTTTTTAATGTAGTCCTAGGCTAGGTCAACAAGACGCAAGACAACTAGGTCTAAGAAGCCCAGTCTAAGAGTAAGATAAGAACTAGACAGTCTGTCAGAGATTGCAAACCTCCATTGAAATTAATGATCCTAATCAGTATCCCAGTAATGGTCTACCTATCTGGCACGGTTTACCCGATTTCAGGCCAATCGAGGTAACTAATAGCTGATTTACGGTCATTTTGAGTTCGATATAAATTAGTCAAAAACTTAGGGTGCATCCTCCCCCGAAACCTCAAATTTTGTTTTATAGTAATGGACTAACATCTAACACAGTTTGCAAAATATTGTGCATGTGAAAGTAAATAATGGCCGATAGGGGGCCATTTTGAATTTGATCGAGTCAGAATTTTTCAAGATGCATCCTCAGCTGAAATCTCACATTTCATTCTATAGTAATCGTCTAGCTATCTAGCACGGTTTACCAAATATCGGCCAAGTGGAAGTGAATAATGGCCTAAAGGCGGCCATTTTGAATTTGATCAAGTCGAAATTTTCCAAGATGCATCCTCAGCTGAATTCTCACATTTCATTCTATAGTAATGGTCTAGCCATCTAGCACGGTTTATCAAAAACCGGCTATGGGAAAGTGAATAATGGCCGATAGGCGGCCATTTTGAATTTGATCTAGTCATTTTTTTTCAAGATGCATCCTCTCTCGATTGAGTCGAAAGTTTTTGAAAGGCATCCTCTCTCGAAACGTCACATTTTGTTTTATAGTAATGGTCTAGCTATCTAGCACGGTTTACCTGATATCAGGCCTATCGAGGTAAATAATGCTGATTGTCGGCCATTTTGAATTCGTAAGTTAAAAAATTTCAGGGTGCATCCTCCCCCGAAAACTCACACTTTGTTTTATAGTAATCAGGTAATGGTCTAGCCATCTAGCACGGTTTACCAAATATCTGCCATGTGAAAATGAATAATGGCCGAAAAGGCGGCCATTTTAAATTTGATCAAGTCAAACTTTTTCAAGATGCATCCTCATCTGAAATCTCAAATTTCGATTTATAGTAATGGTCCAGCCATCTAGCACGGTTGACCAAATATCGGCCATGTGAAAGTGAATAATAGCCGATAAGCGGCCATTTTGAATTTTATCGAGTCAAATTTTTTCAAGATGCATCCTCTCCTGAAATCACACATTTTGTTTTATAGTAATGGTCTAGCCATCTAGCACGGTTTATCAAATAACGGCCATGTGAAAGTGAATAATGGCCGATTGGCGGCCATTTTGAACTTGGACAAATTGATTTTTTTCAAAATGCATCCTCTCCTGAAACCTTACAATTTGTTTTATAGTAATGGTGTAGATATCTTGAGCAGTTTTCATGATATTCCACAATATCAGGCCTGTCGAGGTGAATAATGGCCGATAGGCGGCCATTTTGAATTTTATCAACTTAAAATTTTTCAAGATGCATCCTCTCCTGAAACCTTACCATTTATTTGTTATTAATGGTGTAGCTATCTTGAGCGGTGTTCATGATATTCCGCAATATCAGGCCTGTCGAAGTGAATAATGGCCGATAGGCGGCCATTTTTGATTTTATCAACTTGAAATTTTTCAAGATGCATCTTCTCCTGGAACCTCACAATTTGTATTATAGCAATGCTGTAGCTATCTTGAGCGGTTTTCATGATATTCCGCAAAATCTTTCAGTCGGATTTACCGATGTTATAAATTAGGTCAAAGTGCTGGGTCAACTTCCAGGTCAAGGTCCAAAAACCTGAAAAGGCACAACCAGGGACCTTAGAGAACATGTATGTGCAATATGACTGTCATCGGCCCAGTACTTTTCGAGATCTGCTCCGGAAACGAAGTGCGCGTCAAAACGTCTAAATAGGTCATAGTTCTGAACCAGAAGTAGGTCAAAGTTCAAATACCCCAAAAGGCACAAATAGACCCCCTAGGGGTGTTGTGTGTAAAATTTGCAGACAATCGGACAAGTACTTTCAGAGATATGCTCCGGAAACGAATTGTTTACTGACGGCCCAACGGCCCAACGCCGTAACATCATCATTTTCTCCTCTGCGACCTTGCTTATTGAATTCAGGTTAAAAATATTTTAACCTGTCCATTAGCCATCTGGAAGTAACCCACATACCAAAAATTGTTATCCTAGCTTATTTACTTACAAAGTTATAGGCAAAAGAAGAGGCCAAAAAAAATGGAGGTAGAATCCATAGCTCCCTCCGTCTCACCTACGGTGACGGCGGGAGCTAATAAACTGAACTGAACTGAACTTAACTGAACTGTAGGCCTACAGCTGAGGAGTAGCTTCCGCCACAATGTAGGCCTAAATATTATGGTTCATTGACACAAAACGACATAGCTACATTAATAGGCTACTATTAATAATAGAGCATACTGAGGGGCCTATATATCGGGATACCCTTAAACAAGTTCCCAAGTTCCGGGAACTTCAAGTTCCCAATTTTCAAGCTCCGGGAACTTCAAGTTCCGAAATAAAAAAGTAAACAAAAAACTGTTTTTTCCTATTTCAACAAAAAAACATTTTAGATACTGCCTTTTGCCTTCCCACACATTATAGTATTGCCAAGCTGCGCGCAGGAATGGAATTAAATATGGTTTTCTAGACCGCGCAGTCTACTCATTGTTATGTTCCTCTATGTGTAGGCCTCTATGTGTAGGCCCGACGTTGACCCAAGTTGAGGACTGGTAAGGTTTGCCCAACGTCTGCGAACTTACAGCATTAATCATTAATTAAGCATTAATCCAAGATCGGGTCAATGTCTGTTTGATGGGAGATTTACAGCTGTTATTAGGCTAAGCAGCCATCCACAGAAGAGTTGATCTGAGTAGGCCCAGTTGTTTTTCAAGTTCAAAGACTATTATAACATGCCCTATATGCATAGAAAATATATAATGATATATAGGCCTATAAATCACACCTCGCAGATGACAACCCAGCAAGCACCATGCATTGACCCAATGCTGGTTTTACGTTGGGTCAGCGTC
>OZ024911.1:51674019-51851777 GCA_964017125.1 Flabesymbios commensalis
GAATAATTTATACTATATCTGGGAAAATATCATATTGTAAATGAAATGAAATGAAATAAATCGGGCTTTAGGCCACCTTTGTGCACATATAGGCTAAACTGGGCCAGGAGAACCTCCTGAGGATGGTGAGATGATTGAGATGACACTGTCCTCCAGACACAGGATTCGAAATTCGAGCCCTGGCGGTCTGAGGCCGAGCACGCTACCTCTCGGTCACGGAGGCTCCCCACAATACTAACCAACTAATCATATTGTAATAGGCCTACATTTCATTTTAGATTTTGTATAATAGTAGGGGAGCTTAACCTCAAAAAATGGTCGAATCGTTCACTTCATTGCAAAAGTCTGAAATTTTTGTCACAGGCTGACATGATCTAGACATTTCAGAATCTGCCGACAGACAAGTAAAATGTGCCCCCTGGCGGCCAATTTGGACGATTCAAAATGGCCGCCACTAAAAACCTTGCGCAAGATAACTTTTTAATTAAAAATCACAGAATAACTTGTAATACTTCTATTTTTAGGTATTTGAGACCAAGGATCACAATTATGATGTCATTTTTAATCTAAAATGACCAAATCGAGGTCATATGACGATATAAGTGTAGAAATTTAAAATTATTTATGTTCTCCACAAATTTTAAAGCGCTCCAAAACGTCACGGTTTTAATTTTTTTTCTGTCATATGTCTTTCATTGTTTTTAGTTCTGAATATCAATTATTAGTCTATTTCGCCACAAGAATAATTGTACATTATGGTCTTCAAGGGTGATAAACACGTTAATGCAGTAAAAGAAATTCAAAAACTTTAAGAAACATGTCGCATCATTTAATAAATATGTCGCATCATTTAATAAACATTAATACGTAATACTAAAACAGTAAGAATGGATCTTTTTTAATTGACTCCACAACCATTTATCTGAATACTGTTTCACATTTAAAATCAATTTTGTCAACTCTGCACACGAATTGCAAACCAGTGCTACAAGAATATACACATGCCTTCAATGACAGCAATGACTTATATTACTGTCACTATTATTAGGCCTTTCCAAATAATCAGATAAGTATCACAAAGTACAAAGCTTGACATGATGAAAAAGCCACTAAATTCAAGTTTTTTTCCATGGACAATTGACAAAGGCAATGCAATAACAAAAATAATAGATAATATGTAGTACCTTCTGAAAATTGAACTGTCTGTATAAATCGTATGTCATGGAATTAATACGAAATAGTAAAAAAAAGGGAAAAACTAATAATATTTCATGACCAAATAAAAGTGGAGATGTTTTCAGTGCAATCATGTGTTAAGCTACTGGTCAGAAGTTTCGTTATTCACACAACCTCCCTCACACTTGCATACTTATGGAGGTGAACCGTAAACCCGACTTACTAGCATCAGCTAGTTTCGTCCTGAATGACAACCACCTGTTTCCATCACATTCCTATATCCAATTGGAAAAGTCTGGTACCACCTGATGGCATGATTACCGGCTTCAAACAGATCTGCATGTGTAAGGTATGTCCTCGGGAGGGCTGATGCAGTGGTTATAAAGCGGTCTGCTTGAAAAAGCTGGAAGATGGCGGGCACTAGATGCATGTGTATGCAATCATTAAATGTTACTGCACGACCTGAACGTACGATGTGAATTAAAGCAGCCACATCGAGAACATGGACTGCATGAGCATACCACGCTCAGCAAGGAATGGTGGAAAAATCTGACATATTTCCATTATTTCGGGACTGTTGAGACATGAACATAAGAAGTGTAGCATTTTGCATCATTATTCCTATATTCATGGAATTGTACTTGGTAGATTATTTCATGCACACACTATTCATGCAGATCACATCTAATCTCTTTGACTGTAACTTCATGCTCCCATTACATCACCAGTGTCAATTACTACATGGATAGCATCCAAGAATGGACTTGCATGATCTATGAGTACTCTCATGAAACTTGCGACGTCAATGACAAAGTGTCGTTCTAGAGCTTATAAAGATTAAAATGTAAGCAGGTATAAGAGATTCTTTTAGAGATTCTTTGCAATGTACATCTGATCAGTTGTAATGGCTTTGTACACTTTCAAATTCATCAATAAATGTCAGAAAATCAGGTGCAGCTAGCATGTACAATGCAATAATATCAGTATCGTCATAGAGATCTGATAAGCAACCACCACCAGCTTGTACCTACCGATTGCTGTGTTCATGAGACTGATCCATCAAATAAAAATTATAAATAGACCGTTGAACAACAAAAACATCAGAATGTACAGAAAACCACATCATTAAATCATTTACATGGTTCGGTAACCATCTGGAAAGAAATGGTGTTGTCAAACGCTAAAAACCAGCGACACAATTTATCCAAGGCATTGAGCTCAAAATCACCATCTCTCAGAGAGTGCACAAACGACAAATGAGAATTTCCACCTCGATAATAAGTGAACAGTACTTACACATACGTCCCTCCTGCTTGTCAAATCATTCTTCAAATAGGTCTGTATTACTATAGGTATGCTCCTTGCGGAAGGAGCTAGAGGGCCACCAATGAAGTTTGAAGGTCATACCGAGTGCGCTTAATATGGTGGTCATCCAGCGTTGATATAGCTCTGCCAGAGGTGAAAAAAATGAAATTAAATGAATCGGGCTTTAGGCCACCTTTGTGCACATATAGGCTAAACTGGGCCAGGAGAACCTCCTGAGGATGGTGAGATGATTGAGATGACACTGTCCTCCAGACACAGGATTCGAAATTCGAGCCCTGGCGGTCTGAGGCCGAGCACGCTACCTCTCGGTCACGGAGGCTCCCCACAATACTGACTTTCACACGTGGATGGGGAAGAAACATTTTTGTTTCTTTGAAACCGCCGAGACCGGGAACCGAACCCGGAACTCTGGCGTGAAAGGCAGCGGTGCTAACCACTACCCTAGGGCCCCCGCCCCTGCCAGAGGTGAACACACCAGCCTCAGACATCACCCACTCCCCATCCAGAGCCATAGATAAAGTGAGCTTCATCTTCAATATGAAGTCCGCCTATCAAAATTACGTACTTGACGTCGCCAAGGATTGAAAATTGCAGGAAAGGATTGTCAGGAAAGAGAGGTAAAATGTCAATTTCTGCTCAAGGTTTGATGGAGCTTTATTCTTTCAACCGAGAATGATAACCTGACCAGGCTGTCATAATGTTGTTTTCAATCTCCTCTTTAGTTAGTAGTTCACAAACCTGCTTTATCCAGACTGTTTCTCTTATCGCAGATCAGGGGTCCTATAATATGAAGGCCTTGCCACTTTACCAACCTCAATTTTTGGCATAAACAAATCCATGCGGCTGAGATTAAATGGAGGGGGTACAATGACGGGGCTATATCATACGATACACTGAGGCCTAGGAGGTGAATGTGCCAATAAACACTAGTGTTTGAGATGGGTGTTATTGTGTAATTCAATACATATGTAAGCCTACAGTGGTTGGGAAGTTTCAGGCCCTCTACTGTGGCGTATTTGGACAGTGGACTGAGAGGGAGAGCCATATTTATTTGTATTTTATATCATCACCTGACCGACAAAACACGCCACTTAAGATCTCTGACCCATAAAATTATCAAAGTTATAAAATTATTTAAAAACTACGGAATTAGTCAGCTTTTTAAACATCGACCTATGATAAAAACAGTAATACGCAAATTTTAAACGATTTTGACCTTGGTTTTGTTATTTAACCTTGACATTTCAATTTTTGATCGCAAATGACGTCATATTCGTCGTCCTCGACCTCAAATACCCCAGAAAAGAGGTATTACATGTGGTTCTCTGATGATAAAAAGTTAGCATAAGTAATCCATTACAATCGCGGCCATTTTGAAATTGCCCAATATGGCCGCTAAAGGAAAAAAATTGCTAGTCTGTCAGCAGATTCTGAATTTATTCAGCTTTTAAAACATCTACCAATAAGAAAAACAGTAATAGGCAAATTCTAAACGATTTTGACCTTGATGTTGTTATTTGACCTTGATATTTCAAGTTTAGATGGAAACTGATGTCATTATCGTCATCCCCGACCTCCAATACCCTAGAAAAGAGATATTACATGTGGTTCTGTGATGATTAGTTAAAAAGTTAGCTTGTGTAATGCATTGCAGTGGCGGCCATTTTGAAATTGCCCAATATGGCCGCTAGAGAAAAAAGATCGCTTGTCTGTCGGCAGATTCTGAAATAGCTAGGTCATGTCACCTTGTGACAAAAATTTCAGACTTTTGCAACGAGGTGAACGATTATTTGATTAAGCCCCCCTACTATAATAAATTCGCGGTTCTATTGTAAATTTTATTTCATACCTGTAGGCCCTAGGCCTAGGCCCCTATAGTCTATATTTAATTTCACATCGTGAAATGTTTGCCAAGATCGCCTATAAACAAAATATAAATATGTGAAAAACTAACTTTAGTCTACAGCACTTAAAATTAATAATGGGTACCAAACTGTTTTTCCGACCAAAAACGATTTTTGCAAATAATGTTATTTTTTCAATTATTTTGGAATTTCGGAACTTGAAGTTCCCGGAACTTGAAAATTGGGAACTTGAAGTTCCCGGAACTTGGGAACTTCGGCACTTCGGAACTTGTTTAAGGGTATCCCCTATATATACATGATATATCGCTGATAGAGAAGTGGAATTATAACCTGTTGCCGCAAAGTCAGACGACTGATAGGAAGGTTAAGTAGACTATTAGACATGCTGCAAAAGTGCTTAGTCAGTTAACCAGGGGTGAATGAATTTCGTTGATTTCTTAGTCAATTGATTTCCCAGAAATTTAACACACACTATGATCTTCATCTTGTCATGCGACGACATGCCTGCAGTTGTTGTGATGTTTTTTTCTGTTCTCTAATATTTTGGTTTTAATAGGCCTAGGCCTATTGCAGAAGATATACATTTGACATGCATTTGAATTATGTGAGGAACTTAACAGGCTGATGGAATAGAGATTAGAGGGGTGACATTTACTAGTCCACATGTTATAGGCCTAATAATAGTGACGAATTTTCAAACTAAAATACAGTATTTTTAATGACATTTTTATGATAGACCTAGTCAATAGAATGGTGCTTGTAAAATTTCATGAAAATTTGTTGAGAATAACTAGGAAATCAGCAAAAATCATTCAACAAGGTTAATGTGAATCCTACTTTTTTGTAACGGAAGCAACATATTTCCCGTTCACTAGGCCCTATCATGTGTCTCACATGTAGCCTATCAGGGGCGTCTGGAGCTCCTCTGGAGTCTCGGATCAATCTGAATTGCAATGGGAGTGCCACTATTTTAAAAACATATTAGTTTTATCAGGCTAAATATTGCTCGCAGCTTTAGTTGTTACAGATAGTATTGTCAGATTCATTAAATTCATCTAACAGAGTTAATGAATTTTGCGTATTCCTCAGTCATTTCTCAACTAATTTTCATGAAATTTTACACACACTATTTTCCATTCACGTCGCGATTACCCTGACAATTTTCGCGAAATTTTGATAGGGGCCTAAGTAGTCTATGCCCAATGTCAAAAGTTAGACCGTTTGACATGTAATAGTCAGGGGGCCAGGGGCTGAACCTGGAAAGTGGGTCCAAAGTTTTTTTCTCAATGTTTTCATATTATATAGGTATTGTACTATAAGAAACCGCGTGATGGCATTCTCACAGCATTGAGCATTTTTAAATAACGCGTTTTACATTTTTTCCCCTATCGCGGTACAAAATAGTGGTTTTAGGTGATCGGGAAAAACAGAAAATCCCTGTATATATTCACATAACTGATAGCTATTAGTTTGATTGCTTGTATATTGATGTATATTAATAATAAATATCTTTGGGTCAAAGGTCAAGGCTATAATTCAAGGTCAAAGGTCAATAATTCAGGTCCATCATGCCTAATTCAGTATCGTTTGTATATTACACCCTCCACATTTTTATATGTTTATATAGCTGAACCTGCATTCATCTTATAATTTAGGTTTTTCTTATGAAGTTCCATGCATCTTGATAAACTAGATAACCTGTCGCTCACCTATTCTCGTTCCTCTAGGCCCCATTCCTAATGTGTCCCATTTTACCGTATCCATTTGCTGGGATGAAATTTAATGGTAACATTATAGGGCTTGAATTGTGTAGCAATTGATTATACGTTGCCATTCTATTGTATGGGCCAGTCAACATGATTCACTAACCCAATGTTGGTCATCATCTGCGACGCTGTCACACCATGAAATCACCATTAATGCGCTGCATTGACTCAACGCTCCCCCAATGTTCAGATGCCCGGCCGTTATTGAGACACTCAGACAAAATTTGTGAGCCTTAATAAGGTAAACTTAAATGCCAATTGGCTAGCCTCTGTGTCAGGCATATGCTCAAATTAAATTATAAATTTTAATTTAATTTTTTTTCAAAAAAATATAAATTTTGTTCATCAATGACAATGCGGTTTGCATTTAACTATGACGTAACTATTTTCCATTCTTGTGGTATGAAATTTTGACAGATGAGTAAATAATTCATGATTTTTCTTTTTTTATAGTTCCAATATCACAGCATATCTATATCTGACTATATGGATACATCAATTATCAAAATGTGGTGTAATAATTCAGAGGTTGCTGTAAACTATCAAAATTGCACGTATTCGTTATTTAAAAAAAGTTCTTTATCTTAAACAAATTAATTAATCAGCAATGACACCACCGCCATCATTTTGCTATTTGCTATATATAATATTAAAATTGCTACTACCTTACTGTTCATCGTTTGTTTCATCATCTTTTTTAATGTGGTACTAGTATACATCATATTCTGATACAAGACGATGTATTCCTGCTTAGTTGCTTCCATGTTTAATCCATATACTAATGGATCTAACTGGCTCAGTGCATTATCAGGGCATTATTCACTTGAAAATTTGTAAATGTTATATTTTCAAATGTTCATTCAAGGCTTTCTCAGTTGATGGCAATCAACATACATGTAATTATGAACAGGTGGTGCTCCCCCGGTCGACTTGCTAGCCACAGAATAAGTTCCTTACTACATCAACTAATCAAGCTAGAGATCATTAATATCCCCAAGAAGCCTTGTTGGATGATATTTAACATGATTCCATTACCAATGCATCCAGCCATAGCATCACATCGAAATAAGAAGGGTCCTGGCAGCAGGTTTGAAATGAGGTCAGAATATTCGGCAGTGACCAAGACCAGTTTGTTTGTGGCCAAGATCACCTTTGTGGTGGCTGAGATGATTTTTAAAGTGACTGTGATGACGTATTCAATGGTCAAGTTTACTTCTGCAGTGACTGAGATCACTTTTTCAGGGACTGACATAAGATTGTTAGTGGCCAAGATCACATTTGTGGTGGCTGAGATGATTTTTAAAGTGACTGTGATGACGTATTCAATGGTCAAGTTTACTTCTGCAGTGACCGAGATCACTTTTTCAGGGACTGACATAAGATTGTTAGTGGCCAAGATCACTTTTGTAGCGGCTGAGAAACTATTAAAGTGACTGTGATCACTTCTTCAGAGCCAAGATCACTTTTTAGCGGCTTAGATATTTTTTTCAGTGGCTGACACCAATTTGTTTACGGCCAAGATCTTCTTTGTAATGGCTGAGATAACCTTTAAAGAGGCTGTGATCTATTGTTCTTTGGCCAAGATCACTGTTGTAGTGGCTGCGATAACATTTAATGCGGCTGTGATCACTCCTTCAGTGATCAAGATCACCTTTCTAGTGGCTTAGATAATTTTCAAAGTGGCTCTGACCACTTCTTCAGTGGCCAAGATCACTTTTGTAGAGGCTGAGATATTTTTTGAAGTCGCTGTGATCACTAAATCTTCTTCAGTGGCCAAGGTCACTCTTGTAGCGGCTGAGATAGTTTTTTAAAGTGATTGAGATCACTTCTTCAGTGGCCAAGATCACTTTTGTGGACGCTGAGATAACATTTAAAGTTTCTGTAATCACTTCTTCAGTGGTCAAGATCATTTTGTAGTTGCTGAGATAACTTTCAAGGGGCTGTGATCACTTCTTCAGTAATTTTTGAAAAATGGCTCCATAGAATGTAAAAATAATAACAAAAATCTGTACCTTATAAAGTTAACAGGAGAGAGAAGTCTTGCTGGTATTCACTAAAAAACGTTGTAAATTGTTCAAATGGAGGGATAAAATACAAACTTAGCGCTGTGTTGTACATTTTCGTATTTAACAGAAATACAATATTATGCATCCACGTTAAAGCACTTGATAGTAACTTTCAACTGATACCAAAGATGCTGGTACAAATTTTGGAACTCATTGGGCAAAAATATGAGACACAGTCTATTTTCCTGAGCCGAAAGAAAAGTGCTCAAATTTTACGTCCACAAGAAAAAGGGTGTAATATGTTGAAATATCTAATTATTTGTTACTTCCAAATGGGTTTATTTTAAGTCAACAATAGCTGTAGAACGTGTTTGAATCAAAACTAAACATATATACCATACAAAAATAGGCTAAGAGAAAAGTATTTTGACTATTTACTGAAAAAGTAATTTAATTGGTAAAATTAAGGGTTAAAATACCAACTTTAAGCTTGTGCATTTTTCAAAAATCGGACAGAAAATATGTTACATCCACGTGAAAGCCTGTTCCAGTAGCTTTCTGTTGGTATCAAATATATTGATATAGCTTCACTACTCAGAGGGCGAAATTTTTTAATACACTAGTTTTTTTCTAAATCGAAAAAAAATCGCGCATAGGTCATGTACACCTTTGGCCATATTGCAGTAAAGCAGCTACAGTTACCTGAAAAACAGGTTGATTCTGGGCCCTGAATAGTCCAACTATGTGAAAATAATAGTGGCCTAAATTCCCATTCCGGGTGACACCTTACCCCCAGCCACGTCTGGTCTAATAATCCAGCTGACGGATAAACAAACAGACAAACCATCTCGACTAAAAACATAACCCCTTATGGCGAAGGTAATAAACCACACAATGATTTCTTTCAAGAAAATGTATAAATCTATAAGCGAATATTTCGATGTTAAGTGTTAACATCATTGGATGACGTAATATATGACATTTTAGAACGTATGGCCACAATTACACATTATATTATCTCGTCGATATATATATAAATAATAATTATTGCGGTACAAATGTTTTATAGCTGCTTTGTGATATCACATTGAGGTTCGTAATGAAATTCCCTTCATTTTGATATGTCACACGCTTATATTATTATAAAATTTGATAACTGGTAATTGGGTTTATGCAAGACCTTGGGGTCAAAGGGTTCACATAACTCAAAACTTCTGGTTCAATCAATTTATACAGTTATGAAATCACTTTTGTTAATACTGAATACATATTATTTCAAATAATGGCAAATATAGATTAGGTTAGTGCTTTATATAAATATTTATATTTTTCGAACCGTGGGAAACCATTATTTTGCATGCCGATTGACGTGATTTTATAAAACGTGTTATATAAAAATGCTCAATGTTATGAGAATGCCATCATGCAGTTTCATGGACTACAATACCTATATAACATGAAAACACTTAGAAAAAAACTTTGGACCCACTTTCCAGGTTCGCCCAAAAATATGCATTTGACCCCCTGACTATAATGACATTCTGAGACAAAGCTAATTCTTATAATTGGCTTATAAAGGGCGTCATTCCATTTGTTAAATAAACTAGCTTTTAAACCATACACTATTTTCCAATGACATTTTTGTCAGGGTTGAAGCGACGTGAATGGAAATTAGAGCTTGTAAAATTTCATAAAAATTGGTTTAGAATTGACTGAGAAATTGGCGAAAATTATTCACCACGTTAGGGGTCTATAAAACGAGAATATAATGTTTTCATAGAAACTGCTCCTCATTATGTAACGTTATGGTATCTGTGGGCACCCTGACAGTTCTAATTTGTGACGTCATAAGACTGAGTGATAAACTTAAATATAAATTGTGACGTAGGCCTCTAGACAACTGTGACCACAGAACATACATTTTTAAGTATATTTCTATGACTGTGACCTAAGTAATTGTTGGTAAGTGACAGTCTTGTAGGCTAGTACAGGTAGCCTATAGGCCCCTATAGGCCTAGATACTAACGTTACATTTCTATGGCCTAGATAGTCTAGTAGGCTTACTTGAGTTAAGTACACCCAGAGCTTGGCCTACACCTATAATATGGGGTCAGTTCGTTATTCCGACAGGTCTATATTCCGACAGGTCGATATTCCGACAGGTCGTTATTCCGACAGGTCGATATTCCGACAGGTCGTTATTCCGACAGGTCTATATTCCGACAGGTCTATATTCCGACAGGTCGATATTCCGACAGGTCGTTATTCCGACAGGTCTATAGGCCTATTCTGACAGGTCGATATTCCGACAGGTCTATATTCCAGCAGGTCTATATTCCGACAGGTCTATATTCCGACAGGTCGATATTCCAACGACACGTCGTTATTCCGACAGTTTCTTGATGTAAATTGTAATGGGAATTAGTCTGAGATAAACCACTTTTAATTACGTGTCTGGGCCCAAAAGGTTTGAAGAGTGTTTCTAGTCAGAATTTCATGCTGATTCTGAAATTCCATTTCTTAAATGCCTCAGACGCTGCATTTTTTCAGAATATAGCATTTTGCGTGGTTTTTTTTCATACAAAAATTGTAAAATCGCTATTTTAACCAGTGACACTGTTTAAATGTATCTACATAAGAACACGTGATGCCAAATTAAACTGTCTAATAGGGCTACATGTGATCCAATAATAAGACAGCAAATTCAGCGCTGAGACCGATTTTATACGTCAGAATCTGACGTCTAAAATCAGTCTCAGCGCTGAAAGATTTAAAAATATTTATAATGGTGTCAGACCCATAGCATAAGTATTCAAATCAGGGGGCTTAACTGATTTAACCCTGAATTGTTAAAATCGCCCCAAAAGCACCAAATTTGGACCACGTATGGCCAAGGCCATAATATTTTTGATTTATCGCGGGAACCAAGCTGAACGCATGTGATACCACTTTTCTATGGTTTTCGAATATGTAGGATTGATTCATGATGTTTTGCAGTTGATTTGGGAATTATTTAAAATACATTTCGTCAATATATATACGACATAATAACGGTTTAAACGACGCAGATCAGCAACACAATCGTCTGTATCAGGCATTGATAACGACCTATCTATAAGATTTGCTACCAGAGCCAGTCTTTGGAGTTCCTGTGTATCAGCCATAATAAATAAATTCAAAATGGCCGCTGTTCGTAACAATCCCACGTCATAACTTGCCAACTAATAGCAGTAGAGAAACACTTAATAGCATTTTTCTACGGTTTCATAAACGATTTTAAATATATATTATTTCATGTGTTTGTAAGAGCCCGTTTCCAACCAGGACGAAAGGGTTTTTTGAAAGGTTTTTTAACCGTTCACATGTCAACTTTGACATGTTTATTTCTTTTTTTTTGTACTTTTTTTTAGGCGGCGCGAATCGGTTATACGTTCGGTCGCTATTATTATACCACGAATTTGAACAGTTTGGGTCACTGCATATGTATACACCAAGGAAAGATTTCGGCCGCAGCGGGACTCAAACCAGGTACCCCCGGACTCTCGAGTCTACCACGCGACCAATGAGTTATCCTGCCGTCACGAACATCAACAAGATAATAAGTAATAGTATTTATAATCAGAATATTATAGATATAATATTATAATTGTGACTCAAGGCACAACAACATAATTATATTTTCATATCACTGTCTACTGTCTATACGCAACGCAGCTATAAAACTTCAATTGTTCCATCACTGCTAATACATCCATCCTCATAGGAAGGGCAAAGTTAGGAAATTTTAAAATGATCAATATTAGTTCTGAATTGTATTCATTCTTACTGTATACTTTTACCCTCGAAAATAGTATTATTAGTTTCAGTACTGATGTTGTTGAGATTGCTAATTTGTAACAGCATTTTGGACGGCATTAGAGCACTATGGGGGTCGCTCAATAATATTTTGCTCAATTTAATAGTTGGTGATGTATTTTCTGGGCAGTCAGGGAAAAATCAGGGGAATGTGTGGGAATAATAATTAAATGTATTTATTTATCAGTGTTTATTAGGCTGGAATATACATAAATATATACAATAATTGTATACATCTGCAATTGTAAAAACAACTTTTGATATCAAATACGTTGACATAAATGTAGTTATTCCATTGGTTGGCATATTAGGCTTAACAATGGATCTGAACGCATCTATATATCACAGCTGTACAAAGAAGTGTGGGCCTATATACACTACGCTCAAGAACACCCCCCCAAATGGCTCCCATAAACTCAGGGTAGAGAAGGTTAACCCTTTCAGTGCGGGCAAATGCGTTCAGATCTCAAAAAAGCACCGATTGTAAATTATTAGTCCTAACTAGTCCACTTTTAAACGCCCATGTTAGGTAACATTTGCATCACCAATGCAAGCTTCAAATGAATAATACATGTCGAAGAATGATGCAGCACGAAAAGAGTTACCAAGTACAGTAACAATCTTAGTATTTTAGATATAGGTCTTCATCGCTATTCATCACCACAGTAGCTGTTAATAGTGGTTAATCCTCTCATCACTATTATTTTTTTGTCGGAATAACGACCTGTCGGAATAAAGACCTTTCAGAATATCGACCTGTTTGTCGGAATATAGAACTCTCGGAATATCGACCTGTTTGTCGGACTATCGACCTGTAGGAATAACGACCTGTCGGAATAACGGCCTGTTTGTCGGACTATCGACCTGTCGGAATAACGACCTGTCGGAATAACGACCTGTTTGTCGGAATATCGACCTGTCGGAATAACGACCTGTCGGAATATCGACCTGTCGGAATAACGACCTGTCGGAATAACGACCTGTTTGTCGGAATAACGACCTGTCGGAATAACGACCTGTCGGAATATCAACCTGTCGGAATAACGACCTGTCGGAATAACGACCCGGATGATTTAGAATTGACTGAGAAATCAGCGAAAAACACCCACCGCTGGTGGAAGTTGACTGCAACTAGGCTATAGGCCTATTATTGCCCTATACATGCTATAGTCTAACGTTACTTAGATAGGTCTAGAAAATGGCCCAATATGGAACTTGGTGGTTAAGTTAGCCTAATCCTGTTTTGATTTGTAAGGTGGGTTAGTTCGAGCTTCAGAACTGACTAGGGGCCTAAATTAACAGGTTTCTTGTTACAGACTACGGAATAACGCTGGGCCTAACAATTGTATCTAAATAGTCTAATTAGACTATAAAAAATAATAGGCCTAACAGTAATAGTCTAGCATATCAATAAAGTCTAGACTAGTCTATGGCTATGGTATGCTGGCGGCATGATCGTTGGGAAGGCCAGATGGGCTCATCTGAAGCGTAGCCTATATATAGAAGTCTGAGAAGAGAGTGCGAGATGGGTATATAGTAAGTCTAACTTTGAACAGCATGTTAGGCCCTAGGCCTATATAAATACACACGGAAGAATTGTCACTTTAAATTACCATTTATTTTGATAATTTGTAGACTAGACTAAATTCACTAGAAACGTAAATTGAAATAATTATAAGTTCTCTAGATTTAAAACATTTAAAAGTGGGCCAAAGTCACCCCAGTTCACGGTAGACTAAACTAGTTAGCTATAAAATGTTATGACGTGTCTTGCGAAAATGTTTCAAAATGTTATATGATCGAGGCCTTTCATTTTTATATTTCTAGAAAATGGAGAAGGTAGAATTATTATTGTCTTGTAACGGTTATTGCATCTTAAGCCGCGTCTTGCCTGCACTGCGTCTTGTCATGCCTCTTCTTCTCGTGCTGCATCTTGCAAGTTGCATTGCACTGCATTTTTAGTAGGAAGAATAGGGTATCGCGCACCCCCCCCCCCCCCCCCCCCCAGAAATCGATTTTTAACGTTAGGCCCAGGCTATGTAGGCCTATGGCTATGTTAATTAGACTAGTTGTCAAAATGTTCCACCTACATGTGAGCCTACCATTTTATGCAAATTAGTGCTGTCCTTGGCCTTGGGCCTAACGTTACTGAAAAAAGAATGTTTCGTAATGGGGCTGTCACCCTACAGCGTATGAGCCAGCGTATGCCAACGTATGAAGACAATTTGTCAGAACGCTGTCATACGTCAAGAACGTTGAGCATACGCTAGAAGCACGTTATGAACACGTTGCTACACGCTGTTAGGGACGCACCATTTGATATCTGGAGGGGGGGACCTAGATTAAAATTGAAAAAAAAGTTCGTCGCCACAAAAGTAAAAAAAAAAAAGTTTGTTGAAAATGTGAGCAGAAAAAAAAGTTTGTTGTCGAAATTGATAAAAAATATGTTGACCAGAAAAAACACCAGATGGTAACGTAGTCTACATAATAGGGGAAGCATACAACAAAAATATTCTACGACATAACATAAAAAAAAAATTGTCGGACGCTGATCGCCAAAAAAAAGCTTGTTTTCCACCGGAGGTAAGAAAAAAAGTTTGCAAGCAACAAAAACTTTAGCCCCCCCCCCCCAGATATCAAATGGTGCGTCCCTTACACGTTGTTTTACGCCCGACCGTCTAAAAAAAGTGAACATGTTCAAAACTATCTGACGTATGAGTTGCGTATAGATATACGTTACACGCTAGACGTACGCAACAAGTACGTTACGCGATCGTTGCACACGTCCACGTACGCAACGCATACGTTCATATACTTTCTCTTCTAAATTCAAGGTAAGTAACGTGTAGCGACGTTTAATGACAAAATACACAAGTTGTCCCTCATAGTGGTTGTCACATTATTTCGAATAAAAAGTTTTAGTTGAAGAGTTGCATTGAAGTGATGACAGTATTATGATGAGACAGATGCAAATTCCCAGCAATCATGATGTGTTGACCTAAAAATTTGCTGTTTTATGCTGGTTCGCTGTCTGCGACGCCTGTCCAACAATAAAAAAATCCAGGCTCAGCAAATTGTGCTCGCTAGACAGAGCTATATATTGCCCTGTTGGAAACAAAAGGTCATATCCCAGCAAGCTCGAGACGTTGAATCAATGTTGGGTTGATGTTGGGTCGACGTCGTAGAGGATAGACCAACATTATCCTTTCACCTACCCCCACCCTTGAGCAACCCCCAAAAACCAGAATGTAGTCAATAGAAAATGATAAATTATTGAAAATTAAAATGTGCTTCATTATCAGGATTATTTCAAGCTAAAAATCAAGGGCAAATGATAGAAACGCCCACAATAACATATCATTTGCAAATTAAATAATTCCTGACATTTTGACTGGACAATCATCCAAAAGCGTTAAAATTTATTTTACATACGCCAATGGGGTGCTCTTCAAAAAGGCACTATCCCAATACCGACATACTTTTATTGTATTTTTTGTATTGTAATTAAACAAGTGGAATCTATATATTTTATGTCATCACTAATACACATGGGTACACAAAATACGTTGCGAATAGATGTTTCATTCCCACAAGCGAGGAAAATATAATCAGAATATATTTTCCTTGCTACAATGAATATAGCCAAAAGACAAGAAACCATTGTTGTTAGTATCTGATTATATCAAGCATAGTATATCAGCGATAATCTAAGGCACCTAGTGAATCATTCCATAAGCTGATAAGGCAAATAATGCATTAAATTAGACAAGGAAGGTTGACCCAACTTTGTGTAAAAATAATGGTGTTTATTGGAGTGTTTTAGCAAGTACCAGATTAAACCTATTGTTTCCAACATGATGCTCAATCACAACAACTACCACACACATAAAATTATTGATTTATTATCATAAGTTAGAAGTACGTCTAGTACGTTACTCATACGCAACACTGACGCTACACAAACGCTATAAATACGTTCAGAACGCTGGCCACACGTTTGTCATACGTTGGAACACGTTACTACACGTTGCACACACGTTACGGGTAAGTTAGAAGAACGCTACGCATACGCAATCTATACGTTATTCATACGTTAACAGTCTTCTTAAAAACAAAAGTTTTACGTATGCCGACGTTTTTGGCAATTTGTTAGCACGTCGGCATATGCTGGCTCATTCTGACCTCAGAGATTATATCTCTGATACCACACGCTCATTTCGCCGTATGCACGCATGGCGATTGACCAGATTTATCAGCCGTTAGTGAGCGTTACCACGTGATTTTATAACCATTCCTATAACCACGGAACTATTTTGGTACTCACTTCGACTCATTACTTATCCTTTTTTCAATATTTAATTTGATCTTAGAGTTTGCTACAGGTAAGGGCTATTTATTCTGTTTAGTAGTGGATAAATTGAACCAGCACAATTCGCATGTCATTCAGTAATTTATATTTGCCAGTGTTTTGAAGCCGATTGTAAATTCTGTCAGAAAAACGTAAACATGGACCTTCTCACAGTATTTTCTATTTCTATGTGAATAGAAAATCATATGTGGCGGAGTAGTGGTGTTTTATATTTGCCATATATATTCAGGACACTTAAGCGTGTTTATAAGCCTACAGCTGTTATATCAACAAAACTGCTCAAAATGAGCAGTTTTTGTCCAAACCTGGCGTGTGGTTACAGAGAGAGAGCGGGGTTGACCTGAGCGACATCTATGTGTGGAGAATGATGCTGGCTCATACGCTGTAGTGTGACAGCCCCATAATGCCCGGCATAAGTCTAGGCCTAAGTACAGTAGGCCTGATTATTTTTATGTTGGTCCATCGTTTGTCTGCGACGGTAGCAATGGGCCAGCACTCAAACAAATTACAAGCATGCCTGGGACAATATGATAGATCTATTGTGAAATAAATTGCAGTTCTGTTATTTTTTTCATATCTGTTGGTCTACCGTTATTTCATAGATATCGACTCAGTAGGCTCCTACTGTTTTAGTGTTTTATACACCTGCATGTATTTAATTTCATGTTGAACTGTTGCCGAGATCGCGTATAAAGAAAACATGAAATTGTGAGAGACTAGTCTACAGCACTTAACCAGTGTTACCGTTGATGGGTCCTAAACTGTCTTTCCGACCAAAAATGATTTTTGCAAATAGTCTAAATATATTTTTTTAAATTATTTCGGAATTTCGGAGCTTGAAGTTCCCGGAACTTGAAGTTCCCGGAACTTGGAAACTTGAAGTTCTCGGAACTTGGGAACTTGTTTAAGGGTATCCCACAGTAGAGTCTGTTTAACCAAATCCTAGGAGTAGGCCTAGCCTTTTTTCAATTGTCTGAGTCGCCATTCAAAATTTTTGTGTGAATTTTTTTGTGAATCATTTTTTCATCTTCTCCCAACATTGCTGAAAATTTTGTGGTTAGATCATTTTAGTTAGATCATTTTATGCATGTCATAAAAATTATTTCTCCAGGCCCAATGATGAAATGAGAGCTGTAATTTTGAAAATGTATTCATGCCAAATTGTCTAACTTCGATCATACACAACAAAATTCCACCAAATTGTCAGGGATGTTGGGGGAAGATGACAAAATGGTGCGAGAAAAAATTGTTGGCCGAGTCTGGCCATAATCTTTGGGCGGATTGACAATTGGTTGAGAATTGACTGAGAAATCAGCGAGAATGATTCATCATTATGTAACTTTATGGTATCTGTGGGCACCCTGACACTTCTAATCTGTGACGTCATAAGACCGAGTAGAAATGATAAACTTAAATATAAATTGTGACGTAACTGCATGATATGTAGGCCCCTTGTTTACTGTGACCTAAGTGTTGGTAAGTGACAGGCTTTTAGGCTAGTACAGGTAGCCTTTATACTACATTTATATGGCCTAGATACTCTAGTAGGCTTACACCCAGAGCTTGACCTTCACCTATATTATATGATATTAAATTAGACCATATTATATTATATTATATTATATTATATTATATTATATTATATTATATTATATTATATTATATTATATTATATTATATTATATTATATTATATTATATTATATTATATTGGATTATTAGATGGTCCCAGAAATTTTTGTTGGCGAGTCGAGCCATAATCTTTGGGCGGATTGCCAGTGGCCTACCCTGGTTCATACAGTGCTAGTGCAGCTCCGGTATCAGTGCAGGCGCTGTCAGCAGTGCAGGCACTAATGTTGGCCGTGGTAGCCTTGAAACAACCAGCAAAATATAGTTCGACATTATGCCTTTCACGTGGGATGAATGGAGTTAATAACCCTTAGCCATTGCTACTCTGGGGACTATCCGACCTGGAATAGCGAAGCTGTGCGAAATGCCATGGCGTTTCAGCATTAAATTGCATAGCGAAACCCAAGTCTTTAGCCGTCTGGGCATGTCTGGGGGTAAGTCTGCTAGACATGCCCAGAACCCATTATCAGCTTATCGGGTGAGCGAAAGGGAAACGCTCTCAATAACACACCATTCCCTATCACCCCCACCCTCACATCATCATCTGTAGGCCTACATCATCCATCTCATCAATTGACTACAATGTTTTTTATCGTATTACAATGCCAATTAAATGACCATTTGTGCCGGAAATTAACGTAAACCAATAATTTATTACTACTACTTCATAAAGAGCCTGACCAGGGTTTTATTTCAAAAATAGGTTTTCTTCTACCCCTGGCGATTAAATGGTGGCTCTCTATTTTGTGAAACACAGTGACGTCACCGGCAGGGACGTGCGCAGCTTACCATCAAGGGGGGGGGGGGTCAAGAGGTAAAATTGTGAAAAATATGGGGGTTCCGGGCCCTGGATAAATTTTAAAAATCTGCAGCTCAAGGGGGGGTTATGACCCCTCTGACCCCCCCCCCCTGTGCACGCCCCTTACCGATGCATTGATTGGCGCTCTAGATACATTGATTAAAATGTGCAGCAGGAAAAAACTGTGCGGTGTATGATGACTTGGATCCATGCCATCAGCGATTTTACTAAATTGCATCATGTAAGAGGTGTATTATTGAAGCACATATTTTGTACAAATAAATGGAGTAATCTAATTCAAATTTGATTTGATCGAATGTTTTTTACAATCACGCACTAGGCCTAACTCATAATATTAAAAAAAACATTATTTATTTATTTATTTATTATAATTGAATAATTAAAGCAAAAAACTTAATTTCGAAAACGTGCTCATATAATTATCCATGTATAGTCCAGGCAAACTTGATTTTTTTGGAACAAACTGCAACAGAATGTTTTTCTACGCAAAGCTTTCTTTAAGGTCCCCAGAACAGCACAAAAAAGTCCCAAAAGATCCGCTGGAGGGAAATAGGTAAAATTAGCATAAATCCAAGAATGCCGCCAAATATCTATACGCGATCATATTTTTTGCTTTCAGATGAGCTATTGGAGTGATCTTAAGCTGTGGACTAGGGTTTTTAGACACAAGGATACCAATAAACAGCATTATTAATTGTTTGGATGAATATGTTTGTAATGTTGTTTTTCAAAATGACCACTAAATAGCAACAGTTTACAAAATATTTCCTTTTCAAGGAACTTCTTAAATGTTTATTGCATAGCACGGCTATTCATGATGGTCATCCAAATCATCAGTGGAATATGTGCCTTGTATCGAGTTAGAACAGCTAGTGCCATGGCATAACTTTCATTGCAAACAGCAGTGCAAGGCAGACCATATATTTGACATATGCACCTCCTTGAGGAACAGTCTTTCTTGCAACTGCAACGTATAACATCGAGCAGCTTTGCTGGTGCGGCTGGCTGGTCCATCTGGATTGGAATACATTTTGGTCATCGATGTGCCACCCCCACTCTTCTGGCTTCATGTCCCTGGCCATTCTTCTCCAGTCCAGTATTTGATAGTATTCACATAGATAACGGTACCGGTACTCAGCAGCTGCTGCAGTTGGAGGTACCGTAGGGTTCACTGTGGCTCCACGTGTGATGTAGTCTTAGCCACTTTTTCACAAAATCTCTTGTATCATAATGTATTTGGTTCTTCATCACTAGCACCACCATATAATCACACGTGCCACAACAATGTCATTCTTTGCTACTGGCCAAGAACTGGTTAATACATCTGCTTGCTGGCAAAACAAAACATTACTTTTAAATTGTACCAAGCCCTTTCCCAATCCATATAGACGGGATGTAGTGTCGCATGAAGGGATGGGGTCAAATACGTATTTGTATTTGCGTATTTGTATTTGAATCTCTGGCCTTTACGCTAGCGATCCTTGGATCTTAGTGAAGGTCTGCTGTCATATATTCGTTTTTTTATGATTTTTCTTCAGGTAGAAATATGTTCTTATTATATACTCTTATATATTCTATTATGTACAAAAATATATGGCAAATAAAAGAATCTGAATCTGAGTCTGAGTCTTCCGTATTTGTATTTGTATTTGATATTTTTTAAAGGTCTGTGTTTAAGCACAGTGTATGCTAACATGCTTTAATAGTCCAAGGGCTGTCAGAACTCCCCCTCACCCCCCCCCCTTTATACCTGCCACCGTTTTTTTTCACATACTAGGATGTCTAGGGGTGTCAAAAAGCCATGTTAGTCACGTGACTTGCGGTTGCAAGGAATCAGAATATCTAATCCAAGATGGCCGCCAATCTTGATATATTTGGCCATTTTTGGGCATTTTGAACAAATCATTCATTTTAAAATATAACTGCTTTAGTCCGAGCCAACCTTGTCTTCTCACTTATACAATGTCTTTTTGATGTTTCTTATAGATTATTTTGTGCTGAATTTATATCCGGTGAGTGCTCGCTTGAAAAATTCGGGCATTTGTGTAAAAACAAGGTCAAAGGTCAATTTCAAGGTCAAATATGATTTTTTAACAAATGAAGCTAGGAACAAGTGCAATACCTCATTTTCACGTGATTTTGACAGGGCAATCCATTTCTAAAATTATTTTGAATATTCAAAGTCATCTTCAAGGTCAAAAGGTCAATTTCAAGGTCATTTCAGAGAAAATATCTTTTTTAACAAGTAAATACCTCTTTTCATGTGATTTTGACAGAAAAATCCATTCACAATATGATTTTGGTGATTCTGGTTCATCTTCAATGTCATTCATTAAACATGATGTAAGTGAAATGATCAAGTGACAGAAACTCATTCAGGTCATTGGTGAGGCGTTAAAAGGCAACAGGGAGGTGTTAACGGACGATGGGGAGGCGTTAAAGCCTTTTAGGGCACCGACAAAGCAATAAAAGGCAACTAACAGGGCGCTGAAGGGGGACTGAAAGGGGTTAAACGGCAATGGTGAGACGTTAAAGGGCCGTGAGGAGGTGTTAAAGGGCAATGAGGATACGCTAATGGGCAACAAGTACGCGATAAAGGGCGAAGAAGAGACGTTAAAGTGCGACCGGATGTGTTGAAAATTGGCGGGGAGGCATTTTTCGACGGAACAGTGCAGCGTTAGAGGACAAAGAAGATGGTGAGGCGTTAAAAGGGCAACAAGTAGGCGTTAAGGGGAGAAGAGGGGACATTAAAGTGTGACCGGATGTGTTAAAAATTGACGGAGAGGCATTAAAGGGCTGTGGAACAGCGTTAGAGGACAACAAGGAGCATTAAATAGCAATGCAAGTATGCTAGTGGGTGAGGGGGAGCATTAAAGGGTGATGCGTAAGCATTTATGGGCGAGGAGAAGTGTTAAATGGCGACGGAGAGACGTCAAAGGGCAATGGGGAGGTGTTAAAGGGTGAATAAAATGTGTTAAGTGCCGATGGAGATGCATTTAAGGGCGATGGAGAGGCATTGAAGATGCTGCAGATGCGTTAATTGGCGATGGAAAAGCGTTAAAGGGCAACAGAGGTGATAAAGGGTGAAGAGGAGGCATTAAAAGGCGAAAATGAAGCGTTAAATGACGATGGAAAAGCGTTATAGGGTGATGTGGAGTAGCTAAATGGTAAGGGGGTAGGCGTTTAAAGGCGAGGAGAAGGCGCTAAGGGAGATACAGAGGCGTCAAATGGTGAAGGACAGGCATTAGAGTGCGACGGGAAGGCATTAAAAAGGCAAAGAACAAACGATAACTGTCGACGCAGAAGCATTGAAAGGCAATGTAAAGTGGCAGAAGGTGCCTCAGAGGCATTTAATGGCAACGTAAAGGCGTTAAAGGGCCATTGGGAGGCGTTAGAGATCGATGGAGAGGTGCTAAAGGTGACGAAAATGCGTTGAAGAGCAATGGAGAGGTGTTTGGGGCGAAGTGGGGCGAAGTTTCAAGGTGAACAAAAATTCTATTTGAATTTGTGGAGTGTAGACATTTTGAGCATTTCAGCCCAACAAGTAAGTCAGTGAGATATTCAGGTTTGTTGTCGAAAGCAGCCAACAAGTAACGCAGTGTCAGAGTTGTAACTTCACCCTTGTCCATACTAACAATTATACTTTGTGTACTTTCAGTAGAGCTGATCAGGGGCGGATTCAGAATTTGAAAAAGGAGGGGGCGCAGGTGGCTCGGGGCGAGTTTTTAGTCATATTTAGGCCAATTTAGGGGACTTTGTAAAGAATTTGGCGCAAAAACGGGTGGGCGTGCGCCCCCCCCTCTGGATCTGCGCCTGCTGATTCTATAGAATGAGTGTAATGGATCATATAGATGGCTATATTGTATATCATGTTCCAGACGATTGGCTACTACATTTTTATAAGATTTTGGAATTAAAACACAAGCTGGATACATAAGTGTTATTTTTCAGTTTGTTTTTAGGAAGAGATGTTTTTAACTGGTGGTCTTATATGCGCATCTGTGAAATTTTGAGGTAATGTACTAATTTCCATTGAAATGTTGATTTTATCAGTGATGGGAGTTATAAGTATGTCAAGGAAATTTTTCAGCGCCCTTGTAGGAATGGAGTTCAGATGATTTCGACGATGAGCCCAAAAAAGGCTTTTTAATTTCATCTTCTGTCGCACATTCAAAGTCTTTCATTTTGGATTCGATTTCAGTTTTTTTGCACTGCTGCAATATTTGTTACTTTATACACAAATTTGGAACGAATAGTTTCAATTTTATGTAAAAAATATTTCGATAAATGGTCACAAAATGATTTTACTTATGTGAATTCTGGCAGAGCAGGAGGTGGAATTCTACGCAGAATGTTATTTATAAAGGTGACGCGTATTGTCTGAATTGTCTGAAATAACATCAGCTAAATATTCAATTTCGCTTTAGGCATCTTTCTATTATGCATGTGGCACTGTTCGTACTTTAGCTCCTCTTTGTCGCCCTTTAACACCTCCTCATTACCCGTTAATTTTCCTCCTCATCGCTCTTTAATACCTCCTCATTGTCCTTTAACGCTTTCTCATTGCACTTTCACGCCTCCTAGTCGACCGTTAAAACGTTTACTTCAGCCTTTGACACCTAAATAACTTGTAGCATATATAGTACTAATCATATTTCATCCTGAAATTAACCTTTTCACCTTGAGGATGACCTCAAATCACCAAAATGATAGAAGACATGGATTTTTCAGTCTTAATCCCGCGAGAAAGAGTTATTACACTTTCCTATAGCGTTATATGTAAAATAATATTCTCCTTTACTTCACCTTGAAATTAACCTTTTGACCTTGAATATGATCTTTAATTATCAAAATAGTACCAGAAATGGATTATTCAGTCAAAATCAGGCAAAAAAGACGTACACTACTTCCAATTTTTGTTACTTAAAAATCATATTTTCACATTTTTAACCTTGGAATTGACCTTTTGATCTTGAAGATAACCCTGAATCACCAAAATAATACCATAAATAGATTTGAATCCTTCGGAAAAGAGGTATACACATGTTCCTAGTTTCATTTGGTAAAAATGCCATTTTTGCATACTTGACATTGAAATTGATCTTTTGACCTTGAAGATGACTTTGGGTTCATGAAAATAATATAACAAATATATTACCCAGTCAAAATCACATGAAAATGATGTTTAATAGCTAGATCTCAGTTATGGTCAAGTTATCCCGGTCCGTTAATTGCGGCTAAATAATAACTGTTTCTTTACGTTTTTTTCTCATTTCTTACGGCCAGATTGAAGCTGATGTAATTGTAATGTTACCTCACGGGCAGCACGAGCTTAACAGACGGTCAAGCTTACTTTTACCTGCAAAACATATGGTTTGCGCCGCTTCCATAAGGTTGCCATGAGGTTGTTTAACGGTTACTTTACGGGTGCCACGGTCAGTGTGCACTGAGGTCATTGTTCAGTTATGATACGGCTACTAGGGTCATAAGTATGCGGTTTATGTTAGGTCTGTGTATTGTCTTTGTACAGACCCCTATTTTTATAAAAATGGACTGCTCCATTTGTGTAAATAGATCTTGAGAAAAAATAATTTTACAGTAGTGTTTCTATTAAGACTCTGGCTTGGCTGCTACATTTTCAAGGAAGAACTATTTCTCAGAGCTGCAGCTGCAACAGCTGAGTTGGCTTTTATTCAAGAGGAAAGAGAGACAAAGAAAAAGTGGTGTGCAGAATAGTTACCCGAAAAACACAAGGGTTAATAAAGTCAATTAATGCCAGATTTTGTTGCATGTAACAATAGTAACTCTTACAAAAACTTTCTACGTCTGGATGAGGACCTCTTCCAGCAAATTGTGAGACATCGCATTGAAAAAAGACACACAGCTTCGTGAGCCATTTCACCAGATTTAAGGCTGGCCATATATAATCATCGCAGGGTTCTAACCAGCCTGAAATGTCAGCGTATCGGTCGAGGCGCCAGCGGAGACTTTAAAAATCGGTGAGGGGTCAGGCGGCCGCCTAGGTCCCCCAAAAATTTGTAGATACTAGCTCCTCTGAGATGCATCCTAAAGCATTTCTATACACTTTGATACATGGCTCCCACGGGTCTTTGAAAACGGGGAAAGTCCGTGAATAGGAAAAAATGAAATATGGGACTTGAAAATTCCTCCAATTTTTTGTTAAAATATAAATAAACCATGAAAAATCTGGGATTCTACATTAACCTGTGATCTTTTGCTGTTGATCGCGTCACTCGGTGGCAACAGTGATCAAATAAAGGAAAAAGCCACACTTAAAAAAAAGCTTGACATCTGTTTCATCTATATATAGATTCAATGTTTTTTTATAGACTTACTTTGCAGACAAACCACGGCACAGCCGCTATTAATTAGAAATCCATAATCGCCAGATACACGGCAATAACTTGTGGACGTGTGCATGCACCTTTCGTTATACTTATACATTCTATAGCATTTAAAGCTAGTAATAGGGGCCTACATGTATGCCTACATGTATATTTTTACACATCTCCATATCAGTATTAGAGATACACTGTCTAAATTATTTCTAGGTCTAGGTTGTATCATATAGAGGAGGCGGTAGATAAATTTTATTATGGAGCAAATAGTTCACGCAATATATAAACCCTAATAGGCAAAGCATCGTAGATGATATTATGCCAGCTCCGCTGCAACCCAGGTATGAGCCTATGTCGCATCTGAAATTTGGCAATCCGCCAATGGCGGTCCCGGTATTCAGCTCTGCTAAACAGCCCCAGCGTGGCTGAAGGTTTCAGCCACAGATTGACCCCGTGCAAAATCGTGGGACATTTCTTTGGACGGTCATAACTATGATTTAGCCTTGAATAATCAGGTCGAAAATAATGTTTTTTAGAATCAGTAGCATTTTAGCAACGAGATCGCATGCTGGGCTTATTTTTCGCACAGTTAATAAAACATTATGGACAATTTTTGTGGTTTGGGGTCGAGATCGCTCTCAGTCACCGCCATGTTGAAAAAACGTTGATTTTTTCGGGTGAAAAAATACAGCAATCCACGGCCTCAATGAGGACGTCACGGCTACTGCTTAACCAACATACAGGAGTCGCTGCACTAATGATGTGATAGGCCTAATGCTGGCCGGCTCTCTGCGAAGTCGGCGCATCATCAGGCAAGCATTGCGTCAGCGCCTCGTGTTTGCTGGGATACGGCAGCCTCGTAATTTTCAAATGGATTAAGAAAAGAAGGATTATTTCCAGAGTATCGGCAGCGTGTCGCTCTTTATTCAGCGTATCGGCAGCGTGTCGGCGATACTGGTAGCGTAGCCAGTGGTAGCGGCAGCGAAACTCAGCGTGTCGGCCCGACACGCTAAAAGGGCTTGGTTAGAACCCTGCATCTATAACCACTGGGGAAACATATCAATCTCTCTTCTGTGGCTTTCACGTTGCCAGTAACACAATCGTCAGCATCATACCAACCACGTGCGATGCCATAATTGAAGAGTTCGTAGAAGAGTTCATAAAATGTTCATCATCAGCTGAAGAATGAAAATATGTATCAGAAGGTTTCCTGAAACAATGGTACTCTCATGATACATTAGGAACCCTAGATTAGAAGCATATTGCTATGAAATGCCAAGTATATGGTGGATGCATCAATTACATTTCTAAAGGGTTTCATAGCTTGGTGTTGATGGCTTTCGTTAATTCAAATTCTAAATTCTTATTTGTAAATATTGAGCTGGAGGTTGCGGTTCAGATCGAGGCGTCTTCTGCGATACAAGCTTGTTCAAGGCAATTAAAAACGATAGAAGCTGACCAGAAGCTGACTACCTGGAGGGACACAGCCTATACCGTATTGTTTCGTTACAGGTAATGGTATTGAAATACACTCGCTGCACGATTTTGCGCGTAAACAGGAGTCCCAACTAAATAGTTGAGCTTTTGCTCACTGTGTGCCGTGTTGTTATGGTGAAGGGTGCACAAGTAAATAGCTGCTAAACATGATAAAACCATATCCACACAGGAATATGACTCGCAAAGAGACTTAAACTTAGCAGAGTGAGAAGAGCAGTTGAAAATGCCTCAGTATACTTTCTCATCGCTTCAGAGTTCTGATTCTGAAGCCGGATAACGTAATCAAAGATGTACTGTCTTGCTGCGTGGGAAGATGCGATTTAAACACTTGTTCCCCAAGCTTCATTTGTTGAAAAATCATAATTAACCTTAAAATTTGATCTTTGACCTTTAATTTACAAAAATGCCCAAACTTTTCAAGCTGGCACTTATCGGATTTAAATTCAGCACAAAAAAAATCTATTAGAACCATCAAGAAGATGACCTTGAATCACCAAAATAATACTATAAATGGATTTTTCCGTCAAAATTCCACGAAAAAGAGGTATTACACATGTTCCTAGCTTTGCGTTTTTATCACCTGATCATTTTACTTGCAGCATATTTAACCAATGACCTTGAAGATGACCTAGAATCACCATAATGATATTATGACTGGATTTTTGTGTCAAAATCCCATGAAAAAGAGGTATTATTACACGCGTTCGTAGCTTTACTTGTTAAAAAGGATATATTCTCTTAAATGACATTGACCTTTTGACCTTAAAGATGACTTTAAATAATTACAATAATTTTGGAATTGGATAGCCCAGCTAAAATCACATAAAGTTGAGGTATTACACTTGTTCTTCGCTTCATTTGTTGAAAAATCATATTTGACATTGAAATTGACCTTTGACCGTGAATTTCAAAAATGCCCAAACTTTTCAAGCTAGCACTCATCAGATTTGAAAAAATCTACAGGACACATCAAAAAAACATTGTATAAGTAACAAAACAAGGTCAGGCTCTGACTTAAGCGATTATTTTTTTGAATTAATGGTTTCCCAATATGCTCAAAATAGCAAACAATGTACAGAAAAAGGGGTATTACACATGTTCCTAACTTTTCTTAGTAAAACCGATATTTCCTTTTACTTGACCTTGAAATTGACCTTTTGACCTTGAAGATGACCTTGAATAATTGAAATAATTACAAAAATGGATAGCAGAATCAAAATCACATAAAATTGAGGTATTCCACTTGTTCCTAGCTTCTTTTGTTGAAAAATCCTTGACCTTGAATTTAAAAAAATGTCCAAACTTTTCAAGCTAGCACTCGTCGGATTTGAATTCAGCAGAAAAAATATATAAGAAACATCAAAAAAACATTGTATATATGTAAAAAAACAAGCTTAGACTCGCACTAAAGCGATTATTTTTAAAAATGAATAATCTCCCAATATGCTCAAAATGGCCAAAGATGTACAGATTGGCGGCCATCTTGGATTCCATATTCTGATTCTTTGCAACTGCAAGTCATGTGGCTAACATGGCTTTTCTAGACCTCCAGACATCCTAGTATGTGAAAAAAATGGTGGCAGGTATAAAGAGGGGGGGGGGGGTGAGGTATTCGACTCTGAGCCCTTGGACTATAATGTGCTTAGTATTATAGAATGACGTCATTATTTTATTGAAATTTATGTGAAATGACGTCCATCTTGAATCAGAATATCATATTACGATGAAAAAAATATCGATAATACTACATTATGTACTAAATTGTATTGAAATAACTATGAACTCGTGCATACACTATAGAGGTTACATTCCATCAGGAATAATAATCCCTGAGGAGAGTCTCTCAGCAATAAAATGAGATGTTTGAGGTGTTTCTTCCTCACTAATAGAAGAGTCTTTTTTCACACCTTTTGAAGTGTCAATGAATCAGAATGGACCAACAAAACCTGATATATCTGGAAGTTTTGCTACCAGATTTGCTGCGATGGTGATAAAGAAAAGGTTGAAGGTGTTTGCCACTATTTTTTTATCAAATGTAATTTTGCTGTCAATGTCTAGTCCAATGCTGCTGGCAGCTGACTGTTTTTTAGAAATACCTAAATTTTTTAATGTCTTCCAGAGATCTGAGGTGACTTAAGTTTCTTAAAATTTTGCAAAGCATTATTTTCTATATCCAAATTTAATTATCCATCCAGGGGTCAGATCTCTGTTTAAGATGCACTGTTTTAATAGGAGCGATGCCATCCACCACTAACATAAAGATATGTTTAAAAATGTTCCAAGCCTGATTGACATTTTCACATTTAATTACCTCATACCAATCTACCTTGCTAAAAACTTCGACTAGATTGACAACATAGTAATTTTTAAGAGATCTCAGCTTGATCTTATTGTGCTTATTAAATGTACCTTTAGAGACCTTCCTAGTGAAGTATGTCAAAATATTATCACTGAGGCCACGTGGAACTACACCGGAATGATTGATGTTCTCTTTATCAGAGACTATCACCGAGTCAACAGCCGATTCTGTGTCTTCAGTGATCCTAGCAGGCTCGTTTATTGATAACTGCTTAGAGTTTATTAAAACAAAATAACTCTGTGATAACTGAGACCCGTTACATGTGTACATAAAGTGATTTAATGCTCTACAAAGAGTAATGGTGTTAAAATCACCGAGCACAATTTTTTTGTCAGAAAGACGGTCTATAGATGTAAAAGTCGCTTCTTCGGGGCTGAGTGGTTGCTAGCCTGTGGCCTTATGGGTAGGTCACGTGATTTGATTGTTAATAATAGGGTAGTAAAGAGGAGTAGTTAGTAATAGGCGGAGTAGTAAAGAGGAGTAGTTAGTAATATGCGGAGTAGTAAAGGGGAGTAGTTATTGAGAGTCTCTGCAAAATATTAAACAGGGTCCTGATCACATGATGTGGTGGTTACACGCCGGATATTACGGGCTCGTCCCTCGTACTGGTATTCTTCAGGTTTCAAAGAAATAAAAATGTTTCTTCTTTGCCCACTGATAAATAAATTTCGAACCATGTATCTGGACGGCGGTGTTATCTGTTTCATCTCATGTTATCCTGGCCCAGCTTAGCCTTTATTTTAAAAAGTGGACTGAACCCCCATTCATTCATTATGTACACTATTACGGCGCCAATCAATAATTGACACTGTGATCTTAGTGCATGTCGCTATGTAGCATATCAAAATTCTATGTCATGTTTATGTTGATTTTGACTGATGATGATTTCTCACATCTATATATCCCAACTGAACAAATAAACACTGTTTCCTTTTTGTCCTTTGCCCATTAATGAAAAATCCAGGATGGCCGCCACTGATAAGAAAAAAATCAGTTTTCCGCTATATTATCACTAATAATTAACATAAAAATACAAAAGCAATGTCATTTGTTGTATCTAGTCCATGAGAACGGCCATAATATCATATTTCGATGGAAAAATATTGATAATACTACATTATGGACTGAATTGTATTAAAATATCTATAAACTCGTGCATACATTATAGAGGTTACATTCCATCAGGAATAATAAACCCTGCAGTAGTGTCTCCCAGCAATGAAATGAGATGTTAACAGTAAGAAAATAGGGACGAACTATATATAGTTTACCACTTATAATGGGGATAACCCCAAACCTGGCTAAAATGAGGGGGGGGGGTAGGGTTACGCAAACGTCTGTCTTTGCTCAGCATTTGAGTCTATATTTTTTTCCGCTTGTTTTTGCATAATTTGTGTGTGTGCTGAACTCGAATCTGTCGGACAACCTTCCATATTTGGTGTTCTTCACCTATAAATAAGCAAAGCAAAAAATGGCCGCCAAAATACCATCTTTTTTATTTTTTTGTTTTAACATTATTGCACAATTTCTGGTTTCTGCATGATTTGGAGTTGATAAATTTATGTCTCATGTTTTTCGATCAAAATGACCTATATTTGACTTTCAAACTTAAAATGGTTACCGTCAACACACAAATAAAAGCGATTTTTATGCATGTGAACTATAATATCATAAACGATATTTGAAAATTCAAAAATAGACTACGTGATACGGCAGATTAGGTTACAATCAACTATGTTTAAGCACAGTGTATGCTTACATGCTTTAATGTGCTTAGTATTATAGAATGACGTCATTATTTTAGTAAAAAATATGTAAAATCTTGAATTTTACGATAAAATATAGGTCAGACAATGAATAATAAACATCAGAAATGTTTGTTTTGGCCCCCAAGCCTTACAAAATCAATACATTGAGCAATTCCGCGCCACAAATAAAAAAAAGAGGTTTAATTTACATTTTGTTTCTTGTTCATATGGAGATGAATTTTGCGGCCATCTTGGATTTTTTCTTTCAAATTTACTCGTCAGTAACGCTTATTCATAATCCTTAAAAAATCCCAAATACGTTATATTTTCGTCAACATGTTAAGCAGTATACTTATAGTAACAGTAAATGCATAAAAAACTGCTGATATCTTGGATTTAAAGCAAAAATAAAGGTAATTTCTTTCCAGTGACACCAAAAACATGTATCAATTACAAATCTCGCAGAAACCATAAATTGTACCTTTATGTGCGACACACTATAGAAAAAATGGGATTTTCTTATCATTTTGGTGGCCATTTTGTGTTTGACTAATTTGAAGGTGAAGGTCACCAAATATAGAATATTATCCGACAGATTCGAATTCAGCACACACCGATTATGCAAAAACAAGTGGATAAAAATTCACTAAAATACCGTGAAATGTTTCAGGTTTCAGCCCAGACGAAATAGACATATTTTCATGAAAGGCTGTAATATTCTTTCATTAAAAAATATGTATGACATAAAAGGGACATGCCCACGCTAAAATCATAAAAAAATCGGTGATTTTATTTTGCCTTCTTGATATGACCACATGATGTAAACATGACCATAGACTAGAACTGCAATTTTTTTTAATTTTTGTGTTGCACATTTATCAGCTAGGCTAGATATAGAGAAGAAATTCCTGATTTCTAATTTTTGCCAGCCATGTCAAAAATAGGAAATACGGGTGAAAAACTGGTGAATGCGCAGCAGACAAAATAAAAAACTTTTGCAGTTCTAGTCTATGGACATGTTTATATCATTATGGTCATATTAAGAAGCCAAAATAAAATCACCGATTTTATAATGATTTTAGCGTTGGCCTGTCCCTTTAATAAACATAATAACACTCATTTTTAAGCATACACATATCTGGATTCAGATATGAATATGTTCAATAACCACGATTAGAAAAGAAATTTAATTATCTGTTATATGGTATATCGCGTGTGCTGATTGTTTAGTCAGAAAATCAATGACGGACGCTTACGTAACCCTACCCCCTGATTCTAGACATGTTTGAGGTTCCCCTCCATAAAAGCGGTCAAAATATAAAGTTCGTCCTTATTGTTTACTGGTAACATCTCATGTCATGTTTTAGACATATCAAAGCTTAAAGGGACTGGCCCAGGCTAAAATCATAAAAAAATCGGTGATTTTATTTCGGGTTCTTAATATGACCATATGATGTAAACATGTACATAGACTAGAACTGCAAATTTTCATAATTTTTGTGCTGCGCACTTACCAGTTAGACTAGATATAGAGACGAAATTCCCGCATTTCTTATTTTTGACATGGTTGTCAATAATTACAAATCAGGAATTTCGTCTCTATATCTAGCCTAACTGGTGAATGCGCAGCACAAAAATTATAAAAATTTGCAGTTCTAGTCTATGTACATGCTTACATCATATGGTCATATTAAGAACCCGAAATAAAATCACCGATTTTTTTATGATTTTAGCCTGGGCCAGTCCCTTTAAAAAGAAGTTGGTGTGGGGTGAGTAGTGGTGGGGAGGGGTGCACGGTGACCAATTCCACACCCTACTGCATGGTGCCCGTAAAAATCACCCAGTAGCATGAAGATAAATCGCAGTAGCCCTACGTACAATAATTAAATCTGATGTATTGTCTGGTTACATATGTAGAACTTATATATGAGCTGTCCCGCACTTTAAAAAGAACCATAGGTCATCGGTGGCGGCCATTTAAAATTGTTGTATAACCATTGGAGGAAAAAAATGGAAACATTTTTTTTTATAGGTTGTATATTAGTGGAAAAAAACATTAATTCAAAATCAACATGAACATGACAGAGAATTACACACTAGCATATACTATCTTGACCTAACTCTGTAGTGTTGTTCCTCCAGCTGTGATAATTTCCGATGTGTCTGTCTCCACAGTGAAGTCTGTGCTCATGTGTGCCGATGTCTGTGTTTTATCTGCATGTCTACAGTTTATACCAAGAAGTAGCAGCCGATGCGGGGTCAGGCCAAAAACAGCTTTACTTCAAATCACATAATTTTGAAAATATGATCACCATTGAAAAATTTGTTCATATATATTATATGATACTGCATAACATATGGAGTAGCCTGGATCTATGAGCTGGCGAGTGACATCTAGTGAGTTACAGAGAACACAAATATAGCCATGCCATGCTTATGCACTATGGATTCTAATTAAAGGTTAAAGTGATTAAAGGTTGACTTCTGTGTATGATTTTGGTTCTCATTTCATATACCAAGCATGTACTTCATAAGAAATTTTAAAGACAAAATATTAGAGGACGGTGCTTATCCCTTACATGTTTTAACAAAATCAACTCAGCCACGAACATCTCCTGAAACCAATTTTAGCAATATATTTAAATAATTACTCAACTATTCCGGGTCTCACTTCTGGATTTCCTTACTAAATAATATTAAAGATTTGCCCCCGTTTAGTACCTTCATATTACAAATAATAATCCAAATGGCGAATATTATATATAATTATTTACCTATAATAATGTATTGTGTAAACAATACAGAATGCCATATTTTAAAAAATACTATTTTAAATATACCGGTGTAACCGCCCAGATTACCCCCCCCCCCCCCTGGTATAGTGTGGACTATACCCCAGGGTATTCTCCGAGAGCTCCCAGAGTATACCCCACAAGCCCAGACTATACCTCACCAGATTCAGGGTGGGGTATAGTCTGGGCGATAGGGGTATACTCTGGGAGATATCATATATGACTTACAATCAATTATCGATACTATATCTGATCGTAATCTGGCATATTTCATGTCTCATGTATTAACCCTCTGAGGACTAGACTATCTATGTCCCCTATGTCAACCTTCTCATGGCTAGAGTATAATATGTCGCATGTATTATTCTTAGTGGGTATAGCATCACATGCTTCATTGATTAACCTTCTGAGGTCTGGACTTTTATTTCTCATTTATTAACCTTTCGATAGCTAGATGTCTCCTTTATTATCCCCCTGGGGGCTACATTATCACATGTCTTACGTGTCCAATAGCTAATTAATTGGTGTGCGCCAAATGATTTGGCGCGCACCAAATAATTCAAATAATTAATTGTTGCGCACCAAATTATTTGGTGCGCACCCAGTTGTTCACTGAAAGAAAATTAATGCATGAGACATGTGATGATCTAGCCACCATAATGTTAATACATAAGCCAAGTAATACTCTAGCCATCAGAAGGTTAACATAGAAGTCTTAAGATAGTCTAGTCCCCAGAGGGTTAATACATGAGAAATGTGAAACTCTAACCACCAGTAGATTAACATAGGAGGCATGTGATAGTCGCGTCCTTGGAGGGTTAACACACGAGACACGTGATATTCTAGCTTCCAGAGGGTTAATGCATACGACAAGTGATGTACCAACCATCAGGTTAATGCATGGGATATGTGATACTCTAACCATCAGAAGGGTAAAATCAGAGATATTTGACAGTTAAGTCTAGCCCCAGAGTATTAATAGACGAGATATGTGATACTCTAGACATGTGGACCTGGTAGTTTAGCACCCAGAGGGTTGAAACTTTAGACATGCGATACTCAACCCACCAGAAGGTTAATATAATGATAGTTAATACGTGAGACACTTGATTCGCTAAACCCCAGATAGGGCGGGGGCACTGGTTAAAACTGCCTGCTTGGAAAGTCGGAGATCGCGGGTTCGAACCCCACTCTGGCCTTCAAGTTTCAAAGAAACAAAATGTTTTTCCCTGCTCACTCGTAAAGATTCAATATTGTTGGGGGCCTCCCTGACCGAGAGGTAGCGTGTTCGACCTTAGACCGCTAGAGCTCGAATTTCGAAACCTGTGGTTGGCGGGCAGTACGTGTCATCTCATTCATCTCACCATCCCCAGGAGGTTCTCTTGGCCCAGTTTAGCCTATATGTGCACAAAGGTGGCCTAAAACCCAGATCATTATATTTTCAGTTAGACCCCAAATGGTTAATAAAAGAGACATATAATGATCAAACTATTAGAAATTTTATATAGGAGACATGTGCTAATACAATCCCCAGAATGTTAATGTAGGCCCTATGAGGCATGTGATACTCTATCCATCAAAATGTTAACATGAGAGACATGTTATACTCTAGCCCCTAGAGAGTTACCGGTGGTTTATAATTAGTTTAAATGTATAATTGATTGTAATCATATATATATCTCCCAGAGTATACTCCTATCTCCCAGACTATACCCCACCCTGCATCTGATGTGGTATAGTTTGGGGTTATTGGGTATACTCTGGGAGCTCCCAGAATATACCCTGGGATATAGTCTGGGAGCTCCCAGACTATACCCCCGGGTATATTCCAGATTATGCCCGGGTATAGGCCAGAATATACCCGGGTATAGTTCAGTTGGGGGTTAATCTGGGCGGTTACACCGGTAAGATGTAACAGGAACGACGGAAGTAATATAATAAATAATGTGGTTTTGACTGAACCACTTGTTGACAATATTTAATAATAATAATAATAATTATAACTTTATTTCAAGAGGGTGAAAAATACATAATACAGGTCAAAAAGTACTATTGCATACCCACTGAGCAAAGCTCATCTACCGTGGGGCTCTCAAGATTAAAAACATTATATACAAAAAGCATGAACAAATTACCCATGTGGCATAGTACAGATATAGGCATATGCAAATTAATCCTTTTGAAAAGTCAAATAGAAGTATGCTGTATTTGATAAAGATAAAAATACATTATAGGCCTACGAATATAAATTTATATAATGCAATAAAATATAATTTGTGTCTGATATATGAGCTGAGCAACGGTATAGGCAGAACAAATACGCACATCCTTTAAAGGGACTGGCCCAGGCTAAAATCATCAAAAAATCGGTGATTTTATTTCGGGTTCTTAATATGACCATATGATGTAAGCATGTACATAGACTAGAACTGCAAATTTTCATATTTTTTGTGCTGCGCACTTACCAGTTAGACTAGATATAGAGACGAAATTCCCGCATTTCTTATTTTTGACATGGTTGTCAATAATTACAAATCAGGAATTTCGTCTCTATATCTAGCCTAACTGGTGAATGCGCAGCACAAAAATTATAAAAATTTGCAGTTCTAGTCTATGTACATGCTTACATCATATGGTCATATTAAGAACCCGAAATAAAATCACCGATTTTTTGATGATTTTAGCCTGGGCCAGTCCCTTTAATAAGTCACATAATTAACTTCACATTATTTCATACTGAGTATATAATAATAGATAATATAATATAATATATTTAGCAATATATATACTTAGACAATACAACATAATAATTTCCATTATACTTGATAAATGACATTTAACATGTAATTGCGTAAAATACTGGTGTATTGCATAATAATTGAAACTCTTAGTCATATTTATATCAGTAAATATACAAATTGTCAATAAGCACAGTTGTAGACATGAAAAGCAAAAAATTCGCAAAATATGATGATGTGCTTGACGTTTAGCAACCGGAACTACATAAATGTATTTTAATTTTTACGATTAAAGATGAGAAAGAAAATAGATGGATTATTGACTGATTTATTTCTGTTTTTCAGAATGTTGGAAAGCTATATATTCCCTTCTAAATTGACCTATTGTCCTAGCAGCGTAGCGTGTTTTGTCATTAAGGGAATTCCAAACTTTTGGGCCATTGTATCTGAGGATTTTGTGATGGGCCTTTGGTATGTAAAGTTTGTTGCTAGTTTTGGATCTTAATGAATGATGTGTGTTTGTACATGCAGGTTGAAATAAGTGAGGTAAGTATGTAGGTGATTGATTGTTTAAAGCTTTGAATACCATCAGGGCTTTCCTATAATGTGTGATATCTTCAAATGTGTGCCAGTTAAGTTGTGTGAATAATGGAGCTGATGGGGCGCATCTGTCAGCATCAAGGATAAGACGTGTAGCTTGTTTCTGTAGTTTTATTATCGCATCTGTATCAGATTTATTACATTGACCCCATATAGTACAACAATATTCCAGGTGTGGTTTTATGTAGTAATTGTAATAGAGTATGCTGAGATCAGCTGACAAATATTTTTAGCTCCCGCCGTCACCGTAGGTGAGACGAAGGGAGCTATGGATTCTACCTCCGTTTTTTTTGGCCTCTTCTTTTGCCTATAACTTTGTAAGAAAATAAGCTAGGATAACAATTTTTGGTATGTGGGTTACTTCCAGGTGGCTAATGGACAGGTTAAAATATTTTTTATCTGAATTCATTACGCAAGGTTGCAGAGGAGAAAATGATGATGTGACGGCGTTGGGCCGTCCGTAAACAATTCGTTTCCGGAGCATATCTCTGAAAGTACTTGTCCGATTGTCTTCAAATTTTACACACAACACCCCTAGGGGGTCTAGTTGTGCCTTTTGGGGTATTTGAACTGTGACCTACTTCTGGTTCAGAACTATGACCTATTTATACGTTTTGACGCGCACTTCGTTTCCGGAGCAGATCTCGAAAAGTACTGGGCCGATGACAGTCATATTGCACATACATGTTCTCTAAGGTCCCTAGTTGTGCCTTTTCAGGTTTTTGGACCTTGACCTTGAAGTTGACCCAGCACTTTGACCTAATTTATAACATCGGTAAATCCGACTGAAAGATTTTGCGGAATATCATGAAAACCGCTCAAGATAGCTACACCATTACTATAAAACAAATTGTGAGGTTTCAGGAGAGGATGCATCTTGAAAAATTTCAAGTCGATAAAATTAAAAATGGCCGCCTATCGGCCATTATTCACCTCGACAGGCCTGATATTGCGGAATATCATGAAAACCGCTCAAGATAGCTACACTATTAATATCAAATAAATTGTAAGGTTTCAGGAGAGGATGCATCTTGAAAAATTTGAAGTTGATAAAATTCAAAATGGCCGCCTATGAGCCATTATTCACCTCGACAGGCCTGATATTGTGGAATATCATGAAAACCGCTCAAGATATCTACACCATTACTATAAAACAAATTGTAAGGCTTCAGGAGAGGATGCATTTTGCAAAAATGCAACTCGTCCAAGTTCAAAATGGCCGCCAATCGGCCATTATTCACTTTCACATGGCCGTTATTTGGTAAACCGTGCTAGATGGCTAGACCATTACTATAAAACAAAATGTGTGATTTCAGGAGAGGATGCATCTTGAAAAAATTCGACTCGATAAAATTCAAAATGGCCGCTCATCGGCCATTATTCACTTTCACATGGCTGTTATTTGGTAAGCCGTGCTAGATGGCTAGACCATTACTGTAAAACGAAATGGGAGATTTCAATTGAGGATGCATCTTGAAAAAATTTGACTTGATCAAATTTAAAATGGCTGCCTTTTCGGCCATTATTCATTTTCACATGGCTGATATTTGGTAAACCGTGCTAAATGGCTAGACCATTACCTGATTACTATAAAACAAAGTGTGAGTTTTCGGGGGAGGATGCACCCTGAAAATTTTTAACTTACGAATTCAAAATGGCCGACAATCAGCATTATTTACCTCGATAGGCCTGATATCAGGTAAACCGTGCTAGATAGCTAGACCATTACTATAAAACAAAATGTGACGTTTCGAGAGAGGATGCCTTTTAAAAACTTTCGACTCAATCGAATTCAAAATGGCCGCCTATTGGCCACTATTTACTTTCACATTGCTGATATTTGGTAAACCGTGTTAGATAGCTGGACCATTACTATAAAACAAAATGTGAGATTACAAGAGAGGATGCATCTTGAAAAAAATTGACTCGATCAAATTCAAAATGGCCGCCTATCGGCCATTATTCACTTTCACATAGCCGGTTTTTGGTAACCGTACTAGATGGCTAGACCATTACTATAAAACAAAATGTGAGATTTCAGAAGAGGATGCATCTTGAAAAATTTTGACTTGATTAAATTCAAAATGGCCTCCTATCGGCCATTATTCACTTTCACATGGGCGATATTTGGTAAACCGTGCTAGATGGCTAGACCATTACTATAGAATGAAATGTGAGATTTCAGCTGAGGATGCATCTTGGAAAATTTTGACTTGATCAAATTTAAATTGGCCGCCTTTAGGCCATTATTCACTTTCACATGGCCGATATTTGGTAAACCGTGCTAGATAGCTAGATGATTACTATAGAATGAAATGTGAGATTTCAGCTGAGGATGCATCTTGAAAAATTCTGACCCGATCAAATTCAAAATGGCCCCCTATCGGCCATGATTTACTTTCACATGCCCAATATTTTGCAAACTGTGTTAGATGTTAGTCCATTACTATAAAACAAAATTTGAGGTTTCGGGGGAGGATGCACCCTAAGTTTTTAACTAGTTTATATCGAATTCAAAATGACCGTAAATCAGCTATTAGTTACCTCGATTGGCCTGATATCGGGTAAACCGTGCCAGATAGGTAGACCATTACTGGGATACTGATTAGGATCATTAATTTCAATGGAGGTTTGCAATCTCTGACAGACTGTCTAGTTCTTATCTTACTCTTAGACTGAGCTTCTTAGACCTAGTTGTCTTGCGTCTTGATTTTTGACCTAGCCTAGGACTACATTAAAAACCCTACACAAAATTGCTTAAATCAAATTCTAATTCGTCGCGGGAGCTCCTGGACTTATGTAGTCTTGTCTAATTTTTCTTAGGATTGAAAGTTTAAAAATAACTGACTGTTTTACTTTTTTTACCTGTTGCTGCCATGAAAGGTTTTTGTCAATAATGATACCCATGTTTTTCATGTTTTGTATTGCCAATTTTTGTTCCATTAACGGTTATGTGGAAGTCTCTATCAAATTCGGGCAGACGAGCTTCTTTTGTAGTTGACATAATCAACATGGCTCGGGTCTTTTCAACACTTACTACCATCCCATTGTCTTTGCACCAAGTGTGAGTATTTTGTGTTTCCATTTCTAATTGACTCTTTACAATTTCCAAATCTTTGTTGTGAGCAGTTATTGTTGCATCGTCTGCAAATAGGTGTGTATTTCCTTGTTTGTTTTTTAATGGTAGATCATTAATATAAATCAAAAATAGTAGGGGGTCTAATATTGAGCCTTGTGGAACGCCATATTTATTAATTAATTCATCTGATGAGGTGGAATTTACTTTTACAGACTGTTTCCGATTATTAAGATATGACTGGAACCATAAAATTGATTTTTCATTTATGTTATATAATGCGAGTTTTTGCAACAGAACTATATTATTCACCAGGTCGAATGCTTTGCATAGATCAACAAAGACTACGCCACAATATTCATTATTATACATGGCGTTGAGCCACTCATCTGTCATTGCAGTGAGTGCAGTTTCACAAGAGTGTTTACTACGGAAACCAGATTGTTTCGCTGATATTAGATCATTTATATTTAGGAATATTTCTACCTGATTCCTAGTGACATTTCAAAGAGTGACTTCCTCTCCCGCCTGACCACTTAATTTTTACCTCCGTCTGTCTTCTAATAAGAATAAATATTCATATCATTCAATCGTTTTCTTCTCTTGATATCTGACTATATAGAAAATAATGTTTGTAAAATTCAGAGGAAGTCGCTTGAGGGTTATTAGTGAAAATCTAGCCTATAGGTTTTAAATTTGAATTTTTTTATCCGTCAAATGAACTGTAGATGTTCGCGACTCGTGCTCGAGATTATCAGTGAATATAGTCCCGATTGATGCTGGTACGTGTTTCTGTAGCCATGTCAGATTCTCTGTGTGAATACAGTGACATTAAGCATGTTAAACCCACGCAAGCGTCTGTATTTCCGATATTTTAAATTATGTATCGGTGATATGAGCCTATTATGTTTTTTATCCTATATCAGTGGACGGGGTAGGGGCTAAGTGCTTTAAATATTAAAACTTGCAGACAGAAGTGCTTTATTGTGTTACCCTGCACTACGTTGCAAAGGATGTAGGGTTTATTTCAACGTGCGGCTATCATGTTAAAAACACTGTATTATTATTTCAAATTCTTAGTTAAAATGACACATCTGGAATTATTCTGAAATAATATTCATCACAAATTTATATTGTTGGATATTAGGCATGCCTAGCGCGATTTGACGAGTTTAAACCATGCAAGCAAATGAAGTTTTACAGGGATCTATACATGTATATATGAAATGTTTATCAATTTCAAAAAGGATGCCGGGAACCTTTCCGTGAACTTTGTTTGTGTCTGCTACACTGACCCCGTTACTTGTCAGTTGCCACCCAATGTTGCTTTAATGTTGGCCCGCCGTCTTCGACGTCGGCCCAGCATTAAAGCAACATTGGGTCAACGCCTCGTGTTTGCTGGGTAGTCACTCGCAGGGCGATACACAGCTATCAATCACGGCCCTGAGCCGGTGGGCGGGACCAAACACTCGTAGCGCTGGTGAGACAGCAGTGAGGGTCGCACTGCTATCAGGGGGGGCTTACGTCTGCACTTGTAGCCTGTTTCATGCTTGATGTAGTGATGGTGCCGTGTGTACGTGGGGCCCAGTCTGTGTTAGGGGGTTACTGCTGTCTGACTGCTGTGGCTCATGTTCATTCAATAGGGTCCAGCCTTGATTTCAAGTGCTTGTTCCTTCAGAGTTCAGAGCAGTTGTCTTGTTTTCACCATTGCAGGTGTTTAGGGCCCCGTGAGACAGCAGCTGTGGCCAGGAGGTGCCCCCTCACCCTATAACACCGCAGCTACACTCTAGTGGTGAATCAGTTTAACTGGCACGTGCATGGAGATCACTCTCTGGGGCATCATAACAAGTCATTATGAGAACTGACGATGTCAGTAACATTGATGCTAGTGCATCAATGATAGGATATCGCAGATCTAGAAATGGTTGATTTCTAACCATCAATCCGGCTATTTTGTCTTTTGGATATCTAACACCATTGTTTGTTATCCATGCAGTCAATATGAAAAAGACACCACTTGCACAATATTATTTGATAGATGAGCAAAATATACAAACCTCTGGATCTTGAAGACAAAATGGATTCCGAGAGTGTCACAACAAAAACAATGGTGATATCTGCTGACATAGGCAGAAATTTCATAATCAAAACATCAAGCAAGGTTGCAGATGAGTGCATACGGGATTTTAATCACTGTGTTCTTCCGTACAAATGTGTGAATTAGAAGTGAAAAAAACAGACACTTTTTTGGTCCAGATTTCTGTGCACCGGACAGGACTGGCGGCGGCAGGAGTTCACCACGGGAGTATAAGTGAGTGGTGCTGAGAAGTGAAGGGATCAGTTGAGGCGGGGAGTTATTTGGTGGAACTGTTTGTGTGTGGCATCTGCGGAGTCTGCGAGGATGCGGTCCGTGCTGTGGGCCGTGGTACTGGTACTGGGCTGCTGCACCCTCCAGCCCGCTATGCTGGGCCACCTGCCGTCACCCCAGGCTGCCCCACTGACACCGGGTAAGTGCCCGCAATCATTCCTCCCAACCCTCGGAGACTAAAGAGTCGTATCTGCCACTTGACAAAGTGACAGATACGCCCCTTTAATCTCCGGCGGACGATTGTCTTGAGATAGCGGTGTTTGCGCATATCAGATTGAGTTTTTATCTCAATATTTAGACTGGGTCGACCACGTCGGCCTTCTGGGTGATGCAGGTAATATACCTGATCAATTTCCAAGGATGATAATTGAGCTTCTCTGAATATTAATAAATTATATCGCATGTTAACTATTTATAGTACTTTTGCCATAAAATTTGAATGAATTTCTATCGCATATTATAAATATTAGTTTGTTGTTTATTTTTTGGGGGTCCAAGGGTTCTGTAATACATGCAGATACAAGACGTTGAATCAATGTTAGTTCAACGTTGATCCAACGTCGTAGGCTTGCTTTTGGTTTTTCGTCAATTAATGATTTGTAAATTTATCAATATTTCTCTGATCAGGTTTTGGGATGACCCTTAGTACATTGCTATATTTAGCAATTGCAGCGGCAGCGGCTGTGTAGCAGTGTGTAGAGATCGGGTATCTTGCTGCGTTATTCACATTATGAATGATCACTCGAGGTTTAAATGTAAACTTTGTACTCTGTCCTAGTATAGAGATCTATATTATTATTTCCTATATACAGTCGACAATTTTACTAGAGAACCTCTTTTGTTAACAAGGTAGTCACTCGATATTCTGTGACTTTCTCCTTATTACATGGGGCAAATGTTAAACTTTCTTATGAACACGTTCACAAATTATTGTCACCATGGACCAACAAAGGCCAATAATTCATAAGCGTAGACTGTATTAATTGTTGCTGTTCTTATTAAGTTGTCATGTGGTACAGCTGTCTGACACAGCTGACACTCGCCTCTACACAGCAAACACAAAATATCTGTATAACATTTATACAACCTTGGTCCAACGTCTTTGACGTTGGCCCAACCTTGTATAAGCGTTATACAAATATTTTGTGTTTGCTGGGATACACACTGATAATTCGTAGAAAACACGACACTGACCCTTTGACGGTTGCTTCGCCAATGATGACCGACATTAAAACACGGTCTCGTATTTGCTGAGAAACTTGGCTGCCGAGTGTTTCTCTGATTAATGATCATAATACACTATAAAATCCCTTTTTGCAATGCATATCTCAAGATATTTACATTTCAATGTCCCGACAAATGATCATAATACACTGTAAAATCCCTCTTTACAATGCATATCTCAATATATTTAAATGTCAGTGTCCCGATATTGAGATGTTGTGTTTTTCTATAACTGTGTGCTATTGTAAGTAACCTTTCCAGAAAACACGAGACATTGAACCAATGCTGGGCTAATGTTGGGCCACCGTCTATGACGCTAGCCCAACATCAACCCGGCATTGGCTTAATGTCTCGTGTTTGCTGGATAGGTTATAAAAGTACTAAAAATACTGTGAATCCAGGGATTGCACACACGACTAGAGAAAGAAATACTTTATATATGCGAAAAATATACTGCTGCAACATATCAACTTTTCTTAAAAAAATAGAGACACCCATTTTACTGTACGTATGACCACTGGCGCATTGCAAGGAACTGGAGGTATATTTTGACAGATAAGTCTGGCTTTTCATGTGCATCCCTCGGAATGGCAGGCGTGACATTTTGGCGGCGTGCCCGGATTGATGTTGAGAGAGCTACTAATTAGCCGGACTGTTGGTAACCAGCAGAGATAGAGGTAGAGCGGAGTGGAAGCCGGGATTCATCCCGTGCTCCTTGTTGGCTCACGCCTCCTGCTAGCAGAGGCAGCCAGTCCTGCTGGCCTTCGGCCCACTGGCTATCTCCCTTATTGGCCTCTCTCCACCACAGCAGCCCAGCAAACACGAGGTATTCACCCAATGCTGTTTCAATGTTGGGCCAGCGTTGAAGACGGTGGCCAACATTGAAACAGCGTTGGGTGAATGCCTCGCGTTTGCTGGGAGGCTTGCGTCCCTGGATCAGATAGTGCGGGCCAGCTAGTTCCTTCTCTGTTGTGATTCCACGGTTACACACTACAATTACCAGAAACTAATACTTTGATCCAACTTCGTACGTGTAGTGTAACTAAGAATATGTCCGATGGCATCTACACTTCATATACATCGCCTACACACGATATCAGCGATTATTATTTCAATATATCTAAGTGTGCATTGTATGGCTTCTATATATATTGTGAAACGATTCCCATCTTGTATATATACGCATGGCTGCGGCATGCGTCGGCAACTCGGTATGTGATAGGTGTTGGGATGCTTCTAAATAGGCCATTATTCTCTGAGACGACTCGCATCCTTCTCCCTTTCCTAGAAGAAATGCAGATAAGGCTGCACCACACTGAACCCCCTTCTTTCGGTGTCTCACGTCTACTGCAATCTCAACTTTCACATTGTTGGACCAAGTGATTTAGTTGACTTTTTTTATATTCAGAACGCCTATAGTCATGATAATGTACATGTAAATTTAGACATAAATCTATTCTTAAATAAATTTATTCCAACCATCAATTACGTCGTGTGAAAAATATACGGATATCGAATATACTAAGCTAGAAAACCAATATAATAGGGGGCCCAGTATTTGCTTTTTATTTTTTGCCGCGAGAAATATTTCTTTTATGTCTGTGGAATAGGTGTTGCGTGATAAAAAACAATACACGTATCAAACAGACACAAGGGATGGAAACTCGTGCGAGACTGTCCCTGCGTTGACTAAATGCTGGATCAAGGTCCCAGGCGCTGGCCCAGCATTGATACAACACTACTCTGTTGCTAATGCTTTGCTGTTTTTTTGGATAGTATGACACGCCTGTGAAATACTATGTAGTTTAATTACGTATGTATATATATATATATATATATCACATCAGCAACACGCGATGGTTAAAACAGTCATACTAAAAGGAATGACCAGGTAGCTGTCCAACGCTGATTGAACGTTATTTCAATTACTTTGACACTGGCCCAAACTTTTTGACCCAATTGATTGCATCTTTTATACATACCGAACTGTTACGTGCGACAGTATTGTCATGTTCGACAGTTATCTTCCACTAAGAAAATGTAGTCAAACCGTACTGACTATAAAAGCCGGAAAAGTAAATCTATCGCCACCACGTACTAAAATGTCCTTGATCGTAAACCAGTTAATGAAACATTTAATGACACAGTAACTCCAAGCACGCTGGTTCATGCATTTAATTCGTTTCTCAAAGGCGTGGAAACTACCGTAGTTGAAGACACTTTTAACTACTTGAATAAACCTTCAACAAATTTCCATCAAACAAGTCTATTAACCTTTAAAGTTCTACCCTTTATATTCCAACCTCAAACAAGAAAATTTGAAAGAGAAATAGGCATTGGATTCGCTAAATTGATATATCGTCCCCTTGGATTTGAAAGGGTGTATCTGCCACTTTGTAAAGTGGCAAATACACCCTTTCATATCTAAGGGGATGATAATGTTTGGATTAAAATTGTACAAATGTTAGTAATTTTCACCCATTAGAAATTGTGGGTCGCGCTAGTGAGACACAACTTCATGTGAGAGTAAATTTATTTATTGCATAGCGTAAGGTTTAATGGTTTATATTAGATCGATTCGCATCTAGGCGTTAGAGCAATATTGGAACGAAATTGAATTTGATGGGATATCAGTCATGATAATTATATCATCAGACATAATGTCGACATAATGTCACCAATATTCTATAGTCATGTCATGGTACATGCAGTGCTCAGACAAATCACAGTTTGTGATGTGAAACCAATGTTGTGTTGAAAACCTATTACAGGAGTCAGTCTGCGTGGCTAGTCGTATCAGATGAACAATGTAGCCAAACTTAGACGGCCTACAACAGCAAATAGTGGAGTAGCACTTGTTCTCATTACCCTATCCCTGATAACAAATGCCAGTCAGTATTACCACTACGAGTTAATCGCCACGTATATTATAAAACAGATAGTTTTGCCTGACCAACTCGTGCGTCCATCTTCTGGTTGCCACAATAATGCAGACGTAGCATATATCGGCCCACCCGCAGGCACATTCTGCGAATACTGTGGTTATTGTATTACAAGAAGAAACAACCTAATTTTTAGCGATTTATTATTCTGCTGCAACTCATGAAGTCCACTATGCTACGGGTACTTCCGCTACATGCCAGAATATATACATAATAATGATATATTTGGCTAAAATGATTCATTTGACGTTTCATAACTTTTGATGCTGTCTGAAATATAATAGCGTACCTAGTGTACTCTATATAAATAGTGGGGCATGTGTACTATGTGTGCTATCAGTACAAGCTTAATTTTTTTTTGGAACCTAATTCAAAGTTTCATATCAAGAGAGCTTGTGCAACAGTTTAGTGATTCCTTTTTCTGTACCCCGCTTGGCGCTCGTGATCATGGCGATGTACGTTTAGCTCTGCCTTGGCGATGCGATTTCATATACTGTTTAATAGGCCTACCATCCCAGCAAACACGAGATTTATTTTCCCAAAGCTATTTCAAGTACATATTAATAATTTTATGAAGAAATGAAATAACTTGATTTGTCCCGACTATCTATTATATTTCACATTTGTATTAATAGGCCTACAAACAACTGCTTACTAGAAATGTCTATGTTTTATCATTAGCCCTACAAAACACAGATGGTTACAAACAATAGACCACACAATAAAGTGATAAGTCCTAGAATTCTTTTTTACCCACTTGAAGTTGTGTCTCGCTACCGCAACCCACAACTTTAATTGGATAAAAAATGCTTCGAGGACGTTTGGCCGACGTTGTACAAATGTTATACAAATGTTTTGTGCTTGCTGGGTACCCCCATCAGTATCTTGTGGTCATGTACAATAACGTTGTCATATACGACAATGCAGGAACATGACTTGTACATTCATTGATATGTATTGTGCTATCACTCTGGTAAAGGTCAATCTGCATTGCAGATATATAGGTGTGAAATATCTCGAGATAACTCCGCACGATAAGACATAGACTTATATCTTTAGATGAAGATAGAAGGATGCCGACATACAAGAACACTTTGACAGTTTAACTACAACTGGAAGTCGCACTGCGTTACGTCAACTTGCTTACAGCCAGCTCCCAGCAAACACGAGACCTTGACCCAATATTTGAACATTGTTGGACCAACGTCGTAGATGGTGGGTGGGCCAACATTGGTCAAACATTGGGGTAATGTCTCGTGTTTGCTAGAAGGGCGGCCCGTATTCTCGTACAAGTTACGATATATCGTAGACATCGGATTGCTCGAGATGGCCCCAGACGGTTATCTAACATTGGACCAACGCTCCGTGTTTGCTGGGAACAAACGTTAATTCTGTGAGTGTTACAGATGTTGTCTGTCATTGCCAGGTGGGTTCATTCTACGTGTCACCACACACGGATTAGATGTTCAGATAATGTTCATTAACTCCCTGACCTTGTGGGTGTTGAGCATAATCAGAAAGAACTTCACTCTCAATGATTCAATATTGTCCGCTCAGTCTGTCTCAGTCTGTCTCCATGTTCTGTGCAAGGATACTATTCATTTCATTTCTCTCTATCCTGCAAGCGGTCAAACACGAGACGTTGACCCAATGCTGGGCAAATGTTGGCCCACCGTCTACGACGCTGATCCAACACTAGTCCAGTATTGGGTAACCGTGTCGTGTTTGGCGCCACGCTGAATGTGGGCCAGCGTCACAGACGTCTGGCCAACATTAATCCAGCTTTGGTTCAATGACAAATCATCGTGCCCATATCACCAGCATGCAGGTACCGGCAGCATGAAGTACTGACTAGGACTGAATGGATACTGGCCAGCATCGGCGATGCTGGCCCAATATTTAACAGACATTGGGTCGGTGTCGGCTTGTAATCGCCGCCAGCAGTAAGCAATACCAGACCATCTGCTAATCTCAGCAAACACAAAACATTTGTATAACATTTTTACAACGTCGGCCAAACGTCTTCGACATTGGGCCAACATTGTACAAACGTTATACAAATGTTTTGTGTTTACTGGGTTGAACGCAGCCCAGAAAACACGAGGCGTTGAACCAGTGCAGGTTTGATACTGGGCCAGCGTCGCAGACGGTGGACCAGCATTAGACTAGCATTGGGTCAACGTCGTGTTTGCCAGGAGTGTTGACAAGTGTTTCGCACCAAAACGGAATAATACATTCCGCGTAATACATAGTCTCTACTGTCCACAGGAGCCATTTGATAACATTAATACAAAAGCCATCGACACTGCATCTATTAGCTATCAACCTTTATGGTTATGCTGCTGGAGGGGGGACAACTCCAGTTTTTTGTTCACAAAATCAGGTGGATATATAAACCTACAGTTGGATGTACAGGGCAGCTGTGCATACTAACCAACCAAACACGAGACGTTGGCCCAATGTTGATTCAATGCCGGGCCAACGTCGTAGACGGTGAGCCAACTTTGAATCAATATCGGGTCAACGTCTCGTGTTTGCTGGGTAAAGATGGCATAGCTGAAGTCACCTAATTTTGTGCTAACCCCGTGCTAATCGCGTCTATAAAATGAAATGAATCGGGCTTTAGGCCACCTTTGTGCACATACAGGCTAAATTGGGTCAGGCTGCTCTTTCACTGACGGAATTTCTGTCTAGCCAGGAGAACCTCCTGAGGATGGTGAGATGACACTGCGCTCCAGATACATAATTCGAAATTCAAACCCTGGCGGTCTGAGGCCGAGCACGCTACCTATCGGTCACGGAGGCTCCCCACAATACTGAGTTTTACGAGTGGATGGGGAAGAAACATTTTTGTTACTTTCATACCACAGAGACCGGGAAACGAACCCCGAGCTCTAGCGTGAAAGGCAGCGGTGCTAACCACTACCCTACAATCCCCAAATCCGCCCATCACGTCTATAGCTTTTTTCAGGTTTTTTATTTGTCCTTCAAACAAGAACATTTGAAGCAGAAATGAGCATTAAATTTGCTAGATTAGTATAAGTCTAGAGGGGGCGCATTTGACAAAACCTCATCTAAAATACAATTAAACGACGCAATCCCATTTGAGCCATCTCCTTTGTCTTTGTATATTTTTCAACTTAAATTTATCACCCGAATTTTCACAGCTGCATATTTCAGAGGGAGCACATAGATGGGTAAAGTGCTGCTTTCGGCAGGTGAGCTATATGAGGCGCTGGTGCATGCAGAGAAAGTGCAACAAGGTGCGTTCCCTTTAGTTGTATCATCAGACAAGGTCATTGTGACACCCAAATCCTTTTAGTGCCGTAAGCATCGAGCTCAACAATGCGTGCTATGTGAAAATAGAATGTTCCTTAAATCCCTTAAACTAATACCCTTCATACACTGGATTACGCTATTGTATTTTACTTAAATTAAATGTTAATTTGAGATTATTAACATTTAATTTACTATATGATATTTTAAAATGGTATACTTAGACTTTTCACCAAAGCGTAAATGTGTATTCCAAACTTTAAAGCTATATCTAAACTACCTTGGTACCGGTTCTCCAGGCCTATGCCGTGCGACTCGTAAGGGGGCCACCATTCAATATCCAGGGGGGAGAGGGGGGGGGGCGCTGGAGTTTTTGTCGCGGGGAAATTATTCATTTCAAACGGGCTCGGTGACGCGCTGAAAATTTCACATTTTTATTACATGTAATAGAGCAGTTCTTGAAGTAAATGATTTATTTCACGCAGAGTCCGCCCGAAATTATTTATTTAAAAAAAACTACACCCCCCCCCTGGAAATCGAATGGTGGCCCCCTAACCAGAGGAATTAATTTATTTTTGAATCCGAATAAATGACAATATCGATGACATATATTTATCCACAGAAGCGCTTTGTCATGTTATAGAAAGTGACTGACGAAAAGGTTAACAGCTATTTCACACAGCCAATGGGTCATGTGAGTGCCTTACAATGCTGCAAAGCGGAAAGCACACTTCTATATGATTATCAGCGAGAGAATCTACAGAGGAATGTGGCGTTGGTCGGATGACCCTGGTAAGAGACTGGGGTTGTCGTCAACCTTGTACTTCAGGGATGCATGCATATAAACCAAAATAGGAACAGGGGAACACCATATCTGAGGATATCCATGATAACTGTACACTCTTAATCTTTGGTAACGTGCTTGGCATTTGACCCCAGGAGGACAGTGTCATGTTTCATCACCCGATCAGGATGTTCATCACACATAGTTTAACTCATCATCTATCGTCCCCTTGGATATGAAAGGGTGTATCTGCCACTTTACAAAGTGGCAGATGCACCCTTTCATATCCAAAAGGACGATATGTAAAAGGGTGCCGTATTCGCTATTCGTTGTTTCATTAATGCCCTAGGCACACAGACATCGGCTGCGAATGTTCTGCGATATAAATATATCATTTTGATCTCTAAATCCTGTCGATTTGTCGTCTCCAAACACTCGACGTCAGCTCGCAGCCCATCACAGTGCTGTCAGGTGTGTGGGACTGCTCGGAGTCTAGCGAGGGATCAATCGTTAGGAGCTGTCGGGGCGTCAGTCGGAACTGTCTGAGATTTTTATCGCAAGAGAGTGACGCAATCAAATCGGCGAGTTAATGCGATTATGCTGCGTATTTGCCTAAAAGTCATCGCTTATAAATAAGTTATCTTAAACTGATCGCAAAGGTCAGTGTGCCCATAGCATTTAGCATCCCCGATACTATTGGGATGATTTTTATTATTATTAAGTAGATGGAATGCACGGAACAACTGGGGTTTTCATTTTATTTGTATGCGATTTTTTTTACATTTAGGTTAAAGTTTTTTTTGCTATTTCAATGCAGTAAATATCAATGCGGTTAAATTTGTAGCGTCACACCACAAAAACATCACCTTCAAATTACGTACTTTAACAAAATTTGTCAAAGTAAATCATCTCGCATCTCTTATACTAGACAGCCAGTATGTCCGCCACACAAGTTAATCTTATACGACATAAAGCTCCAGAACCATTATAGTGGCAGTTGCCAATTTCTCACTGGCTTTTACACGCTATACACCAGGAATAGTATCCCTATTTCAACTAATACATGTATAATTAGACAAGTCAGTCAAGAGACTGCAAACCTCCGACGCGACCCGGACCTTAATCTGGTACATTACTTTAAATGGTAATGTGCACCTAAATTATCTTTGAAGCATTCGAAAAGAGTAGGATACAATCCCATCTTCTCTCTGTCGCAATATAGATTCAGAGTGCTGATGTAAATACCACTCGCTCAAACTTTACTCACATCGTCCCAGCAAAATGTGCCTGCTGGGACGTGGCATATTCGACGCTTTGGTAACCCAGGGGCTATAACGAGGCGTTGATCCAATACTGTCCTAATGTTGGGCCAGCGTCGTGTAGACGTTTGTCCAATAATAAAACAACATTGGGTCAATTTTTGCTGGGCTAGGCCTATCCCGGCAAACACGAGATATTCAACAAATGTTGCTGTAATGTTGGGCCAGCGTCGTAGATGGTGGACCAACATTACAGCAACATTTGTTGAATGACTCGTGTTTGCTGGAAATACACCACTGGAGTGGTATCCAATATGCATCAGCATGCATCAGCAAAAATATACGTTCAGATCGGTATACAAAGTCAGTAGGCCTACTGATGACGTGTTTACTGAAACTATCTCGTTAACCGTGGACACTATGCTGGTGTAAAATTGTCCACCGTCTAGTACGTTGGTCCAGCATTAAAATTACATATCGTCCTTGGGTGGGATATCCCGATAAGCGGCATATTTTTTCTAACAGAGTAATTGCTGGTTACAGTCATGACACGAGGTTTACATGCTTGTCATACATCCAGGTGCCTGTCATAGATAGGCTAAACTGGCGTGAGGGATCGCCTGTGACAAATAACCAGTAAATACAAAACATTTGTATAACATTATGCAATCTTGGACCAACGTCGAAGACGTTGGGCCGACGTTGTATAAATGTTATACAAATGTTATGTGTTTACCGGGTAACGATAAGATATGACACTACCCTCCTGACACAGGACTCGAACCCACATCTCAGAAATCAACTCTATGCTATCGCATTCTGTGACTCATCTGTGCTATTTTAAGTTAATCTTAGCCAGCAACAAATGTCCCTAAAACGTTTTACTGGATGTTCGGACGATATCTGAACCGTTAAGCCATCATTGCACCACCACTGGCAACCAAGTTGCATTTGTCAGCGGTTACCGTGACATCGCTGTCTGGCTTTAATGTTATATTATGGGATCTTTTTGCAACGTTTCACCCTCTCTTAGCATCAGTAGTTTTTCTCGCTCTAGTTTTCGCCACAGGCCGCCCTCACATAACCTTTCTATCATCCAGATAACACCATGTCGCCGTCTTCAAAAGAGGCTCGCTCACTATGTGTTTAGCAGTCTGCATCTGCCGAAGAGCTCTTTAGCAAATACCCCCTCTTGGAAATAAATCGTCGTGTATCCCACCCCAGCAGGCACAGTACGTTGGTCCTATGTTGATCCAATGTTGGGCCAGCGTCGTAGACGGTGGACCAACATAGGGCCAACGTATTGTGCCTGTCGGGACGTGGCATATTCGCCACGTTGGCAATCCTGGGGCTATATAAAGAGCTGAAATATGTCGGGTTAATTTTTTTTCTATCGGCAATTGTACGCACGCATTCTACATTTGTATGTTAATTGTGAGCTGTAATAGGCCTACCCTAGTACTTAAGAGCACTGGTATGCCTCATCTACACTACTCTGTGATGGTTCCACATTCATTCAAAAATACGATAACTAACTTTAAATAGTTGATAATGTCTAAATTGTCCAATGACTTGAGGGAGGTGCGTTTATGTCGCGTGGTTAGCGATGATACCCGGAACCCAAATGTTGAACTCTGGCCAGACAAATAACCAGACAAGGAAAAAACTGGCAAACCCGAGTGGAAAATTGAGCGGATGGCCTAGTTGGCGGGAGGCCATGCGAAATGCCAAGGCGTCTGCCGGAGACCTTCTTCTAGGCATTGCTGCCAGGGTATAGTCTGGGCCTCCCACAAGCGATTCATACAGTCAGTACATTACATTATATGGACCAAAGCTGTAGATTTATCAGTAGTATTCACTTATTATTCCTCTGCACTGCTAGCCTAAATATGTTAACGTCATGCTGTGGTAACTAGTACAGCCACATTATTGAAATTCTGTATAGCATCTGTGTAGCGAGGCACATTATTTGCTGTCAGATTTAGTTTATGTTAGATAACCTGTCGCTCACCATATGTTCGCTCTAGAGGTATTTTGGCGTGTGGTTTGTCCGTATCGTACCAGACAGACAGACAGACAGACAGACAGACAGACAGACAGACAGACAGACAGACAGACAGACAGACAGACAGACAGACAGACAGACAGACAGACAGACAGACAGACAGATATTTTATTGACAGAAATAAAGTCATTACAGACTTATTTGTCATAGTAATAAGAGAGATATACGTATATACAAAAATGTTAGTTTGTTAAAATCATATATGACAATATACATGGTATGACAAACAACTAAATTCATGTTAAGTGGCATTGCCATAATAAAAACTGGGTATTTCGGTAATATAAATGACAATTTCTTACAATAAAATTAAAAGGCATTTTCAAGATAACATGGGGGTCTATCATTTATCATTTTTACAATGGAGAAGATTTGTTGGTCCTAATCAAGGAAAATCGGTTAGGTTAATTAGGGGAAATCAAATTAGGTTAATTAAAATGTGAATGCCCATCGCCCACCATCTCGGTGAAAGCCTATATGCTGGTGTAGAATATTAACCCTTACAGCGCGGGGATCGACTTTAGTCGTTGAATCTGACGTCTGTAGAGTCAGATTCTGACGACTAAAGTCGATCCCCGCGCTGTAAGTGTAAAGCTATTTCTAATGGCCGTAGACCAGCAACATAGGTATTCAAGTGAATCAGAAAGAGCTAAGTAAGACATTTATGATAATTTCAAATTTAAAAAACCCTTTGGTTTCCATGGCTTATACGAAATTATTTCAGCGTTTTAAGGGTCACGTTGATCTGTCAATGGCCTATATAACCATGACATACACACATGATCCGTTCTTAGAGTATATAGCGGTAACCCACTGGACACACGATGTCGTTGCGACGTTGAATCAACCTCATTGACGTTGATTCAACGTCGCATGTCACATGTGTATTCACACCACATATCCAGTCATCATATTGATTATCTTATTATTAGTGTGAACACAATGATTAATTAAAGCCCTTTTCTATTATTGTTGTTTTATTGATTAGCAATAGTAGGCCTATACCCATGTAAACTGGTGAGAGCTAAACTGAATATATAGCAAATTTGAAGCACTCAAATATCAGACACGTAATTATGATCAGTGGGTATTTAAGATCATAAAGTGTGTGTGAAATTCCGATCAGCAGCGAGTATGAAATTTCGATTAGCGAGTATGAAAGCTTCGCAGCGCTATATCGCTCAGTCAACTAGTTAACCCTTTAACAGCTAGTCGTTTTTTTATTTGTTTTATTAGCAGGGTAAATCACTCACATTTGGGAATGAAATGAGCGTTTGAACATCACGATTTAAACAAATTATGTTAAATTTTAACCCACTTGAAGTTGTGGGTCGCGGTAGCGAGACACAACTTCAAGTGGGTGAAAATTTAAATTCTATAATTCAGCGCTTCAAGGGTTAACTTGAGAAACCTTCCCAGGTGTTTCAGATATATGTGTGATAACAGTGTTTGGATATAGTACACACAACTGAAGTAGAACTTGATTTGAGAGGCTCAGTCGAGTGTATATTTTGTTTACAATGATGAGCTGATCATTGGAGGATGATACACACTCAGTGACACATACGTGTGTGGGCTCTTCATGGTGTGAGTACGTCCCCTTGGATATGAAAGGGTGTATCTGCCACTTTACAAAGTAGCAGATACACCATTTCTTGTTCAAGGAGACGATTAGGCTCCAAATATTTACTCGTTTAGAAAGAGGTTTGAAAATATTTTAATCAACAAAAGTAAGAATGCAACAGTACATTGTTTTGAAGTTTAACTTAGATATGAGTCACGGTGGACACCGGCACCCCACAATCAGCTGTCAGATATCGTGGTAGTCGCACCATATACCAGCAGACACAAGACGTTGAATCAATGTTGGTCCAGCGTCGTAGACGTTAAACCAACATTTACCCAACGTCTTGTGTCTGCTGGGACATTGTAGATCCACGTCACTAACATTGTTACGTTGTTTGGGCATATCAAATGCAAATAATTTGAGCTTGTCATAGACGATACATCATTAGAGTGGTGAAGCACGATTCCAAGCTTCAAATAAACGAAGAATGTCTCATTTCAAAAAAAATTCGGTCATGAAATATTATAGGCATATTCCTTGTTTTTCTATGGAGAGTAAAGAATGTATTTTTTGTTAACTAGGCCTATGGCCTACTACAAAGTATATAGTTTGGGTCATTTGTAGTGACGTTCACATTCATGCACCTGAGGGGGGCGTAGCCAGGAGGGCTCGAGGGGTTTGGACGAACCCCCCCCCCCTTTTGGGGCATACTGACATCGCTGACGGGCCTATTCTGCCACTTCTGTGCTTCATGTTTTCCGCTGATTTCACAGGAAATAATCATCCAACATTTGTCATGTAGGCTATTAGTAAATGGCTAAATATGACGCTTCTTTATCAACCCATTCATTTAATTTGGTTTTTATTTCGAAATTTTACTTGATGTCAAATTGTCTAACTTTTAAAATGCTCACTTAAATTCCACGAAATTTTCAGCGTTGTTGTCGTAAGACTTGCAAAGAATGCTTATCAAATGTGTTGAAAAATCAGCGAAAACATGCAATAGAAATCTAATGTGAGATTTACTATAATATGCCTCTCCTTTTAGTATAATGGGTAGGCCTACAGCTGATCCGAGTCTCTACATTTAGATGTCTCTGTGCGCCCACTAGGCTGCCTATCATTGTCCATGTGTACATATATACATGATATATCAGTCTATTAAATAGGCACTTGCTCCATTAGTAGGCCTAGTCCAGTCCATATGTACAGGCTAAAATGCCCCAATGTACAATAAATTACAACAGAAATATTTATGTGCAATGTATTCTGAAAGCATTTGGGATTTTTAGAAACAAATCTACAAAAATATAAATGGGAAACATGTTTAAACAAGAGACCTGAAGTCCTATATCATTCCCTGCCATACATATGATTAGGTTAAGAGTTTTTGCGGTCACAACTATTAAAAAAGTCGACTTGTGGTAGCCATTTTTAATTTCAGTAAAATCACCTACATATTTTCAGATGATGGGTAATGTGATTGTAAGATGTGAATTATTTCTGACTTCACTTTTTGAGTTTTTGCGCCAACAAAAACATTGAAGTTGATTCGTGGAGGCCATTTTTATTTTCAGCAAAACCTTAAAAAAATCACGTGCACATCTCCATATCGTGGAGAATGTGAATTTGAATAATTTTTGACTTCAAGTTTTAGAGTTTTTGCGCTCACAAACAATTTTGGAGTTGACCTCTGGCGGCCATGGTAAAAGCCCCCTTCCCCTACGGGCGGGGGATAATAAAAAGGATTTGAAGATGACCCCTCAAAACAGAAATTGTCTATGTTTTTTTGTTAATGTTGATTTTAAAGTAGGTCCCTGTAAGATCTATATATTTATTTATTTAATTGGCCCTTCATATCTTAGAGATATAATCCATTGACATCTGAAGTCCACCTACACTTCTTCTGTCCACGGTATGCTTCCCTGGAAACTTTTGAAATCTAATGTTTCAATTGGTGCATTACATTGCTGCATATGTGCTAACAAATATGGACATTTTTGCCGGTGTTACAATGGAAACAAGGCGCACATTGTGATAAGTTTCGCTATAAAATAATATGCGCCATACCGTCCATGGCACAAGGAAGACTCAGCACCCTTGCTCTTATGTATACATAGGCCTACCATCACATGGTTATCAGACTGCGATGATGAAGTTATCCAGCGCTTTGCAACACTCAAAGACTCTTGGAAATGGTTGTTAAGTCAGTGTATGACTAGCCTTAGGCCACTGTGATTATTTTCTCTGTTTTAGATGAGAACAATCTTATCAGGGAGGGCGAGGAAAAAACATTGAAAAAACTTAATGAGGTTGAAAAAATTTATGAAGGCGATAAAATGACATAGCTGGAGGCCTTGATCTATTTTTTTTTTTGGCATGTTTTATTTCGGAAATTTGCAACCATTCAATGCGCGCACTGGGCAGAAAAATAACACATGTTTTTTGGCAATGCGCGGCTTAAAACAGAGAAAAAAAATAGTAGCCTTATCTCACTCCTCACTATCCCACCCCTAGCATGTAGCATTTGGACATCAATAAAAAGGAAAATCTTATAAAAAATGACATTTCTCGGTTGTAGCTAACCAAGAAAAGGAGTTCCAAATGACCTCAGAATGCACCATCAGACACATAATATCTCAAAATTTTCTGAGGGGGGGGGGGGTGCCCCAAGACCCCCCCCTAATTGGCCAGCCTTTTCCAGACTGGAATGGTACAGCACAAATTCGAACCCCCCTCTGGGAAATCCTGGCTCGACCCCTGTGAGCAGGAACGCTCAGTTATTAAAATTTAAATCTTTAAAAAATTCCACTTGAATCATATATATCCCACTGTTTTTCCCATACTGAAGTTTATCCCTTAAAACAATTATAATAAATACAATTTAAATTGTCACCCACTTCACTTGAAGTTGTGTCACGCTTCAAGGGGGTGAAAATGACTGATATTTGCAAATCTTGAATCCTAAAGATCAAATAAAACAGACTAAAAACGACTATCTAGACGCGCTTAGCTGTTTAATGGTTAAATGTGGATGCTCGGAGAGCCTCTAGTGTGTACATGTAATGTTATGGTAAATGTAAGTTATTGGCCACGGTTATGCTAACACCAGCTGTGCTGGGGGTCCTAAGTTAACCTCAGTTATGTATAAACGACTATTTTCACGTAAGCATCAGCTGTGTGAATGATTACATGGGCATGATTGTGTAGGCATCATAAATCCAGCTGTATGAATCCTATCGAAACGGCTTTGGACCCTTTCATTGCGGAGAAAGATTATGTTTTCCATCAAACATATTATGCATCAAACAGCGCCGAATAACTATATATGTGCGATGTTAGAATACCATATCATAATTATTTTTAAATTATCTTGCTTCATAGTGTCCTATTATGCCTATGCACTTATTTACACAACATAAAATTACCATTGCAATTATCATCTTATATCTGATTCTGTCCTGCTATTTTACAGCATTGAAATCAGTCCTTATCAGATAACCATTCATTGAATTATGCTCTAGTTTCTACCCCTCAGCCATTAAGGCTGTGGGGTATAGTGATCACCAGAGGCGGGCGGGCGGGCGGGCGGACTAAAAAGTTAACAGATGAATTTTGTTTATTTTTTACAAACATGACCTATATGCCTGGGCAATTCATCCCATATATTTTTTTTGACACCAAGCCATAAGCGGCCTTTTTCTAAGATGGCCGCCTAAAAAGCTTGTGCGCACCATAACTTATGAACCGTTAGTTGGATTGCATTCAAATTTGGTATGGTTGTTCTCTAGGTATTTCTGGTGATCTGATTACCTTTTGGGATGAATCCATTGAAAACAAAATGGCTGCCGCAGCCATTTAAAAAAAGATGGCCGCCTAGAAAGCTTGTGGGCACGATAACTTATGAACCGCTACTTGGATTACAAATTTGGCCTGGTTGTTCTCCGGGTATTTGTGATGATCTGAATAACTTTTGGAATAAATCCATTAAAAACAAAATGGCCGCCACAGCCATTTAAAAAAATGAGATTGTGTTAGTGGGGCTCATTTTTTTCTCATTATTTCTTGATATTGATGGACAAAGCCTACGGCTGAGGGGTCCTGCCATCAACTGATGGCTATTTTTATAACAAAGGGTGCTGGTTAGCAGTGGCTGGGTTATTTAGCATCTTCCGTAACCATGGTGACAGTGGACGTGGTGGATGCTTACGGTTTTTGTCCTGGGCGCCGCTGCCGCCATAGCTGGGTTTTGTTTCGGCCGCTGAGTCTAAGCATCCATACAAATTATTTTAAGTTTCCATATGTGGTGCATGAGTCACCCAAATGAAGGATTTGTTTTATTTGAGGCCTAAGTTGAAAGTGGAACACAATCCTCCGATTCATTGGTTTCTGGGAGGGGGTATAGGGGCTGCTCCAATCCTATTGGCAGAGAGATATTTTGCTTTCTCTATAATGTAATGCGAAAACACATTCTTTAAGTTATGTGTAAGATTACATATTTTCTAACAAGAGTACATTAATTACTTTCCAGTATGCACGAGAAGTTAACCCTTTGTTTGTTTAATTAAACAAACATTGGGAGAATATTTTGTGTTTGTTGGGTTGTACACATGGATCCTTGTTATCGCAGCATCGTCTTCACTACTCTACATAACACAGTGTCTCTGTGGTAAAAATAATAAAAATAATAACAACTAGAACAACTGTGTAAGTAAGAGTAATAAACTTTGGACGTACTTTTTAAACATTTGCGACTTTTGTGACAGTTGCGACATTTGTGACATCTGATATTTTCGATAGTTTGCAATCGTTTGCGACCATTCTCGACCGTTTGCGACCGTTAGCTATTATTTGCGATCGTTTGCGACCATTTGCGACTGTTTGTGACCGTTTCCGACCGTTTTGGATCGTTTCCGACCATTTGTGACCAATTGAGACCATTTGTGTCCATTAGCGGCCGTTTGCAACCGTTAGTGACTGTTTCCGGCTGGTCGCCCCAGGTGACTTTTATGTTATTAGTGAAATGGCTACAGCATTTCAGAGGTTTCTACTGTCCATATAAAAAACACGATGTTGATTCATTGCTGGGTCACTGTCTGTGACTCTAGCCTCTCATTGGAACATCATTGCATATATATATTTCAATTAATAAATGTAAATGACAACCAGAGGGTCACGCCGATGGAGAAGCCCAGTACACACCACTTATAACGCCTAGTCCAGATAACAAAGCCCATTGTGAATGGCCACTCTACATTCTTTCAATGAATAGGCCTTCAACCGACATGTACATCATTGCGCCTACATTGGTCCACATAGTGGATTTTTAAAATTTCGAACAGATCCAGATCCACTGGCAGGATCGGCAAAAAAAGATTTACTATGTTAACTGTATACCTAAGGATCATTGTGCCAAGGTTGAAGTCGGTTAATTGTAAACTGAGTGAGAAATAGCGGCCGGAGATAGATAGGAAAAGAAAGTTGCTTTAGGATTACAAGAAGTCTGGACGACTATGTCCAAACTTAATGATAATGTTGAGTTATTATAAAGCGCACCTACAATACTGTGTGCGATTCCTACACATTACCTCTGGTCACTGGACCTGTTTTTTCATGTACCATTTCAACTTCTCTTTTGGAGCATAAGTAACTGCAGCCATTCCGGCGCTGTCCTACCAGGTACTCATTTATACCTGAGTGAAGTAAAGCACGCGAGGGCGAAGTGCCTTGTCCAAGGCCCTGAGTGAAGTGAAGCACGCGAGGGCGAAGTGCCGGGTCCAAGGCCACAACGTCGAAACGACGATGTCCCTGCGTTGAGAGGGTTAATAATTTACTCCTTGTAATATGCCAACTATACACACTGACCGTGATTCATAACTACAAGTCATACAACAGTGTTCACACAGATATCATCCTTGATTTAATACACATATAACTTAAGATTTCTTTGAAGTGTTAATGAAAGTTCAAAAGACCGGAATGTTCCTGGCACGAGATGAGGCTCCATAGCTCAAATATGTAAATTATTTCATAATTATTATTTTGATTTGATGATGCATATTTTAAGTAAGTGAACATATCATTTAATTGTTTATAAATATACGAATATGCAATAACATTTGGATGATATTTCCTACATATGGAATGACAAAAACAAAATCACAACAACGATACGTTTTATTGACATCTAGGGACCGGGGCCAAATTGATAAGCAGAACTGGGTCAGTACGGACAACATCTGTCTGCAGCTTCCAGGTCTGTATTTACATATTATTGACATTGTGCTGTTGTCGCAAAACTCGTCACCGACCTGCTCAATCAAGCTCTATACCGACCTGCTCAATCAAATTCGCAATTGACCTCCAACTAAATGTTCCATCATGTTAGTGACTTACAATAAGGCAGCAAAAGCGAAATATCCCGAGACATCCAATCTGGCTTCACACGCTTTTGTAGACCTATATTATAAGACGCTAAGCCCACAACGTTATAAAGCATTATATTGTTTGACACTTTACAGTTTATCAAAAATGCTAAATTCGTATTTAGCCTATCGCCAGGCCTAATCATACACATTCCCTTGTGATTTGATGCGTAATTAAGTCATGTCTTGTGGAATTAGATGGGGAACCTTTCACAATTTTACAATACAACAAGAACCTTAACGAACGAGGTAGCCACTGAGAGATGACACACTTGGACAGCCAGAAACTATCGGGTTTGTTTCTGATGGTTACAATGTGACGTGTTGTTTACCCAAATATTAGTTATGCATACCCTGGATGCATGTATGTGTTCAGCCGCTGCTCGCCACATCTTGTGAACGCGATATCTGCAGAACCGCTGGTCCGAATCACTGTTAATTTTGTTCGTATGCCATCACCTGTAGGCGTATAGGCGTTATGTCAAGAACCGGGGCGGGGGCCCTAGGGTAGTGGTTGGCACCGCTGCCTTTCACGCTAGAGTTCAGGGTTCGGTTCCCGGTCTCGGCGGTTTGAAATAAACAAAAATGTTTCTTCCCCATCCACGTGTGAAACTCAGTATTGTGGGGAGCCTCCGTGACCGAGAGGTAGCGTGCTGGGCCTCAGACCGCCAGGGCTCGAATTTCGAATCGTGTGTCTGGAGGACAGTGTCATCCCATTCATCTCACCATCCTCAGGAGGTTCTCCTGGCCCAGTTTAGCCTATATGTGCACATTTTTTGTCAAGAACCGCTGGTCCGAATCACCCTTAATTTGGTTGTAGACTAGGTACTCACATGCCTGACCACGAAGCTGAAATGTTTTGGTCACGGTTCAGTGATTTTCATAAAAATGGCAGCCATTTTCGGAACATTGTGAACGCGTTTACCGTTATCTCAAGAACCGCTAGACCGAATCACTCGTAATTTTGTATGTAGTCACTTACCCGCCTGACCACGAAATGAAGAAGGTTTTGGTTACATGTGAGCGAGTTTCATGAAAATGGCGCCATTTCAATTTTTCCAACCCTTTTAAAAGCGTTATCTCAAGAACCGTTGGTCCGAATCACTCATGATTTTGTACGTAAGCACTTACCTTCCCGCAAAAATGAAAAGGTTTTGGTCGCGGTGCAATGATTGTCCCGAAAATGACGGTCATTTTTTTTTTTATCTGTTCAGTAATATTTTGTCAATTAAAATGCTTGGCAGGGTATGCCTATCGAAACCACATCTCTAGTTTTTTTATACATCACGTGGTTATCCACAAAAATATATCCTCTTAATTTCATCCAACTCACTAAACTTGACAATGTCACTATTATCAACCCAGTTCTAGGTGCGTGTGACTTGTGGTAAATTATACAGTACTATCAAAAACTGTATCTATATATAAAGTTCGTGGTGCTAAGAGAAATAAAGGGACACGCAGTAATGCGACGAAACGTCTATGCTGCTGTACAAAGCCAAAAGGTAGTATCTGCTGACTTTACAAGTGAGCAGATACTGCTTTTTGGCTTTGCAGAGCAGTATAGGGCAATATACAAACTGTCACCATCATGAGTTTTGCATTATGGCACTAAATGCCCCCTGTAAGGACTCGATAACCCATGGAGTATTCGGCAGCCGCACGTGTACCTCGTTTATAAGTAAGCGATCTAATTTTTAAACATTATGAAAATACTTAGCATAGCAGACCTAATAGTATTTATTACGATGCTATTTTGTAAGTGCAAATTATTAAGTACAATTCGTGCTTTTTTGAAATTATTAGTGAATTTGAAAATTGATGGAAAAATAAGCATTCAGCCAAATATTTGCGAGGAGTGTAAGGTTGAATCAAAGTTGAATCAACGCCAATGACGTTCATTCAACGCTGATACAACGACTATGGGACGATAACCAAATGAAAACAGTAAATTAACCTCGCGTAAAGATTACATGCGCAAATTTACATAGAGTAAGCGGATCGACCATCCCAGCAAACACATATAAAAAAACAATGTAGATTTTACTGTTGAGCCGACCACGAAGACGGTGGACCAACTTCAAACCAACATTAGCACAACGCCTCGTGTTCGCTGGGATACACATGATATGTAGCTGCAGTCCCACCATGCCATGCTGAACGTGACACAAGAGTAAGCTGTTAGGATATATTTAGCAGTTGTCATTTAAACTCAGGGGCAATTGAGTACGTTTTAGCAAGATTTAATAATTATTTATTTTTATTTTACGTAAATAATTAGCAGTGACTATTTTTACAAAACGCCCTGTTTCAATGACGGGACAATTGGAACTGAATTAAAGATTATTCGTCACTTAATTATATCTGTATGAGAAATTCCATAAAAATGGTTAGATTTTGCTAAGCTCGATAACACATCATCTACGTCACAACAGACCACAGAGTTACCGGTTTACGGTAATTGTAACTAATAAAGAACCCCTCTCTGTGATAACTCTCTTTAAAAAACCTCTGACCACTATAATTGATGTGATTTTGCCGGTTTCTATCGTACCATGCCACTCTCATGCGACCTCGCCTGAGAGTGGCTTAAGCTGTGAGTGAAGGCCAGACGAGCACATGACATCACTATCACTGACATAGTTATACCACCCTGACGTCACTTCGCCGCAGCCGCTCCACGTGTGGTATTACGAAATGCCGACCTTCACGTCGACTCGACTTAAAAACGTCGTTTCCTGGCCACACCTGGAGCACTCAGCCAGCCGTCTGGGTGCAGGAGAATAGATACAGGAACAAAAACTCGTTTTGTAGTATTATATCGACATGAATGATGAGTTTTCAGACCATAAACATGCCAGATTTGCCTGACTATTAGCAGATTAGCATCTACTATTCACATAAACAAGGTTTTAATGTTTTTACCAGTTGTTGCTAAAAACGCCATTAAACAGGCTAATTATTTAATTTCCAGATGTTCAAACAATAAAATGTTACTCTTGTGTGTGGGTTTTAACCGTGGCAATATCGCGACAGAACGAAGCCCGAAGTTGGGAATATGCCCTACGCTTGCCCTACGAGTGCCTATAATGTTTATAAGCCTAACCCTTTCAGCACGGGGACCGACTTTAGACGTCAGAATCTGATGTCTGCAGACGTCAGATTCTGACGTCCAAAGACGGCCCCCGTGCTGAAAGAATGGATAAATATATAATAGCCGTAGGTCACCCATAACATAAGTATTCAAATGAAGCGGAAAGAGCTAACAAAGACATTGGGGATTTCAAATTGAAAAACCCTTTAGTCTCCATGGTTTATACACAGCGATTTAAGGGTTAAGCTGGTAGTTGAGGGAACCTCGTGAGGCAATAACTAAATAGTGTCATTCATCCATGTAAAACAAGTACGTCATCGCCTTCCATGGCCCCCCCCCCCCCCCATTGATATCATCATAGCACTCAAAACGTATCTTTGTGTATAACATTAATGGCTATGATACGCCTTATATTATGAAGGACGTATACCTAACTTCACTAACTTCGAAGTTAACTACATTTCATCAGCGTCTATATGCCTGTAACACACGTACGGCCCTATTTCAGGTGAAATTAAGCTCCCAGTTTATTCAGACTGCAATAGACTGATATAACATTGACCTTAAGATTTTGAGCAAACTTGAAGCCCACAACATCAAGACCCGGGTGACTAGAGAAGTAATCTATTTGATTCCCACAAAGAATCTCTTTTATTGCCGATGACCCTTTTATTGCTGTCCGTGTTTGCTGTGTGTGTCGTTCATCGCTGTCATTGTGCCACACTATTCTTGGGCTTAGCACTTTGATACTCTTTTCCTACTCGACGATTTGTGATGCTAAACCTGGGAAACGGACAGACCAAAGCCATGGTCATAGATGAATTGTGTAGTAACTGTAATGATGTAATGATATATATATATATATATCATAGTATAGATCTAATTTAAATCTCTTATTATCATAAATTATGAAATTTATGGTACTTGAAAATATAGATATTTCTGGATTTCAGATAAATAAAGTGCTTGTGTATTAAAGTGGTTTCAGCAGTTATCAATTTGATCGATGATATGTATAGGCCACTGTGGCTTTCACATGAAGTCCCGCAAATATCATGAAAATATATATATATAATCCCGGTTTAGTCAAGGTATACCTATGTCGGCCTAAATAACGAAATCCCATCTGAGGTGTTACAAATGCAAACAAGACCCTTTGCTATTTTAATGCTGGAACATCGTTTGCGACGTTGATACAGCATTATATTAACACAGATACAAATTCTGGGGTGGTCTTAGCCATTATATGTTACGACAACACAACTGTAGCTATTGTGTGTACACAATTCAAGCCGACGTTGCGTTCTAGTCAATCCGTGATTTGGGAATGAAAGAAGATGACATTCTTTTGCTCGTGAACGATTATGTCCGCCTTTTGTGACCGTCACGCTCTGGATGAAATCTTTAGTGGCAACATCTTCTTTTGTTGTGAAATGACTTCAGCTACACCGGCTCTTCAATTACCTGAATAATATGATGTTGTCATCTCACTGTTTGGGAAACGTGACTGTTTATATGTTTCAATAGATGTATTATGTGCAAAATTTCCTTTTTGTTCACATAAGCTGCCGACAACAGAAAAATTGACAGTGGACAGTATGCTGAATTTACGTTAAATAGATTCAATGTCACGCAAACGAGCAATACCAATATGGTAAATTATTTAGATTTTGTACCTTCATTTTAAAAAAAAAATTCTGTTATCATTTGAATGTTAAACTTCGAATGAACTATTTGTTGATCGTAATTGAAACAGAAAAGCAACATTTGTTTTCAAATGCGAGTTGAGTAAAATATAAAGTTTTTCTATTCAACCTGCAAGGCAGGTGTTGGCGTATTACGTGCTGATATCATTTGTCAAGGCTGTCATACTTTATCGACTCTGTGCCAGTCATTCGTAAAAGCAATCACTAGGTGATAAGGTGCTGGCTTTATGGGAATCAAAACTGTCGCGGTATAGACACCTTTCGTAAGTCTATTGAACATCAAATCCCGTGAACGGACCCAACACAACAATGTTAAACTGTAATGTAGGCCTAATGTAGATGTAGATAAACAGAACAGTGTTGTTAAATTACTAAATATTGTCAAATAGTAGAAAAAAACATTTGGCTATTGATAAGTAAAGGTTAAACTGGGTTAAAAGAATCCCATGAGGAACCCGAAATAAGAAACTATGAAACACTGAAAAGTTTCTCTCGATGACGATGATTTCTTTGGTCTCGGAATCCTATTGACAATAAAATATATTTTATATCAGTGAGATACTTGAAACCAGTGCAAGTAAACTCGCAACTATTGTTGTTGGTGGTGTTGTTGTTGTTGTTGATGATGATGATGTTGTTGTTGTTGTTGCTGCTGCTGCTGCTGCTGCTGTTGTTGTTGTAGTTGCTGCTGCTGATGTTGCTGTTGTTGTTGTTTTTGTTGTTGTTGTTGTTGTTGCATTACCGCCCGAATAACTATTCTCCCTGCAATTCCAGAGGATAACTTTTTTTATCACAAAGTTGTTCTATTTATCGTGTCAAATATTTTTTTGATAATTGACAAAAACAACAACATAGTCGCTTACGCTTACTGAGGTACATATATAAAGCTAGTGATTTTAGAATAAATGAATGATCAATAGTTGAAAAATCCGATTTGAAACCTGCTTGTACAATATTGTTATTTACAATAAATATGATCTAAATGTATATTTAAACAGCTTGGGAAAGGTTTCCCGAAACAACACAGCAGTGAAATGCCTCTGTAGTTGTTGGGATCATGACTACACCATTTCTGGTCATTATGGTCACCTTTTTGTTTTGTAAATAGGTCGAATTACGCTTTGACACCAACTTCGGACATATGCCATGATTCTAAAATTAAGTTGCATGGCTGTGTTTTATATTGTCACTTTCATTACATTCCCAATATATTTTATGCTGAATTTCTGACCTCCCTCCACCTTTAGAAAATCGTAACACTACTGCCGATTTGTTTGATCTGTGTACAATTTTTTGTGAGTGAATATTGCTTTACGTCGCTTTCTGCACACAGACATGATCAATAAAGGCAATATCACGACAAAAGGAAGCCCGACGCCAGGACTTTGCTCTACTCTTATTTCGAATGACTTCAAGGGTGCTTTATAGTGAACAGTACCATAGACAGACAATTTGTTTGGGATCATTCTTAGACTAATTATAATAATACTCTGGTACATTTTGAAAATACGAAGACGGTCACCACCACATCACTTACCTAAGAAATGTTGTGAATTTCTATCCGAACTTTGAGAAACTTTCTGAGATTATTATTTGAGTGATACCTTGGCTTAGTTTGAAAATTGGCTTATTTACATATATTCAAAATGGCCTAAATGATACTTCCTCAAATATATTTCCCAATCTCTACTGCATTGGTAATCAACCTTGAAATGGCTTGAATTCTGGAAGGTGGAGACTTTGATATTGGCCATGCAAATGTTCACCTAAGTGAAATGTTTACTTAGAAAAATGACGTTGTTTATAGTTGATATGATATACCTGTACATGTATACAAAGTATAACCACTAATATTCAGTACTTTGAATATTTCAGACTTGCCAACGAAGGTTGAAAACTATGAAGTGGTAGTACCAGTCAGAATAGATCGTGATGGCCCTAGAAGGAATGACGAGCAGCACTTCCTGAGAAAAAGACGCTGGGTCGAGGAGGACAATCCCGATGATACAGACGCTGATCTTAATAAAGCGGCTGACCAGCTCACGTACTTATTGAATGCTTTCCAAGAAGAGATGTATCTTGACCTTGTGCTTGACGTACGTTTTCTTAGTGACGGTCTCATAGTGGAGCATTTAGGTATGAAGAAAGACGACCCGACCACTCTGGTGCAGGACGATTCTTTTCTTGGCAAGCATTGCTTCTACACAGGACAGATTCGTGGTCAGCCAGACTCCCTAGTTGTTCTCAGTGTCTGTCACAGCCTGGTGAGTAGCAGTTTTCAATCGATTACTTTCGTTCTTGATATCTGATATATTCTGAAATTTTGTATCCCATTTCTCAAGAAATATCTACATGTATGTCGTCTCATACCTCCTATATTTCGTATAAAGGTATAGGAATTTTATTCATCCTGCTATATTTTAATAATTTTTCCTATATTCCCTATATTTTGCATGGACTAGCCATCTACGAAACAAAAATGACTGTTTATTGTAACGCTGAACACGATCATCTGTGAAAATCATCATCTGAAAAGCAAGGCCCGCTACTCCCGACGTCGCAGTAGCGGGTCTTGCGGAGGAAAATGCTGAAAAGTTGCGAGAGCTTATACATGACAATAATTGCACATTTCGTATTTTTAAAAAGTGTTTTTTTAAATCATGATTCCAAACAGTTTTTAATTTCAATGAATAGCCCTGAGCCATAACACTAGGATTACCAATAAAATGTTATTCAGGTGTTTTGCAATGCACAACCTGATTTAAAATATATATATTTACTCCTATAAATCTCTATATAAATTTCCTATAAAGCTCCTATAATTTACCCAAGAAATCCTATATTACCTACCTTATTTTGTTTGAAAGTGGCTGGGACTCATGTATAGATATTTCTTGAGAAATGTTATTTCAGACTGCTTTCTCATTCCCTTCAGAAGCTTCAAAGTGTACCACACTTATAATTAAACTGTTGTAAGAACAATGTGTGTTTAAAAAAATATTATTGCTTGTAAACTATCGTATTGACATTATTATGCGTAAAAAAGTGGTGTAATAAAAAATCACGTTGGTATAATTGAATGACTCAGTGACACATTGTGAGAATGCACATGTATCCGGCTGCTGGTGTGGAGTGATTTTGTCTCCAGATGATGAATCGTTCTCAACATTAGTGGCAGTTTGTTGATTTCTGTACGGAATAGGTATTACAAATAGGAAGGATAACCGAGGGATGTGATCCAGATTAGCAGTCATCGTGATTTGAATGTTAACGTAGTAGACAAGTCCCCACAGATAAAGCCATTCTACTTTACATAATCAGCTTCGACTAGTGTCCTGTGATCCGAAAATACAATTTATATATGTATGTATTACGTTGACCCGATCGCAAACTGGACAAATAAGAAACATGTAGGACTTTACCAGCTTGTGTGATTGCTTATCACTAAAGATAATTATTCTGATTGATTATCACGTATGATATATTTTATGTGACAATAATCTGCAAATATTAATTTTTAGTCCACGTGGGAATCTCGTGTGGACTAAAATCGAGATACTGTTTTTTATAACAGCCAGATTTATTGTCTGACATATCCACGCCCATGTACTGTAGCCTCTAGTGATGGATCATGTTGTGACTGAGCTACAGCTGATGACAAGCGTCCACAGGACACCTGGTAATTTTAGCGGGAACCGGTTACCCGCGTATACAATTTTTTTCCCCAACGTGTCGTAAGTGGCATATCCTTCTATCTTTAGATTAACAATTAACAAATATATTTATCACTCAGAAGAGTCGCTTTTTCAGACAATTTTGAAAAAAATGACTTTAAATTTTTATTTTTAATTATTATTTAAAAAAATATTTTTAGGGCATTTTTATTTCGCGGCCGAGAGGTGTCTGATTCTGAGGATACGTTTTCTATTTTTGTTTCACGAACAGTCATATCTTAATCATGTTAATATGGTTGATAATATGGTCGGTCGGTTCATTAGTAATTTAAGTTATTTATTTAGTGGTTATTCAGTAATGTAATCTGAGCGAAAGTTTTTTTTCTGGCCATCAGTGTTGATAGATTGATTCAATGAAGACAGCCGGATGTTATCATGTGTTATCAAACACCAGTCCCATGTGTGTGGTAATGCCGTTACACACGTGAAAATAGAACCGCCGCGGAACAACGACATTCTCCAAAAATGTCAATAACATTAACAGATGTTCAGCATAAAACAAAGAATGTCGAACACTGTACTTTATGCCTATATTGGTGTATTGTGTTGTGCCACCGTCTGCGATGTTGACCCAACATTAATCCAACATAGGGCCAACGTCCCGTGTTTGTTGGGAATAGACTTAAGACATCGCGAGTTATGCTTACATTAATTGCATAACTGTATAGTAATGAGTGACGCTTCATCAATAAATTAAGTGCAAGCCTATCCTTCCAAACACCCCATTCAAACATGAAACCATAAAGATGGCCAAAATCATAATAGATAGGGAGACATATAATACTGCATGAAGGTGTCTATATTAAACAATAATATACATACATAATATATGTTCAGTCTGTCGTATCTCACAATCTGCGGAAATCAACGTTATCGATCAGCCCTGCATAAGTTTAATACCTTTTACCTGCTAATTATTATTATTTAATTTAAATTTTTACCCCCCTTGAAGTTGCGCGACCCACAATACTTCAAGTTGGTGAAAACTACTCATATGTGTTTAATTTGAGACCAAATACCAAATATTTGCAACTCTTGATGTTTAAACACGTATTTCATTCTGACTAACACTGATCTGATTTCACTCGTTTCACTAGTGTCACTACTTCAGACACTGGTATTCATCCCCCGATTAGCTAATAATCACCATCAGGGCTCAGATCTTTTACAGCCACTGTCTGTACTGCAGTGTCCAGATATGTGGAAAAACACCACTACTAGTACCAAGGAATATAGAATTCTAGCTAGTACTTCTTAGAATGGCGGCCTCACATAGTGTAAAATAACCCAATTCATGTTATTAGCAATGACGCTTCTGAAAATAGGATAAAAATAGCTAGGCTGAATATACACTGATATAATACATATAATAAAGATTGTGCTTAGTTCATAATTTAAAAAACTCCATTAAAAGTATAAAGAAATATAAAGTTGAAAGTCGGACACTCTTCGATACCCTCTGGTAAATAGCAGGCTTGTATGTTGCTCGCTGCGTGTACAGATTTAATTCCCATGTTTTGACAAATGCGCGTCTAAACACAACTGACCAATCAGGATCTATCTCTTGGCTCTGCAATTTTATTAATATTGCTGGCTGGCAGGCGGTGATGTAGCAGACGACAGAGACCCCTGGTGTTTATTAATAACAAATGCTACGGAAATGATCAGTGAGTGACGTACTGAAACACGTACTGATAAATCAGTGTATGATTTGATTGGCTAATAAAACTGATTAAAACGATTCTGGTCGTGTTTAGCGCTTAAAGTGTTACATTTGTGGTATCCCAGTCTGGTGGAATTCTGATTATTCAATCCAGTGCAAACAATGCAAGGAGCGCAATCTGTGGGATCTACACCATAGTGAGCCAGTGTGAAGCCAAGTTAAATACCCCCCTCAGATTCTGACGTCTAAAGTCGATCCCTGCACTGTAGGAGTGACAATATTTATTTATTTATTTATTACTATTCATTTGACGATGGAAGTTTTAATATATTTTAAATAGAACAACCCAGTGCTTAAAGAGTATAAGCAGGAGACGTTAATCTATCGCCGGGTGAATGTTGGCCAATGTTTCAGACGTTTACTCAATATTAACCTAACATTTATCAGAACTAGGTTATTATTAACCTGCACGGGACACTCGACTATCTAAATTACTTCAGGCTCCTGGTTGCCGACTGTGCCAAGTGTCTTTCTCAGTTGTAATCATCGAGTAGTGTCCAGCGCACACACCCAGTCATAAGTCAGTAATGACATGATCAAATACGGATTTGATAACCAACAAGGCCTTGAAACATCCTTTCTGTCATCATGGTCATAATATCATAATCGGCAGTCAGTACATCATCTCGTCCTGACAAGTGTGTTATATATAGTTTGATGTATTGAAATTACAGGGGAAATTGGCACTTATTAGGACCAGCCTTCGGAAAGAGGGGTAGGCCTACTGTGTGCGGGGAGCAGTTCATATTTCTGTACACCAGTCCTTATGAACATGTGCAATATAACGTTTCAGGTCCTTAGGTTAAGTACTTTTGTCTTCAACAAGTGACATTCAGAAAAAAAAATATTCACGATTATATTTGTGGTTAAAAGCTTGAAGGTTTTTGTTTGGAATAATGTTGGCCAAGCGTCGCAGACGGTGGCCCAGCATTACATCAGCATTGGGTCAATGTATCGTGTTTCTGTCTGGTGTTTCTGTCGCCGGGACGATAAAGCGTCATCAGCATAATGCAGCCGTCAGAAAAGACGGTACAATCACCCAATGCTGTTTCAATGACGGGCCAGCGTCGAAAACTGTGGGTCAAGATTGAAACAGCATTGGTTGAATGCCACGTGTTTGTACAAAGTATACAACAGACCCGGTGATAGATTAGTGTTGGGTCAGCGTCGTATACGATTGACCGGCATTGAACCAGCAATGGGCTGCAATGCTGGCCCAACATTGAACCGGTATATGATTAAAAAAACCTTATATTTTCATTGTTACGCCACGTGTGCTCGTGCCACTATGGGGTTTTAGGCCACCTTTGGCCACCTTTGTGCAGATTTAGGCTAAACTGGACCTCCTGAAAATGGTGCGATTAATGAGATGACACTGCCTTCCAGACACAGGATTCGAAATTCGAGCCCTGGCGGTCTGAGGCCAGACACGCCACCTCTTGGTCACGGAATTCTCCCCACAATACTGCACCTTTACGAGTGAGCTGGAAAGAAACATTATTTTGTTTCTTTGCAACCTGAATGCCAGAGCGGGGGACGAACCCGCGATCTCCGATTTCCAAGCAAGCCGCTTTAACCACTGCACCAGGCCCCCAGCTATATATATATATATATAGTATCTGTACCTGGAAGATGCATGTATTATATAAAGGTCATAATTAAGCATCCCCTTGAAGTTCACTCACGAAAACTTACTGTTTTTTGCACTGGACGTCCGCCGCCGCCGTGCCCGTTTGTCTGTCCGCGTTCCCCTATACGTGCGATTGACTCACGGTTTTGTGTTGGAATGTTCTGAAACTTGGCCCATGTGTTTAGCCTACCAATCTATCGAAAATGACATAGATCAGATTCAAAATGGCCGCTGCTTCTTCTTGTAAGCGCGTTTTTCATTCAAATGTTTTGAAAATTGTCGAAAGTGCTCACCATACAAACTGGCCGGACAAGTTCGAAATGACATGGATCAGATTCAAATTTGTTGCCGCTCTATATAACTCATTCCAATTGTAAGCCGGATTGAACCGCAGATTTTTATTCCACTGTTATGAAACACATGATCAACCTAAGGAACTAAACAGACGAGTTTTAAAATGGCGCCGATTCGATTCAAAATGGGATTATTATATTACGTATTTCAACAAACACACGGTCAACTAATTAGTATTCACGATGGTTTTGTCAGAAAACGCCCGCGGACACACATACGGATGAGGACGCTTAAATGCGTTTTTTAGTAGAACGATCGCATCCAAGCTAGTTTGTTGTTGTAAAATAAAAAAATAATGATGTTGGACACATTTATATTATTAATAAAACTCGCTAAAGTGTATGGTGTTGATTAAACTTTAACACTCATTGTACATGTTATATTGCTACATCAGTATGCGCACTGTGATACCGTGGAATGTGCCTATTTGTGTTTGGTAAGCCTTGTGTACGAGTCGTAATAGCAAGTCTTTGCTTTGGCTTGCTTGATATATGTGCAAAAGATTTGTCAATAATGTCAACAGATAACGCTTAATGGTGAAATCGTACTTATTAGTCCTGCACCGTAGTGTAAAAATTATGTCTTTGTTGACAATGATTACCAACAGTGAACACTATTACTTTTATCAACCAATATTTTCCTCAGCTTGTTATTTTAATTTTCTCTTGAATTGTATCCGCACAGTGTATACTGTTTTTACCTGAGAGTGATTAATATTACGTTAATGTTTTACCCGCTCACCCATTATCTTAATTAAAATTTCAACCACTTGAAGTTGCGTTTCGCTGCCGCGACCCAAAACTTCAAGTGGGTGAAGCTTACTTATATTTGTTTATTTTGTAACCAAACGTTTGCAAATAATAATCGTGGTTTAAGCTGGTAATAAAACAGATTAAAAACGACTATAGCTAAAGGATTAATATCATTGGATTCATTACAAGACGAGATGACAGTTTCCCATGTACGTTTGAATTTCAAAATAAAATTAATTGTACTATAGAGAAGTCATCTATTATAAATACATTTATAAAGTCTAAATAGTTTGCATTCTCTTGACGCCTAATACATTCCGAAGAAATGAGATTTTTTTTAAGTGCGTGTTTCCAAAAGTGCTATCTGGTTATTGCATACCGGTACCTTTATGATTTATGAGCATGGTTTTTGTAGTATCCCAGGCACAGGCATATTAGCCAAAATATTTCTTGTCACATACATGTGTGCGTTTTTTGCCCGAAGCGTGACCTGTACTTTGACTTCGCGCGAACACAATGAACCGAGGGTCTTTTGTCATCCAGGCTATAATAGTTATAATGGATCTCAATTGTATACATGTATGCCATACACGTGTATATATTATAAATACACAAGAGCAGGAAACATACACTGTGTAGTATTTCTGTAGAGGGGATGGAACACGTGCGTCAAAATGTGTGTGGTCCGTCAGGACCATTTGAACGTGAATTGAGGCGGGTTATATTAAAGCAGGTTTTCCACTCTTTGATAGTTACAGTCTGATACTTTAGCGCTCTGAATCTTATTGAAGTAGACTGACAGGAAAGGCATTGTATCACAATATGTTGCTTTGTATGCTGGTATCAATATACATGTATTTGAAATGCTAAATTCATATTATACACTATATTATCAAAATTAATCTTCATATCAACAATGAAACATCCTAAGTTTATCAATGAGAAAGTCATCAAAGGCAAACACATAATACTGATTTATTAATAATAACATTGTGCTCTGTGTTTATTTATACATGTATCATGCATTGCAGCTAAACGAGCTGTCACCTCATTTTATTTGCCCCGTGAACCCAATTTAATCCCGACGCTGACTGATGTGATATGCCCGTTTGCCCACCCTCTGAGTGTCACAGGTAGTATAGGGAAGCACATACACTACACCAAATCTGATTTCTAATAGGAAATTATCGGATTATTTACGGCCGAACACTGGCACGATACTGATTTTGCCTATGGCTGGGTAAATCAGCATTTTTTTATTCAACCGTTAGACTTATTGTGGTGATGCCATTGATGATACGCTCTACTGGGTGTATAATCTCAACAGATAGAATTTACAAAAAAACAATTCCTGGTGACATCAAGCTTTTTCTGAGATTCCGATCAACACAGTCATACGTACACTATCTTTCAAAAATGCCGTCTCAGACTGCTGTGATAATAACACTAGGTCACAGTCTGAAAGATTGTACCTTATATTATTTGTCATACCTTCAATACAAAAAAATACATAATGCACAAAGAATATAATTGTTAATGCTGTAACATTGATATATAACGTCTAGCAATCCCAGAAGCCCTCTTGAGTTCTCGACAAACGGAGAAAACAGATTTTTGGTTTAATGGCCGTCATCGCAGACGCTGACCCGACATTGCCACAGTAAACCCAGCAAAGACAAAACATTTTTATAACATTTGTACAATGTCGTCCCAACGTCTTCGACGTTGGTCCAACATTGTACAAATGTTATAAAAATGTTTTGTGTTTGCTGGGTTTACTGTGGCAATGTCGGGTCAGCGTCTGCGATGACGGCCATTAAACCAAAAATCTGTTTTCTCCGTTTGTCGAGAACTCAATCAAACTGAAATATGATGGTATGTCTCGCATAACATTAATACATTTACCATTAAAATTATCACATAATTATAGCATCATTTTATGTTATAATTGTATGCTCGTTTAGTCACTGTAAATCACGAATACCTGCAAATCATGTTAAGTATACCTTTAAAAAAACAATAAATTAAACTTTATGTGTTATTATGTCGACTACATTTGGAAGTGTAAAAACAGGTTGACTATTTATATGACACCCAGAGGTGATATTTCCACCCAAATGCTCTCATTCATCAAGATTCACTGTGAGCTCTGCCCTCCCACAAAGTACCTTGCCGAGCCTCGTCTACTCTATTCTCCTAATTACAGCCTGCCATCTCAATGACGTAATTATTAGTAGCTTGTGGAGCTCTCAAAGGTCCCTCCCTGATATTGTCTGACAAAGCACCTCGATTGCATGAAAGAATGTTAAATCTCTAATTTATGAGAAGTATGCCTGTGTAAAATGTAAATCAAGTTAAAGGTACTGGCCCAGGCTAAAATCATAAAAAAATCGGTGACCATATGATGTAAACATGTCCATAGACTAAAACTGCAAAAGTTTTTTAATTTTTGTGCTGCGCATTCACCAGTTAGGCTAGATAAAGAGACGATATTCCTGATTTCTAATTATTGACAACCATGTCGAAAATAGGAAATACGGGAATTTCGTCTCTATATCTAGCCTAACTGGTAAATGCGCATCACAAAAATTAAAAATGTTTGCAGCTCTAGTCTATGTACATGTTTACATCATATGGTCATATTAAGAAGCCAAAATAAAATCACCGATTTTTTGATGATTTTAGCCTGGGCCAGTCCCTTTAATAGTAAATTTCATTACATGTCGTCTATTATAATGTCGGTCAATAGGACACATTTTCGTTCGTTCTGATAATTACGTACTAAAGTACATAAAATAGTTGTCAAACGAATTTGTATTATATAATAATTGTAATCTGACAAAGCGCATCGACTGCCTGAAAGAATGTTAAATCTCGAAGTTATGTGAAGTATGCCTGTGTACAATGTAAATCAAGTTAGAACTAAATGCTTATCACATGTATTATAGCGGCGGTCAATTAAGACCATTTTTCGCTCGTTCTGATTAAGGTATTCTATTAATGGGCATAAAATTGCGAGATTTACTTTGCGAAATTTTACGAACATATACTGAGAGTCTACTACAAATAGTTTTAAATTGATAAGCAAGTGATTTTCACTAATCTGCCTTGGGTCAGGGAGAGGGCATTGTCGTCTCCAGCAACACGCCTGGCATTCCTCAATAATATACAAGTTAGTCGCCTATAAAAATATTGTATTAATCTCTTATTATATAAGTCTGTGACTTTGTTCATTGACTCAATGTTGACCTTGTGTCAATGTCTAGGTCACTGATTATGACGGCAAAAATAAATCAACTATTTTGCACATCAATCCTTTGATATGCAGTATTTTACTAACCGTTTGAGTCTTCTAATTTGGTTACAGATGCATTTTATGGAAGTACAGGTCATTTTGGCAGATAACTGAGTGACCTTCACTTATTCTAGTGTCAAGATCACAGTAATGTGTGATATACAATTAGCTTCAATTGTTCCTAACTAGGGTCTTCATATTTGACACCTCGCCCAAGTGTTGATCGATTTTATAGATGTCAGACATTGACCAATTCTTAAAACCAAGTCAGAGCAACATCGGCAAATCGAGTGTTAAATCATATAAATACTAATAATCATCTTCTAACTTGATCTGTATTATCACAAGATGCATATGCTTATGACATAAGAACGATATACATCTAAGTCAAAACAGTTCAAAAGACGCGCAATATCTTTTGAACCGTTTTCATAAAAATCCATGCCAGGAAAATACGGGTATATTTCGAAGCTGAGTGACTTTGTCTTATTTTGAAGGTCAAAGAGTAGTATGACACAATTAGTTGCACGCGCAACATTTGTAATGGGTTATGTCAGAGCATTTATATTTGACCCATGTCAAACTGGGAAAACTACAACGTTTATAATACCAAGGGGTTTCACGTGGTTGTTTGTTGTTTTTACTTTTATCAAAGAACTTAGACATTTAGGTTCTTTGCTTTTATTACAGAAATTAACCAGTTATTTGATTGTATTTCACAGTTTGGAGCAGTATACAGCGGTGACAAGCACTTCTTGATAGAGCCGCATAATAACTCATCCAGAAACACGGACCCTACAGAAGATGACAGTGTGACGATGAAGCCACATCGCCTATACAGACTACCAGGCAACAATACTCAGCAGACCTGCGGCGTCAAAGGTCAGCCACTTTCTTATGTCTATACCATAACCCGTTTAACCCTTACACCGCTAAGCCCGACCATAGTCGTTTTAAATCTGTTTTATTAGCCGATTAAGTAACTGATATTGGGAACGAAATGTACGTTTACCCATCAACATGATCAAGCGTGAAAATTTAAATGATATATTTTAGCACTTTAATCTGTTTTATCGGCCGATTAAGTAACTGATATTGGAAACGAAATCTGTGTTTAAACATCAAGATTTGTAGATGTCTGGTTTGAAATTAATCAAATATGAGTGTTATTTTCACCCACTTGAAGTTGTGGGTCGCGGTAGCGAGACACAACTTCAAGGGGTGAAAATTTTAATTATTTTTTTAGCGATTTGAGGGTTAATGCTAGACACATATGTACGTGTGATTGTGAAGTCATTATCGGCTTACGTCCTAGGTGGACTGATATTGCTGTATATCGTAAATACTTAAATTCCGGCGTCGCCGCCCCTATTAAGCAGCCTAGATGTGCTCATATATTATATTGAAGCCAGGTATACATGACAGTAGTCCTATAGTACATAACTGTGACGCCATACTACACGATACATTGGTCAAATATACATTATAAATTATTGAAGAGATCAAGCATTGATAACCACATGACTCTGAATCTCCACACCGAACGCTTGAGACATTTGGTTATTTGTAAAATTTAACTACTATTATTCGTTTTCTGTCAAAGTGTAGTTAAATCGGCTAGATATTCCATTAGTGGAAATATTGAGCTCGAAATGTAATGCACATTTCGTCACCTTGGTCCTAGAAGTCCCACTAGTACAGCTTCGTAAGACAGGAAACGTTTCGCTTACGTTAAATGCTCGAAACTGGCACTTTTAAAAGAAAGTGACAGATACAACCTTAATACCAAGGTGACGACCAGGGCCCGTGTTCTCGTACAAGTTACGAACAAGTTACGATATATCGTAGGCTTCGGATTGGTCAAGATGGTCATCTAGACCAATCCGAAGCCTACGATATATCGTAACTTGTACGAGAATACGAGATCAGGAGTTGGTGGGTGAGCGATCAGCTGATCCTTACCTTGAACTTGCACCGGACACCTGTCTGAACTTTGCTGGGGACCTCATGGGCAGAACCTTGAACAGCTGTTTGACCTGAGCCACGTCTACTTAACAATGAAAAATATACCGTGGTCAGGCGGTTGCCATATACCAGTGAGCACAAGACGTTGAACCAATGTCGGTTTAATGTTGGCCCAGCGTCTAACATTAAACCGACATTGGTTCATAGTTTTGTGTTTTCTGGGATGACAGCAGGTGAAGTAAAATGGATATACCACATTTAGAACAATCTGGGTTGTGCATTTTACTTAAGCGACATAAAAATTTGAGCCAAGTGGACTCATTCCTTGTAATTAAACGGACGTATAATTGTATTCTTTTTGGCATCGAACTGTCCCTGGTTGGAATTCTCTATGGCAGCGTTCAAGAGTCGGCTGGTCGACTTTTAAATCTGCCAGCCTCTTTCTCCCCTCCAGCCTGATACGCCACATTGGAAAGCTGCTGCTGAGTAAAAAAATTAAAGTATCGATACGTCCGTGTTACAATCACAAGGAGGACTCTCTTATCCTTTATAGATCTGAAATATTATTGATGATGTATACCACCAGAAGTATTGCGAGAACTATTGGATGCAGGCCGATTTAAAAGCCCAGAGAAGTGATTGCAGTTGAGCAATATAATGAAAATGTATGCCACGATGAGCTATTCAATTTAAATTTTCGAATGTTTTCGTCCACTAATTATCAGTAATTTATTATCAATAACGACAACTGAACCTGGCACTCATGACTTCACGTGCAAACGCCGCCCATTATTGAATCTGGCCTAACATTAAAGCGACATCTGGACATCGTGTCATGTTTGCTGGGCTTGTAAAAAATGAACTGAATTAGATTTATATGGGCCCGCGTCAAAGCTGAACGGATCAGTGTTACGCTCACCATATTTTTGTTATATTATATGATCTGCTGAATTTGGTTTGACGAAAGTTAAAAATTTAAACGTCAATACACACCGTGTTTTGTCGTGCACGGCTCACCATTGATGCAAATATGGCCCAGTGCCTGAAGGAGTGTCTTGGCATTTCTGACAGTAATAGTGTTCATTATAATCATGAACGTTGTTGTTAAACTCATGTCTAAAACTTTTGTCCGCATAACAGCTGTCCTATCACGTACCAGTTAGTTTTATGCTGCGCAATTAACTGTTACAATTGTGGTGTACGTTAATGTACGTTAATGTACGTTAATATTGCACACGTGCGTATACACATTGTTATGATTTTATTGGTCTATGATACATTTTGCTTAGCTTTGTAGTCCGTTCGTATTGTAGTAGGCCAATTATTGTTATTAAATACTACTAAAAATAACCAGATTAGAAAATTATTTCATAAGTTGTCGAGTCACGATATAATTAGTTCAGTAGAAAAAGACTCAGAATAATATACGTTCAATAATATTGCTGGTTTACTGTATGGTATACACAATCATGTAACCTTGCTACAGCTATTTTACGACACACCAGAACCACCAAGAAACGGTGTTTCATAATGTGGGCCTCAATGGATGTGGAGTTCCAGTGTCACTCAGATATCGTCACCTTGGTATCAAAGGGTCGTATCTACAGATACGACCCTTTAATAACAAAATGACGATACGTGATACTGCGACATATGCGTGATATTATCGCTGTGAAATCTCTCCTTCACAGTGATAATTGGGACAAAGTAGTTCTTAGAGGTGTAGTGAACGGGGGGAGTTAATTTTAAGTGTCTGTTGCCTGCAGGTATTCACAATTTGCGAGCAATGCTATATTTCATCCGATAATAGAGGCCGGAGCGCCTGCTCCAATTTTACAACGATTTTTTCCCTTCACGTTCCACGCATACCTAGTACGGTGTTAGTTTTCCTTAAAATAAATTACGTTCTGTCAAACTGATGTTTTATATGTAAATGTGCTGGACGGTACAGAAATATGCGCATTTTTGTGCGTTAAGCACGACAAATTCACTATCGTGAGCTGTAGTAACCATTATATACTCAAATATCAAAATAATCCATATTTTGTGAAAGGTACTAAAACCAGCACATAAAAATTTAAATTATAAATCATGTAAATAGGTGGTATATCATGTAAATTAGAAATTGGTTATAGGTAATACAATCATGTATACATAATAAATTTGGGGTGGGAAGATGGGCATGGGTGGCATTTTATGGTATTTTGCATCATTCATCGATAAAGTAGTTCTGATAATGTGCAAGAAAACATTCCCTGAAAATGACCAGAGAGTTAGAAATGGTATTTTGTTTAAGTCGATACATAAAATACAATCATGTTGAAACAGAATCTTGGTTAGCTTCGTGCATGATTGTCGTCAGATGAGTAGTATAGTAGTATAGTAGTAGTGTTCACCCTGTCCCACATGACAACCTAATCTTGAAAGCACTACTACCAGTTTTACGATGTACCTGTGAGCCATCATCCATTACACTGCGGGGCGAACATGCAAAAAGTAGACAATTCTCTCTATATCATACAACTTTACCAATCTATACTTAAATTAAATAGAAAACCCCACCATAGACATGCAATAATATATTTACTTTTGACTTTGGGTGAACTCGAAGGTCAAACCAAGGAATCTATAGATTCCTTGGTCAAACGGAGGAGACTCACATTTGAATAGTTTTATATATTTATATTTTTTGTATAAAGTCACTTCCATTAAAAGCGACTCTTGTCAGGCCAAAAATTATCAAAAATCATCATTTTTATTTTGGCTTGTTAATATGGCCATAATATGTGAACATGTCTATGGACTAGAATTGCGGAAGTCTTTTAAAGTTTGGGTTGATCTGGCAACGTAGCAAGTGTATCCCTGTGTTTCTCATTTTGGACATGCATCTCTGAAATTAAATCTCGTCCTTATTTCTCTTTCAGCTCGTACATGCGCAACACAAAATTTAAAAAACCTACATGTACGCAATTCTAGTCTATGTTGACGTATATAATATGGACATATCAAGAAAACAAAATAAAAATTATGATTTTGGCCTTCGCTTTAATCACACATCGATATGACCACCCAGGTTTTTGTGTAGCTTGAACACAAACTTTTGTACCGATAAAGAAACTTGCCACTTGTATTAGGAAAATGGCCATAGAAGCAAGGTGCTAATAATACACGTATTCGCACAGTGCGGTTTACCGTCTTCAATGGAATGCACGGCTTTTTGGCTCTTGTTCTGGCATCATTAAAGTTTCAGGTCCTCGAGATGCCTGCAGGTTATAGGTCTATAATCTGCCTCCCTCGTCTACATTATCGACACCTCTTTGTAACATAGACATAACAGCCTGACACTGGTCTAGCCATATCAAAAGTTAGGTGTTATGTGCCGCAAGCAAAACCAGACACTGTCAAACGTTGCTTCAGCACTGGGCCTACGTCAAAGACCTTGGCCCAGTGCTGAACCAACGTGAGATATACCACAGACAGTGCTGACATAAAACGTCTTTCTCTGGATATCGCCCGAAGGGGAAGTAATAAACCCCCGGGTTTGATAATGAGCAGGTGGTATTAGTAATCGTGTGGTTGTTTGGTCAGTTTACGTCCGAAGCGATAAAATAGTGTCCCAAGAAAAGCACTGTCCACCTCTCCTTGTTTTAGTGTTTTTTGGTGGGACGTGAAACAGGTCGTCATCGCCTCTTAGACAGCGCTGAATGATCTTATTATCACAAAGCAGCTGTAAAACAGTACCTTTAGTTTTAATCGCTATTTTACACACACACTTTACCTCAAGTGACGAACTACATTTTATTTCAGCTGCAAGGTAAAATGAGCTGATGTAGCTTTAATGAAATGGGAATGAAATGTGATGACTGTCGTTATGATTTATGTGAGCTTTGAAGCGACACACGTCATGTACAATACATATAATCTGAAATTCCCTTTATGTGATCAGTGTGTAGCACCAAATTACGACAGAAAGATGTACATTACCCTACACAGTTTGAAAAAGCATCGGAAACGCATCGCTGGAATTAAAATGATTGTATAAAATTATCTGAAAACTGCATATTTCAAAGATGTTGGTATACAATTCGTTTTTAATATTAATAACGAGAATACGTGGTTGTGGTTTGCAGAAAGTGAATTGTTATACTGTGTGTTTCGGTCTATACGTCAGAATCTGACGTCTACAGACCTCTGATTCTGACGTATAAAGACGATGATCCCCGCACTGAAAGAATTAAAACATTTATAATGGACGTTGACCCATAGCATATATGTAATCAAATGAAGGGAGAAGAGCTAACTAAGACAGTTATGATGATTTGAAATTGAATAAAAACAAAATTTGGTTTCCCCGGTTTAGGCAAAAATATGACAGCGTGGTAAGGCTTAACCATTTCGAGCCTGAACTTACCATTACCATCTTCATCCACTACAAGCCGCGAATTGCTGTCGCAATTCTCGACTTGTAGTGGATGAAGATGACCTGAAGTGGGTGACAAATGGAAAAAAAGATATTGCTAATATTAAAACAGTTCCATGAATTTTTTTTTTCTAATACCTATGGAAATTATGTTATTCTTCAAAGATGCAAAATGTTGCTTTGATGCATCGTGAGGGTTTAGCCCTTACAGCGCGAGAACGATTTAGTCGTCAGCATCTGACGTCTGTAGACGTCAGATTCTGACTACTAAAGTTGCTCCCCGCGTCTGTAGACGTCAGATTCTGACGACTAAAGTCGCTCCCCGCGCTTTAAGAGTAAGAAATCTTTATAATGGTCGTTTTGGTACAAAATAGTACATATCTAATTATTAGATATATTTTTAATCCACTTGATGTTGTGGATCGCGGCGGCGACACTCAACTTCAAGTGGGTAAAAAAAAAAATTGTGTAAAGTAGCGCCTTGAGGGTTGAGTGGAACATGCATTATCTGCGATTGTGATATTGTGATATTAATGATAAGGGCTAGTTTACAACATTTGAACATATCACACCTGTAACTATCTCTTTAGACCTGTATCTGTGTATTGTTCCGTCGTATACCCTAACCTGTAGGTACTTGATGAGTCCACGTACCATAATGACACAAAGACTTGACCGATCAAAGTGTGAAAATGTGGCACAAGTAGTACACGTATGCCAGCAAACATGATACGTTGGCCCACCGTTGGTTTACTGTTGACCCACCGTCTACGACGTTGGCTCAACAGTAAACCAAGGTTGGGCCAACGTCTCATGTTTGCTGGGTATATGTCCCATCATATCAGTGTGACCAAGGGTATATCCTTGATGTGACTCACCGATAATAGCTAAGTGCTCAGAAAGGAAAAGACATTACGTTCAGTCTACATGGTGTGGCCACACCGCATTCTCTGACATCCTCCTCACTTTTATCACAATCGTGTTTAGGCCTAATCTCACCGCCACATGAGTCATCAGAGATTTTTTGCAAACGTATCCAAAAGCGTTTACCCAAACTGTAGACAAAACATGATGGAATAACGGACTCACCTCAACTATTCAGCAGTGATTGTAAACCTATCACAGCTGCGAGATGTGGAGGATATGAGCGAGACATTTAGAATTAAACCATGCGTACGAATAATCAGAGCAAAAATTATCCCATTTACAATTTCAGATAAACTTGTCATGCATCAATATGGCCTACATATATTTAAGTGTTCTTTTTTTTTTAAATAGCCCTAGCCAAAGCATATCGCTTCCAAGGTATATTTGTAGGCATTTGAATTTTGAATGATTTATTGTCTGAAATATTCAAAATAGGCGCAGGTCACTGTTCTGAATGTAGTGTACAGATACAGCTCTGTATGTGCGTAATTCGCGACACCAACATACCTTCTTCACGTGTTAATAATATAAGACTTAGAGTAGAGTCTACCCCCTGTCACGTCGAGCCGACAGCTACCGTGCTCGACCTCAGACCACCAGGGTTCGACTTTCGAATCTTGTGTCTGCTGTGCAGTACCATCTGATCCATTTCACCATCCTCGTGAAATTATCCTGGTCCAGTTTAGCCTGCATGTGCACAAAAGTGGCCTACAACACCATTGATTCAAGCATTCACTCATTCATTCATTCATTCATTCATTCATTCATCCATTCATTCATTCATTCATTCATTCAGGGCGGGGGCCCTAGGGTAGTGGTTAGCGCCGCTTCTTTTCCCGCCAGAGTTCGGGGTTCGGTTCTCGGTCTCGGCGGTTTGAAAGAAACAAAAATGTTTCTTCCCCATCCACGTGTGGAAGTCAGTATTGTGGGGGACCTCCGTGACCGAGAGGTAGCGTGCTCGGCCTCAGACCGCCAGGGTTCGAATTTCGAATCCTGTGTCTGGAGGACAGTGTCATCTCAATCATCTCCTGGCCCAGTTTAGCCTATATGTGCACAAAGGTGGCCTAAAGCCCGATTCATTTCATTTCATTCCATTCATTCATTCATTAATTCATTCATTTATTTACTTTATTCGATCTTTCGTGTGAGGGAGTGATCCATACGTTTATAATATTATGTATAGTGAAACTATTATGGAAACATTAGGCGATAAATAGTCAATAATCACCGCTTACCTCTGTTGTTGCTCAGGACAAAATTCAGCCGTTAGTGACAAATTAGACACCTGTATCGAAGATTGATTGGTCACGATTGACCCATTGAATGGTTTCAGTACATGAATATTCAAGTGTGAAACATAGCCCAACATCAATAGTGTCGTCATTTGATACAAAATTACCATCTCTGCGATACAGAATTACCAATTACCATCGTTGCGATAGCTTCAAGTTTGTGGCAATTTCAAGGCTATTACTTGTACAATATATATCACTCAGCACAGAGTACCAAAAATTTGATATGGTTATTTCGGGCAGTCGGAAAATTGTCCAATTAGTTTTGTGCTTTCCTATAGTAAATTTCTTGCTGCCAGGGTGTTTCACGTTAGGCCTAACCCAGTAAATACAAATAAATTGTATAACATTTATACAACGCCGGCTCAACGTCTTCGACGTTGGTCCAACATTGTATAAATGTTATACAAATGTTTTGAGTTTACTGTGAATGCATCTCGCCTATCCCACACGGCGAAACATGAAGCAATTGAAACCCTATAAATTACACTGAAAAGAGACCAGTTGAGCAGACTTAAAAACAACTTGCCTGTTTCACAAGTTCTGTAATTAGCAGATCTACCCCCATCAGTATAGTCTGGCACCTGAGGATGCTCTGATTGACACCACGTGTCTGTTTGTACGTGTGTGCCAAGAGACCGACACGGCAGAGAGGTTAACATAACGACATTTAGCAAAGTCAGCACCTCTCTTGTCCCTACCACCCCCAACAACACCAACCAGTAAGGGGACCAGACAACACTCCAGGGGCTGGCGGCAACAGCACAACCTCCCTGCAATAATCCTTGCACTTGCGGGAAACGAGACACAGGAAAATATTTAACTAGTTTGCTGTAGCTTACAAAAAGAACCTTTAGTTTTTTTGTAGCTTACAAGGAGAACCCTATGCAAGATACAATAAATCGATCTACAAAACCAAAAGGCAGTATCTGCTCACTTGTAGAGTAAACAGATACTGCCTTTTCGGCTTTGCACTGAACATTGACGTCATTCAACAAGAACCTGACCGTAGCAGTGCTCTCAGCCAGACGTAAAAATGAAAAAAATATGAACATTAAGATAATCAAAATATATGTTTGAGACCGTGTATCATGTAGTACGTATTGGTATAAATATATGTGGCTAATAAACATGTTAGATAATACTTTTCAAAATTTAGTTTCTTGATTCAATTGTTCATTGGGCCATAACTGTTCAGATGCATTCGAATTGAATACGATTTCATGATCTGGCAAGCTTACATCTGAGCTACTTTCGTTGAAAGTGTTTTCATCTTTAAAACTGCAGTATGGCTTTTGTACATTGTTTTATAGATCCATTGCATAACGCTTGGAAATGTATCAGTGTAAATTATTATATTTGAGATCACTTTATCGCTTTTAGGGATAACAAATCATTTTTTTCTTCAGGATATTGTTAAAGGGGTTCCCATAGAACCATGCAACTATTGCTGATCCCTTACCCACACATAGGCTGACTGATCGACACTATCTCCGCCGACCTGTTTGATTACAAGCAATTCTAAACGCGTCGTTGTTTCCAATCGATACATGTTATGCTTGACAAGGATCCCCATCGTATTATCACACCGCTCGTGTAGTAATGAATTCTTCACATTGCATCCACGGCCTGTTTCAGTGGGGGAATCTTGCAGAACACTGGACCAACTTCACAGCCGCAGAGCAGGCCGCCGTATGGGAACTCCCTATTCTAGTTGCCGTTTTTTGCATTACTTATTACAGGAAATGTTCTCTGTCCGCTGGTATGCATGATTGTCGGACCTCCTCTATTATGTCAGTTTGACCCTTCAACCGCCAAATTATTCAATTTGAATTTTCACCCACTTGAAGTTGTGTCTCGCTGACGCGATCCACAACTTCAAGTGAGTGAAAATTATTCAGATTTGACAAAATGGAGGTCAACTCTTTGAAAATGTTGCTGCTGGATGTCACATATTTTCTTTAACATAACATGTGGTAGGCCTACTTAATGTGCTAATAGAAAATGAAAACCCGAATATATGCGGCACCGGCGGTTAAAGGGTTAAATGCAGCATACTACCAGGTCTAAGGATATTCAACTTAACGTGATCGCTATGAACCCAGATCAGGGGCTCGTCCCAATTTAGTGATCTTAAAATTATAGTTATCTTAACTTTCGCTTATTTCCATTAGAAAAGTTAAGATTTGTCCTAACTTTTCCAATGGAAATAAGAGAGAGTTAAGATATTCTTTAAATTTTAAAATTCACGTTCTGTTTTTAATGAATTTCTAATTTCAAAACCAACTCACTCTGTAGACTGTACCTGGTAGACGGTTGATACGCAGACATTGCGTCACGTCGGCCCAGCTATATCTCAATGCCGGGTCAGCGTCTCCGTTGCGGTTCCAACCTTGAGACAAGAGCTTGACTTGGTTTGCCCACTTACAGCCTGTGTTTTTTCTCGTCTGCCTCCTCGAAGCACTTTTGATATAGCCCAATGTTTTCAAGCACGCAGCATCACACTCTACAACGACTGTTGCCCAGCAAACACGAGACATTGAACCAATGTTGGCTCAATGTTGGACCGCCGTCTACGACGTCGGTCCAACATTGACCCAACATTGATTCAGTGTCTCGTGTTTGCCGGGTAGTGTCATCTCTCAGCCAACGGTTTTTGTTATCTTAATTTTTGCTTTCATAGAATCTTGGCATCCCGATCGTCGACTGTCTCAACTTCCCTATCTGTATACTGTCCATTTCACGGCCCTGGATTGCTGGCGCAATCATTTTTTGGCTGACAAACAAAAATAAGAGATTATTAACCGTTAAACCTTTAAGTTAAAGAATTTAAATTTTCACTCACTTAAAGTTGTGTCTCGCTGCCGCCACCAACAATTTCAAGTGGCTGACAATTACTCATATTTGTTTAATTTGGGAGCAAGCATTTACAAATATTAATGTTTAACCCTTACAGCGCGGGGATCGACTTTAGACGTCTACAGACGTCTACAGACGTTAGATTCTGACGTCTAAAGTCGATCCCCGCGCTTTAAGAATTAAAATATTTATAATGGCCGTAGACCCATAGCATATGTATTCAAATGAAGCGGAAAGAGCTAACTAAGACATTTATGATGATTTCAAATTGAAAAAAAATCCTTTAGTCTCCATGTTTTATATACAATTATTTCAGCGCTTTAAGGGTAACTATTTCAATCCCACTATAACTGATTTATTCAGCTAATAAAATAGATAAAACAACGACTGGTCGTGCTTAGCGGGTTAAGGGTTAATACTACCTTGAAAATGAATCAGAACTTTATATAATTACATATGATCACTACTATTATTTATAATGTGATTCCTATGTGAAGTGAGTGTGAGGTGAGTGTGATGTGAGTGTGAGATATCATTCAAAATAAATATTGTATCTTATACAAATGTGATCATATCACCTATTATTGCGAACACTACATTACTAGTATCGAGGATTCAAACCGATCCCAGATGCGTGTACTCATCTGGCTACACTCTGGTTGAACCCTGATGAGTGATGAAGTGGAGAGTCGTCAATGAATTAAGGAGTTAATAAAAATAACAAAAATCACGGGTGGGATTAGCTGAATTTTCACATGGTCGATATTTGCGATAATCGATTGGTTACAGGTAGATTTTTTGATCGAGCGATCTATGAAAAGCTATAAAATAGTTGAAGCATGCCCAAGCTATCATGTGATAGACTGACCCACTCTTTAATTGGTCAGGACAAGACTACAAAACTTGATTATTTAATACTGCCTAGGTGCATTTATTCAAGTAAATCCGGATTTTCTGTTTTGTTATCTGCAGGTTGACCCTTTTTCTTGACTCACGCGCACGCATCTGGACACACTGTCACACACACAACATTCTATACGGTTTCTAGATACGTCTCCTTTGGATTGTCTACTAACTGTATATTATTTTTAGCTGATGCAGATAGATATGTCGACATGCCATCAGCTTATATTGGCAAGACAATCAGTGTGACAGTTATTGTTGTATATGAAAACGATCTAACGATAATCTGACTGTATTTTAACGTTTGAGACATACTTTTGTTTCAACAAAAAAGGAAGATATTTTATTGCGTAATACACTCAAATATCTAAACGTTTGATTGTGAATTCCCTTATGAGTGTGAAAGGGGGCGTACATATTCAAGTCCTTCGTTTGAGAGTAGCAGCACAACAAAACTAAAAGAAGCTCATGATTGAGATAACTATTGGGATACTTTGGAACTTGCACAACGACAAGTACTCCTTTGGCATATACTTAGTAGAAAATCTGCATCTTGTTGATGTCCTGTAATTGTCTTTGATTTTTATTCTTCTAAAACGTATAAATAAATATGTGATCATTTGGTGATCTTCAATTATTTATGTGTACTGAAAACGTTTCTTCGGTCATTGGCTTTGGGAGTGTGTGAGAGGGCATTTACAATGTTGTGATTAATGAGGATGCTGAACTAAAACAATTACAAAAAAGTCAAAAAATAAGTCAGTGACTTTTTAGCGTATTATTTGGTACAGATGTTTTCTTGTAGCAGTAGCATTAGCTGGCACTGACGTACATGCCTTTACAGTTCATATACTTCCAACCTACAAACATTCCTATCACATTTTGTACTGACGATTGACGACATATAGACAGATTTACATATCCAGTGAATGTTTTGATGCACCGACTAACCGTAGTAAAAACTCTCCCACGTGCTCTCTTGTCATTCCGCTCTCAGCTAAATTGCGTATGAGAACTGAGAAAGTAGTTTCTTTCACAAAAAACTCTTTCGTTCTAGTAACAATAATATTCGGTTCTCCAGTTTTTCCAGTAAACAATCGGATAAATCACATGGAATAGCACGTGATATGCCTCACAAGTTACATTGTACGCTTGTTTGATAACTCTTAAATAGATGACAGGATTTATTGAGCGTTATCATGATACTGTTATACCTTACTAGATATTTATTTGTAGTATATTAATTTAATTCGGTCCGAAATTATGCTTTGTTTGTCATCGTACCTCCTATTTTATCTGACGCCTAATTTCAATTGATTATAATGTTTAAATATTTCCAATAATTATTAATTCGACACAAATACACTTAATGGTAAATAACTAATAAAACAACTTCGCATTTACAGGTCTGTTCTCTGATATTGCCCGTATTGGTTGAGTGAAGCAGCATTCCCAGCAACACGAGACATTAAGGCAATGTTTGTTCACTGGGTTACGTTTGTTCCTCCTGGACTTTTCAGATAGTGTTTGGTTGTAAATAATCCATCCAATAATATATGACCATTGTACACTAGTACCTAGATGTGTTTGGCTATTTTGGGAATATCAAGCATGGTGTAATTGACTCTTAAGGTCACTCTTCACCAACAGATAATGCAATTGACCGAGTGAAGGCCATTTTTAGGACTTCACACTTCGTCCGCTTGGTGCTAAAGTATCCTATGTTCTATTCATTTGAATGGAATACATGACAGAGTAAGTTCAACAGAGGACTCGAGGAATATATTTATTTCATTGTTATGACAGTTTTATCTTGAATGAATGGTTGGTTTGTTGTGTTGCTGGTTTGTTTGTTTGTTTGTTTGTTTGTTTGTTTGTTTGTTTGTTTGTTTGTTGGTTGGTTGGTTGGTTGGTTGGTTGGTTGGTTGGTTGGTTGGCTGGTTGGTTGGTTGGTTGGTTGGTTGGTTGGTTGGTTGGTTGGTTGGTTGGTTGGTTGGTTGGTTGGTTGGTTGGTTGGTTGGTTGGTTGGTTGGTTGGTTGGTTGGTTGGTTGGTTGGTTGGTTGGTTGGTTGGTTGGTTGGTTGGTTGGTTGGTTGGTTGGTTGGTTGGTTGGTTGGTTGGTTGGCCTATTATTTTTTTCAAGTAATTTCATAATTATATGTAAATTAAAATGCCCAGACGCGTATATCACTCTCTAATTTTTTCCCCTTATTGTAATTTTTTTTTCTAGTTCGGTTTAAAAAATTCCCACATAAAACATGTAAATTGGGCTGATAATTCTACCCGACCCATTTCAGCTAATGTGTCGTATTTGTCACTCATTTAAGTGACGTATACGACACTTTTTGCTGCATGGGCTCATCAGTTTAGGCCAAGGTTGGCGAAGGCTGGCAATTATGTCAGATCTGCCCGGCATCCGTACACAGAGCAGCCATGAAGATGCTTGGAGGGATTTTCAGTTACAGCTGTTGCCAAGAGCACACTAGACATTGACCAAATGTTGTTTCAATACTGACCCAGCGTCTGCGACGCTGGCCCAGCATGAAAACAGTATTGGGTGAACGTCTCATATTTGCTTCATGAGAAGCGGTCAGACGTCATTAAGCGCGTCGCAATCACATCTGCTGGGTCAATTAATCAACTTGCCTGACGGTTTACACCTAGAACAATTCTACAACAGAAACAGTTATCTATGTTGTGGGGGGGGGGGGGGGGGGGGTCATTCATAATAAGTGACGACTCCCGCGCAGTAATTTGTCAAATTTCAAAAGACACATTCAATTGTCAAATTTCACATGCAAACGTTTTTTTAATGTAAGCGAAACATTGGTTTAGCAAATAAGTGCATACACTTTGTCTGGACGTACCGGTCTTATCGCAAATGTATACATATTTGACAGAATATTACTAATTATTTGGCTTGTGTCTGTCTCAATGTTGCTGAGCTCGCTTTAATTAATTTTAAGACAAACCTTATAATTATCAGACGTAATGACACTGAATAAGTCTTCAGCCAAACACAAAATGAAACCATAAGACAAACTTAAGGTTTGTCTCAATTGTTGGTGAAACTTGGCCCTGACCTGTTTTGTCTAGTTCGAGGAAGAGGCGTCCTCGATTTGCAGCGAAACGGCTCGTCTATGTGAGAACCTTGGCAAGCGGATAGTGTCCAGTCATATGTGGGGAGTCCGCATAACTGGGGCAGTGTGTTATGGCATGGCGGAGGCCGCTGATAAAACGCCGCCACCTTCTAAACTCTATAGTGGTCTGGCCAGCTGGTACGTGGCGTTGAACCAATGTTGGTTTAATGTTGGACCAGCGTCGCAGACGAATAAAGACGGCCCCCGCACTGGAAGAATTAAAATGTTTCTAATGGCTGTGGACCCATGACATATAGGTATTCAAATGAAGCGGAAAGAGCTAACGAAGACATTTAGGATTTCTATTTTAAAATGGAGTAGACCTTTTGGTTTCCATGGTTAATACAAATATATTTCAGCGTTGCAAGGGTTAAGATACTGAAGCGTCCCTCTGTTTTGTGTATGTAGCTGTCATAACCAGTTAGACCAGCTACCTCAGCTTACATTTCAGTAAAACACCACAAGTTTGTTGAGTTAGTGCCGTTCTCGACAGTCGCAAAAACTGGCTAGTTGTTCTCATCGTACGTTACTACACGGTGGAGTGCAGTTGTCAGGCCTTGGATAATTCGGTATGACATATTTATAGGCGTTGGTAAAAAATGTGCTTAACGTTATGCATACGCGTCGTTCTGTATGCGGCGAAAAAGCAAGGGCAAATTTATTGTTGTAATCAAAAACTTATTTCAGGACGTGAAGATTTATTTCGGCAGGTGAAATTTAAAATACCACACACCCTTTGTGCACAGTTTGTTTTACAGTTGACATGGCCAGAGATGATGATCGAGGAGAAGTTAGGTTGTTGTGTGTTTCTTCTATATATTTTTTTAGGCCTCAGCCAAATTTTGGCAGATGCCTATTGTCGTCATGCGGCGCATTCGCCCGTACGTCCGTATGCCCGCCCCTTTTAGCACTATAACTTGTTTCGCGTTACTGGAATCACATTAAACCGATCAGCAAATTTTCTGGTTATTTTTTTAATATGCGTAATATCTGGAAAACCGTGCAAGATTTCAACTTGATAAAAATTCAAAGTGGCCGTCTTTGGCCGTCATGTGGCCATTATTGACTTTAGTATGAGTAATATCTGAAAAACCGTGGCAAATAGCTAGACCATTACTGTAAAACAAAATGTGCGGCTTCAGGGAGGGATGCACCCTGAAAAATGTCAACTCTATAAAATTCAAAATGGCTGCCTTGCGGCCATTATTGGTTTTAATATGCGTAATATCCGGAGAATCGTGCCAGATAGCTAGACCATTACTATAGAACAAAATGTGCGGTTTCAGGGAGGGTTATACCATGGAGTATTTCAACGCGATAAAATTCAAAATATTGCCGACTTATGGCCATTATTGACTTTAATATGCATAGTATCTGGAAAAATAACTTGTTGTTTTCAAATGATATTCGCTTTTAAACGATGAGTAGAGACTGAGCCTTGTTTTATGTAGCAGAGATAGAGAGACAGGCAAACATGTTTCAATTTTAAGCATATAGGCCTATATGCATAATCAGTGCATATTTTACAGCATGAATCATGTAGATTTGGTTCTCAAATCGTCAGGAGCCTATACTGCTCTGCAAAGTGAAAAGGCAGTATCTGCTTTATTTACAAGTAAGCAGATACTGCCTTTTGGTTTTGTATTTTTGGCTTCTCATGGCAGTATATATACCACGTACCTCACGTCGGATCTCCAAATGGTTGATATTCCTCAACTTAAGGCAGATGCCGCATCGCCCCAGGCTCAAGGTTGGTGCACTGCTGTGCCAACGTTCAAGACGTTGGCACAGCAATGTGCCAACCTTCAGCCAATGTGTCCTGGTAGCAGCAGCCACACGATTTACGTCAGTCAATCCACAGGTTGCCCCAGAGATACGTTACTGTTCATAGAGCTTTGAGATCCATTAAACTTCGCACATTCTATGCATGCTCCAGATTTCTCATGAAAACCAATCAAACACGCACACTGCGCCCTTACAAACACAAGAAATTAACCCTGCGTTGGTACAATGTTGGGCCAGCGTCGCAGATGGTGGACCAGCATTGTACCAACACCGGGTTAATGGTTCATGTTTGATGGACACTTTTTCATTTACAGCTTAGTTTAGTGTGTGGACCAATATTGAACTGTATGAAACTAGGAGCGTTCATTTTAAATGCATTCTTGAATTTAATCATCAAATACATATTTTTGACCCAAATTTCTGTCGTTGTTTCAAATTTAGATGTTTCAGCTAATGTCCTGACTTTTTTGGTAGACAGGGACTTATGTTGAAAAGTAAAAATAGCTAAAAAAAAGTTTTTTGAAGAATGCGTTGTAAGTTTCTCTGTATATATTCCAGCTGAACTATATCCATCCTGACATTCTATCACATCTTGGAAGTAAGACGTTTCATGGCGCAGTTCGGACAGTTTTTCTGCCACGGCAGGCGGTTAAAGAGACACGTTTTCCCTCCGGCGATGTTTGGAATTCGACGAGCACCGAAGACGGGTACAGGCATGTGATATCATAACACAGTAACTGGCATTACATGTCCATTAACCCATTTCGTGTTCAGGGAAACATAAAGCACTTGCGTGAGAAGGAAAAAAGGGGGAAATAAATCGTCTTTATCAGTTTTTTCTCTTGTAAACCATAAAAATGCAGATATACAATTGCGTGGGATAATTTAAAAAAAATGTATACGTTTAAAAACTGGTTTAGTTAAAAATTACACTGATAAATCTAAACAAAAGGTTTCTTCTCCGTTCACTTATCCGCCATATTTTAAAAATTTCAGTCAATATTATTATCTATTTGTGAAAAATCACTGTTTTGAGAAAGCTTAGAACCGTCACCTGCACTGAACATACTTTCCCACATTACACTGATTATATAAACAGATACATACAAGGTATTTTAGTAGGCCTACTGATTACATAATAATCCCAATGTTTATCTACCTGATGATTTGCGCTTCTTATGTGATGTTGAATAAAATTCATTGAATCTGTCATTGAACAGTTAAACATTGATTTATTGTGGACATAATTAATCTTTAGTTAAACTGATATATTCAACTGACTAAAATGTATTGTTCGAAATTTAGTTGTAAGGTATTAGATATGGCCTGCAATGCACGTCGCCATATCATAGCCTATTTTATGCAGCGCATTGCAATAAATGATGTGAAAATAATGACCGTGGCCTCAGCAGGACTGTTCAAATGTAGAAATTCGCGTATTGACGTGGGCTGTCGTGTAGCTGCGTAAACTGATGGGTAGTCGAGGAAAGGCTGCGGGTGAACGGTTTGTCCGTGCCTTGCACAGGACCCGGCCAGGTAGAGAGGCCTGATCTGTCAGCCTGCGCAGACCAAAGGGCTGGATGGATGAGCAGCAACGGGCAAATAAAGATACCACTCACTACTCTACGCTGATTGCCGTGGCCTCAGGCTGATATGTGGGATAATCTCTGACCAAGTGGTGCCAGGCAGATCCGCAAGGATTTATTCATCCAGCTAGTATGCCACCGGGGCATCAACTCTGGCCTTCAAATACATTGTACATCTGTGTCTTGGTGCCGGTGGTGGGCTGTGTGGGGTCCTTCCAGTAAACATGACAAGTAGACCCAATGCTGGGCTAATATTGGCCCAGCGTCGTAGACGGTGGGCCAATATTAGCCCAGCATAGGGTCTACGTGTCGTGTTTGCTGGGTTTCACCATGTTCACCATGACCTATGTATACATGTGCCATAGTCGACACGCGACACAAAAAAACTCAGCCTTTCTCTTCCCATATATGCTGTGTGCGCCTACTACAATTCACCCTCTTGGGCTTAAAGGGATGTATCAGCCACCCTGTGGATTTGTAGATGCATCCCTTTAATCCCCTGGAGGTGAGTCGCCGTGAGTAAACTGATAGTGTATATAGCGATGCGTGTAATATGTAAGATGATAGCGCACTCCATCATCATCCGTAAACATTAACACCACCTTCTGATAATCTAGTTAGGACGATGCGGCATTCCTGGTGGGTGGTTTGTACTATTCTAGGGTTTTTTCCATTTTAGTATGAATTAATATATATAATAATGACTTACCCTCAAAGTGCTAATCGAGGCGTTCAGCCAATGCTGGTTTTATGTTGAGCCACCGTCTACGACGCTGGCCCAACATCAAAGCAACATTGGATTTATTTGTTCTGTTTATCTAAATATAAAATATTTGTCTTTCCAACATTAAACCACCTTTGGCTCGACGTCTCTTGTTTGCTGGAGAGAACAAGGTTATTGTATAGTAGTATTTGTCACACGTGTTGGACAGACCCAGATCGTGCTCAGACACGTATCATATATGTAACAGCGGGAAATGTCCCCCTCTGGTCTGGTAGGGTGATGGGAATCGCCATACTTGAAGCAGTGGCTGGGAAGCTTCTCGCATGAGAGATTCAGCCAGAGTTCTACAGATATAGGCCTCCCTACTGCTAGCAGGTCACGGACTCAGCAGAGGTGCTGAAACCTGCAGGTCAAGTACATCACATCGAAATATAATGTTTCGAACCTAATCATTACTCGTTTCGGCAAGGAAAGTGTGTTATTTTCAATAGTGCATGGGTAATTACCGACACAGGTTATTAGTCCTACTTTTGAACTTGTAATATGTTTTCTGAGATTGAGGTTAAATGTTTCTCCCATATGTTCTGGCTATATTTAATGTGTTATAATCTGATCTATCAAACTCTAATAAGACCGCAGAAATAAAGATCTGACATATTTTACACGTATGGCCATTGTTTATTTGACTTCCAGTTAAAAACATGCAAAAATGGTACATTATCATTATTATTAATCGGGTATTTGTTTTAACATGTTATTAACTTTGGTTGACGGGAACAGGTCGAGACGACCTCTACAATGCCTGTCAACCATATTAGTGATTTAAAATTGTATAATAAAATAATATGACAGTATAATATAAAACCAACTGTTCACTGGCTATAGGTGTTGCCATACTTATCATGTAAGGCGGCGTCATATCAAGTGTTGAAAATAGCAATGTTTTGTGTACATGCTATTTAAAAATGTACACGGTATAGATTATAAATTTTGCGATATATACACATAAAATAATATAACCGACACTTGTCTGTCATCTGTTTCCCGCACCAAAACCAGAGATAAAATAGCTAGACTGTGCTCTACACCGTGTAGCAAAAAAGGACACTCTGGAAAGCGTAGAAACCTAATTAAAACCTCTGGATGCTTTAGTTGTTTATTATGTAAAAGGACATACAACTAGGGTATGTGTAAAAGAAAAATAGTAAAAACTTACCATTGTATGTATCCAGCCCCCACATTATGGGATATAGTTTTACTGAAGAAAATTATGTGTTTATATATATGTATGTAGTCCCAGATATTCACTATAATTTCATGGTTTGTTTTATAGTATACCTGTATACTGTAACTGTGAGAAGATAGTTATCAGGAAAAGTAACTGTTATGGAATCACACTGATGGATGGCGGGGGATTATAGTCTCTCTCAGATCCATTAGATTTAGATTGAGCATTGCTATATATTGAAAATATACGATTGCAGGATGGCTAAACATAGTGGTTAATTGAGATTTATTTTGTTCTTTCCAACTAAATATACAAGATTTGTCTTTCAACATCAATAATTGACTGTATAAAAATGTAATTTATTTACACCCTGTCGCAAATGGAACCGTACATATTTGTGTTGCTCACTCAATAGGCTGACCTACAACCAATGTAGTAAGCAGCAGTGTCAGAAAAAATGAATGAGCGGTGGCGAACTATCCTTGTGCAATGAACTATACTCGTTTGCGTGGGCAGGTATAGCAATCGTCTAACACCCCTTAACCCGAGGACGACTGAAAACTGGGCGAGCATCGGAGACGCTGGCCCAGCTTTAACGGCGTTGTAATGCGCCGCCCCACACAATCACCTCTGATACCACGCAGATATGGATAGAAGTTAGATTACCTGAATTAGGTTAGCTTACGGGAGCGGTGGAATCAGCAGACTCCGGGATCAGAAAGCGCTGACAATTTACAGATGCAGCTCGCGTAATAACCAGCCGCATTCTCCAGATTATTATGGCATACCTGCCACAGGTATTGATATATTCTGTATTACAGGGGTTCCACCAGGAATTTGCAGACCGTCTTATACCGGTTGTCCACCCTTTCCTCCTGAGTCTTTCCGCTCTAGTTGAAATGCTGAAATATAAGAATTACTATATAGTACATCGATCGATTGGCGCTATAGTAAAAAAGCACTCTTCACCACCAGGTACCAACAAGTAATTATGCGTCCCCCGGAATGTATGTATGTGTTCATGAGATATTGCCACCGCCGCCTCCGCTCGCATGGATTTGTGAACGCGATATCTCAAGAACCGATTCACTTTGTTTGTGTATGTATAGGCACTCACTCGCGAAATGAAAAGGTTTTTGTCGCATTTAAACGATTTTCAAGACAGTTTTCGCGTGTTAGTGATTTTCATGAAAATAGCGACCATTTAATTTGTTTCGAGTTCTTTTAAACGTGTTACCTCAAAGACCATTATGATTACTCCAAATCACTTGTGGCACACTATAGGCACAAGTCTACAATGTGATTCTCCATATAATGTTACCTCAAACAAAACAAATGGTGGAGGGGATGCATTAGTTTTCGCTCTATAGCTAAAAGACATTTCTTGCTCTCATATGAATATGATATTAGTCTACTTTTAGTCACACTTGGCCAAGCTACCACATAATGTAATCCATCATGGCAATAAAAAGAGCGTTACCTCACCTTTTTATAAAATTCGTGACGTGTATATATACTTGTATAAGCTTTGTTCACCCTATCAGATTAAGCTGAAATGTTTAGCGATAATTCCTCCATTATGATGACACTGTCAGAATCTAATGTGACTGTAGTACGGAATAATCTTTTAAGATGGAGTTAGAGTTTATGGAGTTGAAACGCTATGCTATGTTATGCTATTTTGATTGTGCCATATTACTCCACATCATATTACTGCACATCAGCATCTTAAGAGTAATCTTAACATTTACTATTCATGTCAAATATTTTAGTAATCCTTTTTTACCGCAGGTTGTCGCTTCTTGTCCTTATATTCTGGACTCAAAATGTCCACGTGGTTCTGTGACCAAGCTGAAAAGTCACGTGAAAATATACTTACCTGTTATTGGTAGATGTGTAAGATCCTTCAAAAAAATTGCAGGCCTAACCTGCTCGAATGTCGGACAATCCATGTTTTCCAGATAAAATGTATAGATTTTGGTGTTTACATGATTAGAGTTTGTCAGATCAGATACAATCTGATATCAGATGAAACACAAATATTATAATGTACGGTAAACCGAGTTAAAGTTTTAGGTTGGTAACTAAAACAATATAGGTTATTTAAAAAGAACCCTTTAGTACAATCACCATGCAGCCCCAGCAGAACCCTTCCCAGGAGAACCCTTCAAGGGTTATCCTGGGGTTACATGGCGATAGTACTGAAGGGTTGCTTCTAAAGAACCTGTATTGTTTAGAGTATTGTACTGCGACCTCTATTGTCAATGTATGTGTTCAAACCTGGGCCTGTTAATTTTACGGTGCCTGAGTGCGTGTACACTGAATGAAAATGAATTGATTTTGATAACATGCAAATGCAATATTGCATATAAGCTCATTATTACTTTATATGCAAGCGGTTCTTATAACCCCATCTTGGCATTATGCCAGTTATTGTCTAAAAAGTTTCATAAGTATATCATATGTATGCTTAGGAAACATAGACCATGACTGCAAATTCAGGACATAAGGCAAATAGAAAGAAAAAATGGCATATCACCGAACAAAATATAAATATAAAAACATTTTATAAGTCAAAGTATATATCACAGGAATCCCCAAATCAATGCCATGCACACACCAGATTCGACACTTCGCAATTGACTCTCAGCAGAACACACAGTGACCGGAAGTAGTTGCAGAGGTCAAACATGTGACAAAGCTATGCGCCGGCCCAACACAGGGCCAGCGTTGTCAACGCTGGCCCCGTGATTGGCCGGCGATGGGTCAAAGCCTCGTATTTGCCGAGGATCAAGCTGCCAATCCGGCTGTAATAATAACAATACAAGCGGCCATCTACCTGCCAGATGAACTTATTTATCCACAACACTTGACGCCCGGGTCAATTGATTCTTAGAAAAGAAGCGGATTTAAGCACTAGAAGACTCATTTCCCATTATTCCTGGTTCACAGTCACAGTGCACCATTGTACCCTTTCTCGGCCACATGCTTAGTTTTATGCTGAAGTGCATGCATTCTCATAATCTCTGGATAAGATTTGACATTGCAGATTTTTTTTTGATAATTTAAAATTTGTGTGTAAAATTGTGAACGTTTCAACTTGTATTAATATATTTTTTAAAGAAACATACCTCTAGTTTTCTGTGCTTTGAATTTGCATTTATATCAGAACATGATTGTATCGAAAAAGTGGCTGCTTTTGTAGTCAAACTGTTATTGCTATGCATTTTGTGTATCGCTATATGTTGGAGTAGGGTGAGTAGCTAGTATTTCCTGGCCTGGCCAGACGCTCCCATTGAGCAGAGAGGATGCTCCGAGTGAGAACAGCCGGCGTGAACTACATCGTCCTCATGTGTACCTCACAGCCAGCTCTAGACGCTGGCACAACGTTATCTCCACGTATGCCCAGCATTTCTGATGTTAGCCCGGCGCTGCTCCAACATTAGGGGCATTGTCTTGTTTTTGGTACTGTATCACTGTTTGACTTACGACGCGTCCCCTGTTTTTGCTTGTCAGTCTCTTTGGACCACAGTACGGCTAAAATTGACGATGTGCTGTACCAACGCTGGGTTTATGTTGAGCAAAAGTCTTAAGGCGTTGACCCAACCTTATTAACCAACAAGGATAAAAAAGTAGAGTTTTAACTTATTTCAACGAATAATTTATATACCTGGTTACAGCATGCAATAGCAACATCAAGCTGAGGATCAGTTGCCTCCTGTCATGGATATTCAACTTGAATTTAACAACATGGACATTTTAATGCGATACTTTCTGTGACACTGTTATTTAATCCTTAGAATGCTAAGCACGACTTTAGTGGTTTGTAGTCTGTTCTACTAGCAGGGTAAAGCACTATAATTGTGAATGAAATAAGTGTTTAAACATCCAGATTTGTAAATGTGTTATCTCAAATAAATATCTAGCGCTATATCGGCCTTGCAGCAGCTCACCGCGCTTGCATAGGCCGTTGTAACACACGGCTTATAAATATCTAGACACACCTTCACAAGGGGGTGAAAATTTAAGTATAAAGATAATTTAGCGCTTTAAGGTTTAAAAGGAAAATGGGTGTCGTTCACACCCGACTGCCCAGGTGATATGAGATTGGCCCAACGTTAGCTAAATGTCAGGTTAATATCGCTGAGTAGCATTGAGGCAATGACTTGGGTGTCGGGTACCTGCACACAGCTCGACGAGCTGGAGCATTGACAGTCCTACGTCCATACCAATCCCCTTTACCTGCTTCATAATGCCTCTTGCTTATCACATGGGAATGATTACAAGAAAAAACATCAAAGCTCTGGTCGCGGCTCCACTTATGCTATAAACCAAACCTGCTTTCTGTCATGATAAAAAAACAGTATCTTATACGAAGAACGTTAAGCAAACTTTTCGAACATTAACAAAGATTCTGTGCTTAGTTTTACAAATTATTTTTACAGTTGAATCTCCCTTTTCACGATATGGCTCAGAAGTACTGCACTGGCGAGCATAAACTGATACAGCAATAAATAGCCATCATTTGCATGTCGTTGTGCCCTGCTCAAATTAAGAAAAACGCACCTTGGTTTTTCATCATTATGTATACGGGCTAGTGAAAATTGACACCTTACTATACGTAACTATCAAAGGTATCCTATAACAAAACATATTATTTTGATATATGTACCACGTTTGAATATAGTTAGGCCTACATGATTGTAGTCTCTCAGTATGTATGTATAACTGTAGGTCTAATAGAATATTCAAGTTTTATAGAAACAACAACCTTTGTTTATATCTCAGCAAACACAGATATCGTCACAATGTTGTTTCAATGTTGGTACACCGTCTGCGACGTTGGCCCAACAATAAATGTTCAACATAATCGTGTTTGCTTGGATGACAGTACTATGTAGCTGTCCCAGTGCAACAATTACCGTGTGTTGAAACATAAATGAGAATGATGATGGGCGTAGCCTAAATGTGCACCCCAACAAACACCAGGTACAATGTAACGTACATACCAATATCATACCAATATCAATATCGTACCAATATCAAACAAACATTGGGTCAAAATACCTTGTGTCTTCAGAGCTCGGCAAATCTTTTATTTTTATTCAAGCACTGGTGCTAACATCAAGCTCAAAAAGGAATTATTTTACGATCCCGTCAATTTCGATGTAAACCGCGTGTGCGACGCTGACCCAGCATCAATGCAACATTGGAGGGCATTCACTCAATGCTGTTTCAAAGTTGGCCCACCGTCTTGGACGCTGGTCCAACATTGAAACAGCATTAGCTGAATGCCCCGTAGGATTTGCCAGTCTGAATACAATGGCATACGGTATCACGATACCTGCACAAAGACGACTTGTCAAACGTCAATTGTCACACCTATAAATGTCTACTAAGACGCCGCGCAACAGACCCATTTATTGCTGCTTTTATTTGGGGTGTAAACTTTGCATTGTCTTGTTGGTACATTTAGCGAGCAATTGTCAAACACGGTTGACGTGCCACTTGTGGTTGTATAGTTTGTTAATAACTTTTCTTGGTAGTACATGTGTGTGACTCTTTCTATGATCCAACGAAAATGTATGTGCGACATTGTGTGCAAAAGGGGAAGCAACGGCTCAACGTTGGATCGGGGGCCGTATTCTCGTGGAGATCACCTAACTTTAAGATTTATCCGCAACTTTAAAATGCGGAACTCCGTAACTTTTATGCAAAACACGCCATTTAAGGGCACCCAAATTATTTCCGTAATTTTTACCTAAAACTTACGTGAGTTCCGCATCGTAAAATTAACGATAATAGCACTTACGGAAAAAAAGACAAAGATGCGGAAATGTTTGAGGAAATTCCCAAAATCTACGATGCGGAACTCCGTAAATGGTCACGAGAATACGGCCCCAGCTGTACAATGTACTAACTCCACAAACCATGTCCAGCATATGGTAAAACGCGGCATTTATACAAGTTTGTTAGATCCAAGCACTTTATAGGGCCTATTAGAAAATCTGTCATCCAGGTTTTGTTTTGCAATATGAGAGCAGTGTTTTGCTGTCGTATACATGACGTCCAGTCAGACAAGAATATTCTTAATGACAGATTTCTAAAACAATATGTAAACAACAAGTGGTCCACCGTTCTCTTTTATTTAGGTAAAGCATCCTTGAAAAATATTAGGGTGTTGAACTCTGGCATGCATGTGACTTTTTTTAATCAGTTATCTATTCGAAAAGCGAATTCGACACTTAACCCTTACAGCGCGGGGACTGTCTTTATACGTCAGAATCTGACGTCTATACAGACGTCATATTCTGACGTATAAAGACAGTCCCCGCACTGTAAGAATACAAATGTTTATAATGACCGTAGACCCATAACATAGGTATTCAAATGAAGCAGAACGAGCTAACCAAGACATTTATGATGATTTCATATAGAAACAACCCTTTGACTTCCATGGTTTATGCAAAAGTATCTCAGCGTTACAAGGGTTAACTAATATTGCAAGGGGAATATGGGTTTCCCTGTATCTCAGTGGAAAGTTAAAAAATATGATCGCTCCTTTATGTTTGTACATATATCTGTCAGCAATAATAATATGTCGTTTATATTGGATATGAAAGGGTGTATCTGTCACTTTACAAAGTTTCAGAAACACCCTTTCATAGCTAAGAGGACGATGTAAATCAACACATCACAGAACGTGTCTTCAACCCGAGTTTTAGATATTTATACTCCGTGACAAACTCTCACCAAACATAACATTTGTATAACATTTGTACTACGTCGTCTCAACGTCTTCGACGTTGTTCCAACATTGAGCAAATGTTATACAGATGGTTTGTGTTTGCTGGGCTGTGACAAACAGACGTTAACCCTTTGCCTGCTGATTGAGTTGATATTGGGAATTAAATTGGCGTTTAAACATTAGGATTTGTTAATATTTGGTCTCAAATTAAACAAATATGAGTAATTAAATTTTTTAATAAATTAACAGAATAAGGGTCAAACCTGTTCTGACGTTGTAGACAATGTCCCCCCCCCCCCTAAAAATACGGTGTGATATCAGTTATTCAAGCTGGACACAAAATATCTCTAATGGAATAGTATTATACAATTTTGCAGTACCGCTATTAGTTTCTAAACTCCGCAAATAGGAGCTCAGTAATAATTGTGATATTGTGATAAAGTCGGTTTGTCACATATAGCACAGATAATTTAGCACAGCAAAGCTTTTAAATAGAGCTCGCTATTTTTTTTTGCTTTGATTGTCAATTGTCAGTCGAGTATTCCCTTCGAGAGTGACCACTAAAAGACCGTCGGGGGAGGGGTGTGGTTGGGGACTGATACCAAAAATACAGAATATTTTTAGGTCAAATTTGTTCATGCTTCCTTGGCCTTTTTTTATTCGCGATACTTAATAGGCCTATCGTATTGTGCTGGAAGCAGTTGAGCTACCCAAGCTCATTTTTTTTCAAAACAACATGAGGCCAGATTTTTTTCAATCACAATGAAAATCGGATTTTTTTTTGTAAAATCTTCCAGTGTCCCCACCCCACGCCCCCTAAAAAAATCAATGATTAGATTAATCATCCAAGACGTTTTTCTCATATTGGGTCGTCAGCGTCTGGGACACTGGCTTAACATTAACCCTACATAGGATTTATGTATCGTGTCCTTGGGGAATTGCCCCCCCCCCCCTCCCGGTAAGCACGAGACATTGACCCAATGTTGGTTTAATGCTGATCCACCGTCTACGACGCTGGCCCAACATCAAACCAACTTCGGCTGCATGTCCCCTCCCCCTCCCTCACAGTGAGGTGGACGTAGCGGACCTCGGTGATCACTCGGGGGTAGGCTCGCCATCCCAGAGACACGGCTCATTTATTATCGGGGGAAACGAGCCTGTCACAGATATCTGTATATTTCTGTAGACAGAGCAGCCGCGCATTTCCCCGATTGGAAGCATTCGTTTGGAAATGAATGTTGGGTGTTTCCTGTAATCTACTAAACATGACACAGTGACCACTAGCCAACGTTATGCCAATGTTGAATTAATGCTCGGGACTTCATCCCTGGACTATTCTGAAAACCTCTGCTATGTTCTTGTTTGGCAATTTCACTGAGTGAATCAGACTATAAAAGTCATTTCAAGTGAGCATCAACAACACTAGCATTTAAAAAAACACTATTTACTGTAATATGCATACACGATCGCTGGAAAAGTACAATAAATATTCGTCATATCAATCGTATTTTGCAGTACAATATGTGGATAAATATCATGTTAATATTCAGCTATAGGTATAAACTCTCTGCAAATTGCACATGTACATTGTATCAAAAGCAAGATACAGTATGGAAAATGCACCAACACGACTGGCCGCACGACCACCCTTCTTTTTGTTTTGCTGTCAAGTGGGTGTTTCCATATAAAGTATGGCAGATTTAGTCATAACGGTCATTTTTACAGCCTCAACTGTGGTCACTGCTGACCATAGCCCCAAAGCAAACGCACGCGCCCTTCACCTGGGGCTGATTTATTGGGCCATAACCGGTCAATTCCCAGTAAACACAAAACATTTGTATGGCATTTGCACAGAGTCGGACCAACGTCTTCGACGTTGGTCCGACGTTGTGCAAATGTTATACAAATGTTTTGTGTTTACTGGGATTGTACCCATCTGGTCAGCAATCAGTTTGTGGCCGGTTTACTACTGCCAGTCACTAAACACCTCCCAAAATACCAGGTGCCAATGTCTTTTCGGATTTTCTTTTTAGAAGACTGTGGAGCTCTTATAATACCCAGAAAACGTCTGTGAATCTATCAAACCCAATTAAATCAAGATAGTGGTAGTATTGTTATTATAAATTTATGATGATTAATATGTAAATAAACATAATAAATTGATAAAGAAGAACAACGTTGTGCATAATCAGAAAATCCAACAAGTATACGTGACATCTCTATACTTTGTTACTACTTACCCCTTACAGCACGGGGATTGACTTTAGACGTCAGAATCTGACGTCTATGATGTCAGATTCTGACGTCTAAAGTCGATCCCTGCACCGAAAGAGTATAATATTTATATTTAACATATGTAATCAAATATCATATATATAATATATATATAATCAAATCAATCATAGCTACTGCGTGAAGGGTATAACCGTGTGCACGGCTTGCGTACACACGGTTTATGAATCTATCATCATATATGTACATATATATATCGTTGATCTGATAACGGTAACACTTCGGAAATTTAATTGGAAAATTGTCTATAAAAAGTGAGCTTTTGGACCAGGTATGTCACAGTCTTTCCCATGATGGGATTAGCTAATCCCCACCCTTCGGTCTCTTATTTAATTAGGGGTAGAATACCATCCTTAGGACGACCTTTCTGTCGCGTATGTTGTTGCTGATCTTGCATGATTTATTACAGGGATTATTGTGTCGTCAATGATTGCTAAGCCACAAATGAGCACTCGTAATGTGAAGCACTTGACAAAACTGTGGCACGAGTGGCTGAAAGTGTTAGTACATACTAAGTGGTCACGCACTACCTGAACCTTATACATGTACAGGCAGTTCAATAACACTGTGGTCATTAAATGTAGGCCTACATAATCGACAGAAATAGTCACAGTTCCTAAACATGCTAAAGGGACACACATGGTCAGTAGCCTACTCATGATTAGCAAATCCATTATTTAAGATTTGTGAAAACTCCCCACAGCATTCTAATCGGCACACAGATTATCCAGATACAGGATAAGTAACACGTCTACGATTTTCAGATTGTTATTTTATGCCCCCGCTATAGCCTGCGATTCAAGTCATTTTGTCGTCAAATTGTCTGTCAGTATGTCCGTCCATCCGGACAATTAATTTCTGTAACGGAGCGATAATCGCCGAAACACCTTTTAGTTAGTTATTTTGCGAAGCCATTGTATGACAAGGGTCCAATGTTGTTTGACAATGTTTACCATTTACGTGTTTAACGAGCATGCGGTCAACACTGGAATGGTTGACCTTCAAAATATTATGACATTGTCGAGTGTTGTTCACATTTAACTCGTAAGAGGGACAAGGTCTTTCATTTTATTGTGCCTGCAAATATATTTTTATATGGTGATACGCTTCCACTGAAAAACCATTGATTGTCTTTCAATTTGAGACGTACTCCAGTTTTATTTAGCTGCTTACCATATTGGACAAAAGTCAGAAAAAATGAGTCAAAGCACACTTTCTAATCGTAATGCTTGAAGTGATTTAAATGAGTCAAAGAAAGACTACTTGATGACCTGTAAAATACGTTTCTAAGGCAATTGTTGTCCCCATGACGTCCGTCTGTCCGAGCTCTCTTGTAAGCGCAATTGACTCGCGTGTTTTTATTCAATTGTTCTGAAACTTGGCCAATGTTTGATGTATTCAACATACAACCCCCCTGTCCGGATGAGTTTGAAAATGAAACGAATCACATTTAAAATGGCCGCCGCTCAGACACAATGGCCACCTCTCGTACATAAACGTACATGTATTCTTCGTCTAAGCGCAATTGGTTCGCGTGTTTTCCGAAACTCTGCAAATGTGTTCATCCTGCAAACCTGCCGGGCGAATGCGAAAATGACACGTGTCAGATTCAATATGGCGGCCACTCGGACATTTTCTTGTAGCTGTGATTGAGTCCTGGTGTATCCTACTAAATAAAAAGTATTTGGCGCTGATGGTTATTCCCATCTTTGATGGCCTATTTTAGATGTAGATCTTATTTTCCAAATGTCTTGACAATTATTTACACAACCTGTCTTCTCTGGGAACTAACAACCGACAAGTTCAAACTTGAAGGCATGCTACCAGCCATGTTAATTTTATCGATGGGTTTCAATAAAATAATCATATCAGTATTATATTGCAAACGAATTTAAGAAGTTCAGATCAACTTCTCCCCTCGTGTATACGCAGACTCCCTGTAATACTGGTCACGGTGGATGGCATATTCCGACACAGGGGGTCGAATTCAACCCAACCACATCTCCTAATTCACAACTAAGTTTTAACATCCGGGCAGAAACAACCTGATATGTAATGTGCACTTAATAAACTCATCCGGGTTGTGGGGTATTTTTTAATTTTTTAGACGATAAGTCCATGTGAACATATTTCTATTAGCAAGCATCAAACTGACGACAAAATATGAGATCACTCACAGTATGCTAGTATGCAAGTTTGTGATTATATTCCTTGTTTATTTCAATTTATTCGATGTAGGCCTACATGCTTATATATTGCGTATTATAATAGGGTTAGATGCTTCTATGGTAAGTACAGTGACAGTACACATGACAGAGAAAGTATACAGGTCTCGTGAAATCATTTAAGTAGTTACACACCCAGGAGCTTTTGAGATGAAAAAAGATACAAAATAAGAATCAAATCAAATAAATTTAAAATGTATAACATTCATTTTGGTAAATAGTAAGCAGTTTTAATTTTCTTACTTTTAAATAGATGAGCACTACAACAGAACCATTTACCTTCCGAATGATTAACCCTTTACGCGCTAAGTTATCTTACTTAAATTTCAACCCACTTAAAGTCGTGTCTCGCTATCGCGACCCACAACTTCAAGTGGGTCAAAATTACTCATATTTGTTTAATTTGAGACCAAACATTTTCAAATTTTGATGTTTAACCCTTTAAGCCCCCACGATGCATTAAAGCATCATTTTACATCCCTGAAAACAGACTTAATTTTACTACTACCAAAGTTTTTAGAACGGGAATTTCCATGAAACTGGTTTACAAATACATTGCAATTTTCTATATTTTTTAAACCACATCAAATCTTCTTCATCCACTACAAATTGCGACAGCAATTCGCGGCTTGTAGTGGATGAAAATGACAATGTAAAGTCAGGCTTGAAAGGGTTGGACAATCATTTCATTCCCAATAACAATGATTTAATAAAACAGACTGAAAACGATTATAGTCGCGCCTAGCGCTTAAAAGGTTAATTCCCGGCACGTGACTTGTTTTGGGGGAGTGTGTAACACGAGAGGATTCGAGTTCGGTGATTGGTCCGTGGTGACCTCTAGTTTACCCGTCTGGACCGCACGCTAAATAACCATACGTTTTGCCAGGAAACGTCAAATCTAGACGTCCGTACGTGTACCTCATTATTAACAGTAAACGGTCTGACATGCTGAAATTAGAAAACTACATGTCCCACCTGAATCACATCCCTCCAGTTTTGAATCCGTACGGTACTATCCTACTGGATATACGATGTTGTTGCGACGTTAAATGAACGTTATTACTGTTGATTCAACGATGATACAACGTTGTGTGTCCAGTTGGAAGACATTTTAAATAATTTTAAATTAAATCCACTTTAGCCTCTTTAGGTCAATTTTGTGTACATAGAGGTTAAAATGGGCCCGGGAAACCTCCTGAGGTATAATATGCTACTTATAGATTTGGACATACAGTTACGAGGATGACAGCGATTAACTGAACAATGATATCCATAATGTCCCCCCCCCCCCTCCCCCCAATGCAACACGCATTCGTTATTGACGGTAATTCTTTTGTGAAATTGGTTAGTAAATGCTGAGAATATTTAATCACGATTGATACGGATATTCAACCTATCGTTAAACACATTAATAACCTTGTATGTATATTGACAAGATTATAATTAATGTTTTATTTAATATCAGGTATTAAATCTGGCAGGGTACGGCTTTTTAAGCCCGTAAAATAATAAATAATCACATTTCTGTTTCTATTTCTTAGATAAATATATAGTTCCAATCAATTTTTTTCGTATGTTTTGAATCATTGACAGATGAATGTCCACTTGACATATTTTAAATACATTTCATTTCTACATAGATACTTAATAATGTCACCACATTGCTGTACTGGACCTACTTAGTAAAGTATCGGTCAATTAGTGCTTGTGATGACATCAAAGCAGTCTTCTCCAAGCCAAGGACACAGCAATTAGAAGTCTTGTGAACTGACACATGTCACTTGACCACTACATAAGTAGTGATAAGTGTTATAGCATTGAAAGTCATTACCCTTTTACAGGGCCGGTTGGTTGTCTTGCAGTCCTGAGAGGACCCAGGGCTGTATACTGCTCTGCAAAGCCAAAAGGCAGTATCTTTTTACTTGTAAAGTAAGCAGATATTGCCTGAATTTTGATTTTGCACGGCAGAATATGGATCTGTACATTTCCAACATTTATAAATGCTCGCAAATGTGTCAATAAATTATTTGATACTCGTTTCAAAAACCGCATTTTACTAACGTTCATCCCATGTTTTAAGTTTGTTCCATCAAAATTAACAAGAAAAACACCGAGATTTGGAGAAAAAACGAAAACACATTTACCACACTCCACACGTTATCTGATACACCACCTGACCTCTGTTGTGTGGTAACTCTTTTTTACAAAGAAGACAAACAGAACACTCACTTCCTCATTGTCAGTCACTTGTCCATCATTGCAACCTGTATGTAGCCGGCTATCGCCCGTCATGCAGCTAGGCCGGCAGGTTCGTGGATAACGCAAGATTTCAGCCTCTCAAGTGGAGGATCCGGAATGCTTACACAACACGCGCAAGACATTTATCTAATGTTGATTTAATGTTGGGGCACCGTCGAAGACGGTGGCCCAACATTAAATCCGCGTTGGACCAGCGTCTCGTGTTCGGCGGGTAGTGGCTTACTTCTGATCGTCGGGAGCTGGAAAAATCACGCTGTGTATCCATAAACCAAGGACACGGTATAAACTAAGCGTACAGAACGGATACGAGACACCGAGAATATATCCCTGATCTGAAATAATGTATCTCGAGTAATGAAAGCGAGACGAGAAGTAAAAAGTTGCCGGGTTATCTAGGGTTTAAGGCTGAGTGATTTGAGACGCCGTTCACCTGTGAACCCTCAGAGTGCTGCCGGGGTTCTGGGGGGGGGGGGGGGGGGTTCCTATGCATTTGAAACTGTAATTTGCTTACGCAATATCCTGCTTTAAATTCATGGACATACTTTTATTTGTGAAAGAGCAGACCTTCACATTGCTTCATTTGTTGACTATCTATCACCTGGTTTATAGGGATATTCATTTAATGCTGCTTGACATCGGTCCTGGAAGAGTTAACCCTTTCAACGCGGGGACCGTCTTTAGACGTAGCATTCTGACGTCTAAAAACGATCCCAACACTGAAAAGAGTTTAAATATTTATACTGGCCGTAGACCCATAGCTATTCAAATGAAGCAGAAAGAGCTTTATCTAAGACATTTATGATGATTTCAAATTGAAAAAAACACCTTTGGTGTCCATGGTTTACACAAAAATATCTCAGCGTTGTAAGGATTACGGATATCACTGGTGTGTCTGTTGTACTCCTGAAGGTTTTTTATTTGTTTTGACTCGCTGACTACAACTTGGATTTTATGACCCTGTTGTGTCTGTGGTATCCACTTCTAATCTGAGACTGTAGATTTTGCAAGTCTAAAACGCAATTTAAACTGACTGACCTATCAGCAGATTGAAATAAAAACGTTTGTGTGGATCGTTTAGGGTGCGGGTGAAATCACCCACTATTGATAACGAGACTACCGGCCAGCAAACACCAGACGTTGACCCAATGTTGGTGTAATGTTGTGCCATCGTCTGCGACTCTGGCCCAACATTACACAAACATTGTGTCAACGTCTCGTGTTTGCTGGGTTAGCTGTCTGCTTTAGTGGTGTGTTTTTTCATCAATCCAAGGTCAGTGGGGAGTTAGTGCCGGGTTCAATGACCTGTAAACACCGATTACTATGCACCGGGGCCCATTACCAAGCATTACATTACAATTTTTTGTATCTTTAATGACATTAAATGGATACTAAATCCAGCTGACTTGTGCTAAACCCCCTATGCCTAGTGCAGACACTTCAACACTCGCCTACTGAACACAACTGATTGTATCTTTTCAGTGAACATTTGATAGTGTAAACCCCAAAACATGGACTGGTAGAACTTATATGATCAGACATATCTGATCAGACTATTCTGATACTGGAGTATCCAAAGCTCACAATACAAAGATAACATCATGAGACAAGAAATGCAAAAAGAATCGTCTTTATTCTTATATATGTTCACTCTTCAGATGCTGCTTTTCAGAGATGTTATGTGACTTAATGTAACGGTCCCCGCGCTGAAAGGGTTAAACACACATTTCATTCCTAATATATAAACTGTTTAATCTGATAATAAGATTATTATCTCGCCGTGATTCGCGGTGAAAAGGTCAATTCATTGCGCAATCGATCTGTGTCTCGCAAGCAGCATTTAGAGCGCAGATTTTCCAGTTGCACTGATCACAGACTCTGTATCGCGTATTATTGTGGATTACGGTTGTACTTGCAAGGCTGACATTAGTCCTATATTGGGCCGTAGTGGGAACATACCTTACATTTTCATAGGCCTGTAGGACAAAAATAAGGCAGGCATGTTTATAAAATATACACTTGGTGTTTGACCTATACGTAACACGAGGATTCCCCGGCGTAATAGATCACTGCCTGTGTGATACAGGTAGGTGGGATCCTTGGCAGTTATTTGTGAAATGGGAGACAGTATGGCTGCTAGCTGCCTCTAGATCAGACAACATCCCACTCACTCTCACCCAACACTGAATCAGCGTTGTGTTTGGGGGAAAGTATCTGAGACTGATAGACAACCCAACAGTGAGAGGTCTGACGTCTCCCTATTTTTTTAAAGGGACTGGCCCAGGCTAAAATCATAAAAAATCGGTGATTTTATTTTGGTTTCTTATTATGACCATATGATGTAAACATGTACGTAGACTAGAACTGCAAATTTTTATAATTTTTGTGCTGCGCATTCACCAGTTAGGCTAGATATAGAGACGAAATTCCCGTATTTCCTATTTTTGACATGGTTGTCAATAATTAGAAATCAGGAATTTCGTCTCTATATCTAGCCTAACTGGTGAATGCGCAGCACAAAAATTATAAAAATTTGCAGTTCTCGTCTTTGGAGATGTTTACATCATATGGTGATATTAACAACCCAAAATAAAATCACCGATTTTTTATGATTTTAGCGTGGGCCAGTCCCTTTAAACTAAAAGTTATTTTTCTACTGTTTTAGAACTTTTTAGCACACACACGGTTTATGTTTTGAAGCTGATACTAAGCTGAGTGACGCCAAAAATAATTTCGCTACAAAACAACGACTTTTAATTAATTTAAATTTAATTTTAAATTTAATCACCATTATGTACTAGGCCTAATCTCACGGTATCTACGAAATATTTTGCCTGTCTGAATGAGAACATTATACGCTAAAACAGCCAGTTTCAAATAAAGTTACCATGATATTATTTGTATCACGATACAACGTTGATAAAAGTTATTATTTTTTACAGAACCACTGTTTTCACATCACTTTATACAGTTAGATCTATATAATTAACGACCTGCGTCTATTTACTATTTATATTCCATATCGATGCGTGATGTACCTCAGCACAAACATGAAGTATAAAAATAACCTGACGGTTGCATTTATAACAGCTCAATATATCCGATAGTTACGTTGTTATTTTAACCCTTACAGCGTGGAGATCGACTTTAGACGTCAGAATCTGACGTCTCTAGACGTCAGATTCTGACGTCTAAAGTTGATCCCAGCACTGTAAGAGTACAAATATGTACAATGGCCGTAGACTCATAACATAGATATTCAAATGAAGCGAGGGTTAAACCTTTCAACCTTTCAGGTCTGTTTTGACGCACATAATACTCGAGTGAAGTGACGTAGATCGATGCGAACCTTTTTGCTTGTCTAATGTCCGTTTTTCCGGAGCAGTCTTCTTTTCACTTTTTTTTCTGGTAAGCTGTAGATGGTTGTAACGTGAGTAGCAGATTTGTTATTTTATCTTGGGTGGGCCTGTTTTCTCGGTGGTGTCTTAACAGCTTTCTCATACCTGGTGTATGGGCGCACCATCTATTATCGCGACATAGAATCTGGGGGTATTGTTCAGTTTGGAAATGGAAGACCGCAGTTGTCAGGTAATTCAATGTAGCTGTTATCTCAGTGCCGAATGTTTTACTCATCTACAGATAGAACTATAAGTCTAACGAATGCTTTACTCATGAGCATTGTCATGGTTACAATTTGTTTGCAGCAAAAAAATGTTGTGTTATTGTGTTGTCACTCACTTTTTTCATCGTTTCTCGGAAGCTGGTCCGGTATTTGGTGAGCATTAGGCCTATACATGGCTATGGTTACTGTTTTATTCATTTATCGTGATTGTCATCAGTAAGCCTGTTCACTTACCACTGAACATCCTCCGAGATCAAAACACCAATCTACACGAATTATTCGCGTAAATGATTTTCAATCATCACCCAACAAACACAAAACATTTGTATAATATTTGCACAACGTCGGCCCAAAGTCTTCGACGTTGGACCGACATTGTACAAATGTTATACAAATGTTTTGTGTTTACCGGTACACGTGTCTAAGCGACAAAGGGTGCGCCTGCCATGCTATTGCAGAACTCATTCACGCAACAGAAAAAGATAACAACTCCAAATTGGCATCATTTTCCGCTTCTTCTCCACATCAAAGTGACTGGTCGTCATGACGAGCCCGAGCTCCACACAACCATCATATTAACCCTTTCAACGCTAAAGACCACTATAGTCGTTTTTAATCCGCTTTATCAGCCTATCAAATCACTGTTATTGTGAACGAAATGTGTGTTTAAACATCAATATTTGCAAATTTTTGGTCTTAAGTGAAACAAATGTGAGTAATTTTCACCCACTTCGCGGTAGCGGGACACAACTTCAAGTGGGTGAAAATTGTAATAAGGATAACTCGGCGGGAAATGGGTTCTTATGATGCATTCCCAGGTCAAACATCCCTATGTTAAATTAGCATTATGTCCCGTGTATCTCGTTATCAGTGACTATACAATGACTAAAGCATTTGTGCACCATATCCTTCTACTGCTCGTAATGATCAAAATAATGATGAACTAATTGTACGATGAACATTGTTGCCTTTTCCTGAATTGCCATGATGCAGCGATGTGTGATATGGTAGTGGTAGCCACTGACATAATTACCTCTGTCTCAGCGACTTGCTTCTATGAATGGGTCTATGATTTGAATTGTCTAATGCATCATATATTGATTATAATTTTCACGTATATATTTTTACCACTTTCTATCTATATATTTGCAACGAATAGTTGTAAAATACTAATTACATTTCTGATTTATTTGGCGTACGACAAGATACTGTTTATAGGCCTATACGAGCTTCAGAGGTGTAAAAAAATTATCAGTTGCAAATTCTCGCCATTGTCATTGTGTTCGTTATGTAATACATCTTAGCTCTTACTATAGATACAAATTAGGACTATTACAAGTGGTGTCTCGGCTTCAAAAGACGACTTTGCTCGCACTCAATACTAGCTACTTCAGTTTTGAGTTCTTTTCAAGTCCCCCACTTGATTTAAGACCAAATTGAATGGAAAGTGGAATTCCTTCCATGGCATAATGTATCCGTTGAGGTATTTATGGTATGATGACTTGTCTGGTGATGGTGTTCAAGATAACCCCGTCCCTGAACAGAACGGGTTGTTCAACATTTGTACCCAGCAAACACGGGACATTCAACCAATGTTGGTTCAATGTTGGGCTAGCGTCGCCGACGCTGGCCCAACATTGAACCGGCGTCGGTTAACTGTCTCGTATTTGCTTGGTGGAGACGTTGAGCCAACGCTGGTCCAATGACTTGTGGTTGTTGCACTGCACTGTTACATCACGGCACTGTAACTATCATAAATACCAACGCACACTCGGCTGTTGTCAAGAATGGTGTAACAAAATATATGACATGTATTTACAAGTCATCAGGCTCAGAAATATGATATTGTATATAAATTTGAAAAATTCCCATACAAGACAAGCAGTAGGCCTACTTGGCAAATAGAATATATCGTTTTATATAAACTTTCACGCGTTTGCCTCAAAAACAGATGAATTTATGTGTAGTGTGGATGTTATGTGGTCGCCAGCTATGATTATTATTCGCTTCGGCTGTCAACTCCTTAACTGGAAATCCTGACTTCACATATCGGCCAGCCCGAATGTTGCTTATAGTGACGTTATGGCCATAGTACTGCGCACTGTTTAAGATACCCTTTTAAAATCCATCGAAAACATCACCAGCATAGTCCTGATATCGGTCTTCACCATGTCGCCATAGTGCTGCAAGAACACATTTAGGCCTACTTACTGATTCAAGTGTGGATGTCCCAATTATGATGAATTGTCTGGAATATTTTTTTCAATTGGAACTTGAAGGCATGTAATAATATTGATTGCGCTTACAATTTACAACAAGAAATATGGATCGTAGACTGGTCTCACGTTTGGTGTGGTCTACACATTTTAAAACAGGGCTCCTAAGCTTCTATTTTTCACTGTATTGCTATGTATTTTTGCACAGACACTCTATATAGTAATACCTATTACAGGGACATAATCAGACGCTCTCCAGAAATAGCTTTATATTTCATGGGTTTTTATTGTATTATATAACTTTTGGGCCATCATTAAACCGACATTGCATTGGTTTTCGAAGCTTTCTTTGCAAGTAATATACAGACGCCCGATGCCTTCATTACATAGCCAGAGGAAATAGTCAAGTGGGTTTTTTATACGTTTTCTGTGCTACACTGTGTCTGTACTCGCATGACCCAGTGTGACACGCAGTATGCCCAATGTTGTTACAGAGTTGGCCGTCATGCCTGCCGCTGGCTCAGTAACTGGCTGAGGTTGCATCAACATTTCGTGTTTGTCAGTGTGTCCGCGTACACGGTTACTTTGACTTTCTGATTGGTGTTTGGTGTATGTTTTACTTTAATCTTGACATAATCATTAGGCTCTATTAAATCATATACTGTGCTCTGTGATGTTAGGAAGCAACTGAGGTTTGTCGACGTGTAAGTATTCTGAAATCGACTGACCCAGATTTTAAGCATGTGATTGGTCGAGATGGTCATCTCGACCAATCACATCCCTCAGATCTAGGCTAAGTGCTTTGAGAATACTGGCCAGAGCTAAGGCATCCAGAATTGAATACACACCATTTTATATAAAAAAAATTTCTTTTCTCCTCGAATAAATGCATAGGCTTCTTTAATTAACATATCAAATAAGTCCACATCGTACATCCTCAGTGGACTGCCATGTAGAGATAGGACAATACCACATCGTCCTTTTTATTATTAAGGACGTTATGGTATTTTTACTGTATAGATGGCCTAAACATAGATAGCGTTTTAAAGCTTCTCTGGATGTATAGGCCTATGCTGTTGTGAACTCCTGAACTGTTCTTATTGAAATTTTTTTTTATGTAATCTATGAGCACTGCTGGAATCTGGTTGCCAGTACGTGCGTATGCAGTAGTTGTTGAGTATTTGTTGAGTATACCCAGTGTTGGTTTCATGTTGGTCCAGCGTCTGCGACGCTGGCCCAACATTAAACCAGCACTGGGTGATATATTCGGCCTATTTAGTTTGCTGTGCCATCTGCTGCTGGTGGAGGTACACGTTGTCAGTGAGGACACCCGCCGGCTACATACCGCTGTTAAGGACTCACCTCTTAACATTTCATCTTCACAAACACCTCACATACATACACACAGTACGTGCGCACTCTTTTACCCACCAAGCATAAACACACAATGCCGTGGATAGTGTGATATATATATATTTATTTAATTATTGAACACAAATAATAATGTAATTTCTCAATTTTTTTGTGATATGGCTGCATATTATTTATTTATAATGGTAACTTATATAAAACTAGAACAGGAGTTCCCGAACTACGAGGCCCGGCCAGAAGCCTATTAAGTTTATTTTGCCTGAGTTTGTGTCCTATTTAGGGGAAAGAGGGGTGCTGTGTGTAGGAAACGGTTGACATTTCTGTACACCAGTCCTTATGAACATGTCGAATATAACGTTTGAGGTCCCTAGATTAAGTACTTTCGTCTTTAAAAAAGTGTTCGGAAAAAATACATTCACAATTAAATAAAGTGATTAGAGCCTCAAGTGTTTCGGTTGGAATAATGTTGGCCCAGCGTCTCAGACGGTGGCCCAGCATTACATCAGCATTGGTCCAATGTATTGATTTATCTGATGTTTCTGGCGCTGGGATGGAAAGCATCACCCGCATAGCAATGCAGCAGTCAAAAAACACGGTAAATGTCCCAATGCTGTCTCAATGTCGGGCCAGCGTCGAAGACTGTGGGTCAACATTGAAACAGAATTGGGTGAATGCCACGTGTTTGCACAAAGTATACAGCAGACCCAGTGATGGATTAGTGTTGGGCCAGCGTCGTAGACGATTAACCGGCATTGAACCAGCAATGGGCTGCGACGCTGGCCCAACATTGAACCGGAATTAGGTGGGTAGGCCTACATCCTCTGTACGAGGTACATGGTAGGCAAGTATTGAATGAATGTTGGCCAGCACCGGTGATGGTGGTGGGAGGAATACATGTTGAAGATATATTTTAACTTGTCTCCTTGGTTCTTTCCTTAATTGTAATCCTGGATATTTAGGATTCTGGCCCACGAAAAAGACCAATACACAGTTATGTTGAGAAAATGTCCAGTCGATTTTTTGTCTATATCACTCGAACAGACTAAAGCCGGGCTCGGAGTTTGGGAACTCCTGTTCTAGTTTCCATATATATTTCCATAACATGTTTCTTGATAGTGTCCGGGTGGCAGCTCCAACATGTAAGTGATCGTAAGCGAAAAGTTTCTTCTTTTACAAACAGTCTAAACTGGGCAAGGAAGATGATGAAATTATTATCAGATGACACTATAGGTCTCAGGTCGAGGACGCTGCCCCTGGATCGCGGAGTGTCCCCACAAACATTTTGTTGGACGAACCTTGAACTCGTTTAAAATTAGGCCCGTGCGTTAACCTATTATCTACCATACCAGGGTACCCGCCCTGAAATACAGGGAGAACAAAAACTAGCTTTCCTCGAGGGAGACCATGCTAAAAGTAGAAATGAAATGAAATGAACCGGGCTTTAGGCCACCTTTGTGCACATTATAGGCTAAACTGGGCCAGGAGAACCTCCTGAGGATGGTGAGATGATTGAGATGACACTGCCCTCCAGACACAGGATTCGAAATTCGAGCCCTGGCGGTCTGAGGCCGAGCACGCTACCTCTCGGTCACGGAGGCTCCCCACAATACGGACTTTCACCCGTGGATGGGGAAGAAACATTTGTGTTTCTTTCAAACCGCCGAGACCGGGAACCGAACCCCGAACTCTGGCTAACCACTACCCTAGGGCCCCCGCCCGCTAAAAAAAAAAGTAGAAAGTCTGCGAAATTTTCCTCGCCGACTGCATTTGCTAGGATGCATGCATACATAATTATAATAGCGACTATTGTGGTTTGGTCCCATAGATTTCCCGGGATTACCCAGAGCAATACCAGCAAACACGCAACGTTGAGCTATTGCCCAATGTTGTTTTAATGTTGGTCCATCGTCTGCGACGCTGGCCCAACATCAAAACAACATTGGCTCAAAGTCTCCTGTTTGCTTGGATGACACATTACAGTTGTGTTGTACTCGGTCTGTGGGATGTTGAGAGATATTAGGCAAACAAAACGTTTTACTTCACCCAACAACAACAATATTAGAGCCTAGAATAACTGACAGGAGACTTCTGTCGTCACCAGATACTGTGGTTGTCATGAACTGAGACAGGGATGCTTTGTATATATCCCACAAACATCAGTACCATATTACTAACGCCGGCTGAACATTCGGCCAGCGTTTCAGATATTGAACCGGTGTAAGGCCGATATAATATGCCACGCGGGCGAGTAACGCAAACAGCTGGGCGTCCGCACAAAATTCAGGATAACTTTGTTACATAATTGATAGTCGCGGCGCTTGTGTCACACGTATCCATGTAAAGCCAAAAGGCAATATCTGCTTTTTTCACAAGTAAGCAGATACTTCCTTTTGACTTTACAAGGTTGTATTGGCAGGTAGCTGGAGCGCGGGGAGTCTTCTCAATCACACCCAGAAGGTCATCAACACAGATTGTCAAATAGGGCTCCTCCAACAGACTCACCCTTTTTATTCCTTTCCCCGGCTGCAGTCGTATGACGTGGAAGATGTTATCTGGTGGTACAACACCTCCAGCAGACGGGAACCAGATTGGGTTTCACATCCCCCCCTCGCGTCTCCCCTGTCTATGCCATGCCGTGTCATCCAAAACTGGTGATACCAGTAACAGTTTTCGTATCTCCGAAGACGCCACACCGGAGATGTGCTTTTACGTGCCACGGTGCTTGCATTTCAGGTGTGGTGTCTCCGTTCGCTTTCTAAAACATTATTACATTGGCTTCCTGTCAAGTTTCGCATTCATTTTAATATGCACAATAATTTTCCGAACCCTAAAAGACAACCAACCTGCATATCTGGTTGACTTGCTTGTCCGGCCAAAATTCTCAAAATATCTACTTTCCACAAATTAAAATAGATTTGCTCTTCCCGTATAAAAACTAAGACTGGGTCTGTGCCCATACGTAATGCCCAAACAATTTTAACATTCCTGAAATTACTTAAAGCAGCCCCTTGGGATGACATCCATTTTCGTTTTTAGTTTTGTAGTGAAGTAGTGTATCCCCCAGATCATAATTTTATTTTTTTCAGCATTTTTAGATTTTTAGAAATATTTCTTATTAATATTTCTATGATACCGCTTAAAACCCAAACAAACTTTTTGTATACCTAAACACATGCTGAAGGACGATTGAATGTTCCTACAGCACTGGGCCGCATGTTGCTGCCGTCGGCCCAGCGTTGGGCAGACAATCAGTGTTGAGGGTGTATCACCTCATGCCCTGACTATAAGACACCAATCAGACACCAATTAGCGGCGATTGCTTTCATCTCCTCAGCCAAAATGAAATGAATCGGGCTTTAGGCCACCTTTGTGCACATATAGGCTAAACTGGGCCAGGAGAACCTCCTGAGGATGGTGAGATGATTGAGATGACACTGTCCTCCAGACACAGGATTCGAAATTCGAGCCCTGGCGGTCTGAGGCCGAGCACGCTACCTCTCGGTCACGGAGGCTCCCCGCAATACTGACTTTCACACGTGGATGGGGAAGAAACATTTTTGTTTCTTTCAAACCGCCGAGTCCGGGAACCGAACCCCGAACTCTGGCGTGAAAGGCAGCGGTGCTAACCACTACCCTAGGGCCCCCGCCCCATCTCCTCAGCCAAGACGTGGGAATATGTCTTGTGAAGTGCTGTATATTGCTGACTTGTTTTGTTTACATGGCAATATACGACCTGGAAATATAACTATTTCACTCTTTTTCCGTGCTTTAATACTGTTTTTTGACTTTTTTGTATTTTTAGTTCAGATCAGTAGGCTATGAGCTTCATATGAGTTAAATTTTCAAAATTGACAAAATTGAAAATGTCTCATCCCAAGGGGTCCCTTTAAATCTCACCTATTTGATCTGGCTTTCCAACCCTAACTTCTCAGTGGCCCGGCTCCCTGTTGACGAACGGGCTTTGGCCTGGATTATGAAACGTGATCATGCTAAGGATGTGTGCGTTTTTGAGCTCGGTCCGCTGAACATTTAGGCGGTGTCGATTTTTTATTGATTGATTGCTTGATTGATTGATTGATTGATTGATTGATTAATTGATTGATTGATTGATTGATTGATTGATTGATTGATTGATTGATTGATTTCACAATAACTGATTTTGTCTGCTAACGAAACATACTTAAGACGATTATAGTCAAAGATACGTACATCATACGTGTGTACACTGCGAATACAACTCATTTGTCTAGAATGTTGTTTTAATGTTTCTCCAGTGTCGCAGACGGTGGTCCAGCAATGGGTGAACATTTCATGTTTGACGTCTATGTTGTCATGCCAAACTTCATGCGCACCTAGGCTTGATATTGGCTGTATGTGCAAATAGTGTCTTCTCTGCCGAGAAAAAACTTTATAAACATTACTGTCAATCGTTTGCTGACTGAATTATCTTGTTTTGCCACTTATTTTAGCTTTGGAGTGTGAATATTCAGGGTGCTAACAATAAAACTTTAAGTGACAAAAATGTAAGTGGATAGACATGACACAAGGTACATGATAGATATCACGTACATGACAGATAGTATGTTTTCAATTTAGCAAATTGATATAAAATATTGTATCATGTCCATAGTGGGTAAATTTATAAATCAGCAAATTCCACCTACATTTACGCATGTTCAGTTCATTTTCTGCGCTGTACACGCCCATGTACACGACAACCACACCACAACCAAACCATATAAATAGTCAATTATTTAATGATTATCATTTTATGATCATGTGTGTGCGAAATAAAAAGCTCAAATAGTTGACAATTTAATGAATTTAACTTAACAGGATAAGGGTTAATCTGAATTTACTAAGTTTGTAATCAACAAGGATTAAACATATTTGACCCTAAATTGAGCCGTTTGAAGCTGCAAGTATTTGATAACTTGGCGGTTAAGAAGTTAAATTGTAACCGCTGGTTAGCGGACTTTTACTAGTGTAGTGGATCGAGTGTATTTTTTATCAAATCGCCAGTGCGACTGGTTGTTTATATTTTTTTGCCTGGAGAATGTGGCACCATAAGGCTCTAGTACCACTTGGATGTCTCTCTCCAAACGGATAAATCCATCGCCTGGTATGCGTCCAGCCTCAGCCTGTCTAGTCCTCCTTGTACGTAACTTAGAATTAATCCCAACTAAACGATTTGGCGTGAAATTCCACTTGTCAGAATAAAATGCTGGCAAATGATGTCTGCGATCTATCTTCTGCTTGAATTTGATACTTTACACAAGTTCACCTGTATACCACAAGAAAAGTCCATTTGTACTTTATTTATTGTACTTTATAATTATGTTGTGGAATTGCTATACAATGGAAGCTCTTTTTCATTTCGACTCGACAACGAGAAAATACATATGATTTGAAGGTGCAATTCGGGGGAATGACGAGTCTGAAAACTGGTGTAAGATGTATGGTTACAATACATGATGGGCTTTTGTGTCGGAATTACATCTTGACACCTCTCCAACTGAACATCATCAATTTGGCACCCAGGGCGAAAAGAGCAAAGAAATATTGTTGTTATGTGGCACTTTGTTTGAGGCAGATTTGTCGGTATTAATAGCACACATGCTGGGCGCTGCCCCCACCCCCAGCCTGCGGGCAAGTGGAAATCAGAGATTGGTCGTCCACAGGGCAGATGATTGGTCTAGCAGAGGTCGCGTGGCCCATCGGGGCATACTAGGTTTTCTTGACATGGGTGTCACTGGCAGTGTTTGTTGACACAATCTTGTGATATAGCGTGGCTCGTGCCACACATGCAGTGGCCGAGGGTCACTATCCTGCAAACTCAAGACGTTGAACCAATGCTGATTTAATGTTGGGGAGACGACGTAGACGATAGACCAACAATAAAACAACATTAGTTCAACGTCTTGTGTTTTCCGGGACCCTGCAGATTCCTAATGTTCACCCTATGTTGATTCAACGCTGGGCCAGCGTCGTAGACGCAATTCCCACATTGAATGAACATAGGGTGATCTTTTTGTGTTTTTGAAGATCAACACCTAGAGTTGTTACTATATTAAAAACCGTTACTCATTTGCAAAAAAACGTTCGATAACCTGACTACTTGTTTGAAATGACTTTGAAGTTGAAGGACGACTGCAACATACATTGGTCATCTGACCACACATGAATCAATGGCAAGTGATTATTATTATCTATAAATACGTCTGATGTTTTAGCCACACGCATTTCTGCGAGATTAGATATTTTACCATAGTTCGACAATGGCCACTACAAGAAAGGGGAGTAGATGTAGCATGCATGCTACGATAGTTACCAGGTTACTGATGGTGTTCATCGAGAACATTCGGCTGTGGTATGTTAGTAAGCTACCTAACAATTAATTTGAATTTATACGATGTAACTAGCTACAGAGCATTCTTATTTATTCCACACCCATTTTAATATTTGCGTTTTAATATGATGGCATCATAACGTTGAAAAAAAAAATTGAGAAAAAAAACTATGACTTAAACTGTTAAATGGATCACAAGTGTCACAATATGAATATATGTCCAAAAATTGCTTAGCTAGAGAAATATTTACTTTAAAATATTTACAGTGATTTACCTAGCTAGAGAAATAATGACTTTAAAATATTTACTTTATAAAGTGCGATATTTGTAAATAATTTCAGAATTCAACTGCTAGTTGGCACAGAGAAACGAAGTCTAATTATCAAATCTGTATACCTATGTATCCGTGCCTATGTATAAGTACTGAAGACTAATACACATGTGTGATTATTTCGCTGACACGCATGCTAACCTGCCATATCTTCTCTCAGCATTTTCCTTTTCATATTTTCAGAATAAAGTATTTGCACTTACAACCATGACATATTCATATTAGGAATTTAGACATTTTCAATCAGACAATCAAAGAACAATAATGATAGGTTCTCTCTAAATTTTTTGTGTGTAATATAATAATTTATAAGAAACACATTAATACCGAAATCCTCACAAACATCAACACGAGAGTTGCTTAGTCTATGTTGGGTCAGTGTTGGTCCACCGTCTGCGACGCTGGTCCAACACTGACCCAACATGTGTTGACCGTCTGGTGGTGTTTGCCGGTAAGTGTGTGTAAGATAGGAAAGTGGTCTCTGGTTAATAATTGATTTGCCTCCTCGGCTTGTAATGTTAGCCGTCACTGTTATTATGTTTGTGACACTAACTACCGGTTATTTACAATCTCTGTGAAATAATCCAGGGTCACCGGTTACTGTTTGGCCTACGTGGTCACATACCTCATAAATTACATACCCATATTCACGTGATCCCGATAGCGCACAATAAAGCAAATCGTCAACATTTTTAAACTAAAAGATGCGGAAGAGATTAATCGAATATTTCAGATAAAAGTTGAAAAACTGAGAGCCAAGATAGTTCAAATGAGTTACACGTTGCTACATTCTCTGTATGTGGTGATTCTCCCCCTGGACTGTTCTCACCGGCTTTCTTTCTTCCTTTTATCATATATTTATTATAGTAGACACACTTTCACTTTGATGCATATTTCACGGATTTATGCTCTCGAATATATCACCAAACTATGTTTATGTTCTATCTTTATATCTCGATCACCACCTCGATGTCACGACAGCTGTTGATGCTTTGCTACGATCCCCGATGGCCGCTTTATGAAGATCGTTGCAGTATTTTCTGTAGTAAACATATATGCTCTAAAGTGAAATACGAAGTGTGCTTTTTAAAGCTAGTATCTCACCAAGAAACGACTGCTTGGCAACTGTTAGCGACTCCGACGACTGCGTTTTTAAACGACTGCTTAACGAATTTGTCAAAATATTTAGCGATTGTGGTCTATAACGACTGATCAACAACAGTGGGGCGACATACTTGCGACCGCTCAGCCAATCAGACGACAGCTGGGCGTCTGGTTGAGTACTTTTGAATGTTTGAATGTTTTGAATGTTCGCTAAGGGGGCGCATGTCTGTCGTCGTAGATTCTTTAATTCATCGTTAACATGCAGCGACTGTATTTCGACAATGGTCCGACTTTGTAGCAAATGAAGCGAATTTGGCAACTGCTTTCAGACTGGTGTACAATTTCTTGAGCAATCAATTGACGACTATTGACGACTGCAGAGCGAATCCTGAACAATCTGTTGACGAACTAGACTAATCATCATGTTGGGCATCTTTTATCCCCCCTTTCTTCCTCCTCTTTTCGTGATTATGGGTGATAGCTGCAGTGACAGTGTTATCTGAATCATCAGGTGATTCATCCTGATCACTGGGTGGAGTTGGTGTATCATGTTGGTCAGGTTCAGGCTCCTTTTCAGGTATTTGAGTTGGTTCCAAGCCTACCAAGGATGAGAGAGACAGAGACTGCTGCCTTTTTTTTCACCTGGCCCCTTTTCTTCGGACCCATTTTGATATTATGATTAATTGTTAGTCTATAAATTTTCGTTGAGTTGGCTGTCACGCGCTGACTTGTCTGTTTATGTCGTTATGCTGACGTTATATATGACGCGATCGCCCAACGAATTTACCAATCACCGACTGACTAACAACCTCCTAACGACCAGATAACCTGTTGCTATCTGGTCGTTATGCATTTGCTAAACAGTCGTCACACAGTCTTTCAAGTCGTTACAGAGTCGTCGCATTCGTTTTAAACTAGACAGTAATCATTCGTTAGGCATTTGTTAGTCAGTCGTCTTCCCATCGAAGCTGTGTCGTTATTAAGCAGTTGTTGTTGTCGGTTATCAGTCTCCTCACACCAGTAATAAAATAAATTCGTCACAGTTTGTAGAGGCGTCGCCGAGGCTGATGACGTTCGTTAAAGATTGTTAGACAGGCATTTGACAGTCGTTATGCAGTCTGAAATCAGTCGTATTTTAATCCCTAACTGTTCGTCATATTCGCTAAATGGTTTCTAGGAGTCGCTAACTATTTTTTCAAGGACTACTTGGCGAGTAAAAAGACTAATTAGAGAGTTGTTACAAACCGATTAACGACCAGTTAACGAAAATAATTCGTGTATCAGTCGCCGCCAGATTTTGAACATGTTCAAAATCTGGCGGCGACTGAAATCGCGGTGAACAACCAATTTACGAACGAGATACTGATTCCGCCTTCTTGGCGATTAGCTTCAGACTAAATGTAGATTAAAAACAAAATCAGACGAAATTTCAAATTATTTTGTGATGACATAAACGTCAACAGAGTAAACATAATAATGTAAACTTAAATATATCGACTTGTAGTACTAAGATGAATTATATGACATTGCCCTCCAGACACAGGATTTGAAATTCGAGCCCTGGCGGTCTGAGGTCGAGCACGCTAACTCTCGGTCTCGGAGATTCCCTACAATCTTTACGAGTGAGCGGGGGAGAATTTTTTTTTTAACTTGAAGACCAGAGTGGGGTTAGAACCCGCAACAGTTCGTCCCTGTCATGTATCGGTGATATAAGGCAACGGCTACCAATAAGGTAATCTCTTGACACCAGTTCTTTGGTTCTCTGTGTAGCCTACACCACTGTAAAATATTGAAACGCTCTTCTGTAATAATGTTGTGTTGCCATTGCTCTAAATTGATTATGAGATTCAAGGCTCCATCATGCTTAACAAAGATATGCTTATTATATAGAGACCATCTCCGAATTATTTAAAGAAAAACGTAGGGTCATGCAACACGCGTCAAATTCAGCACAGGATTCAATATGATATAAAGCAGTCACAAAGTGAACAATGGGCAGGCAGTATCTGGTTGTGGGGTAGGTTTATTTTGACCGGGTGATATACATGATGTAAGAATGGTACACTTTTCAACAACCTATCTGTGACTGCTGTCACAGGGAGTCAACAAGACCTGCTCCTTCTTTCATCCCTCTACCTCTTGGTATTGTCTCTGTCTCACTGTGAGGAACAGCGTTTTCTGTTTTCTCTTACACATTGACATGTGGGAGGTAACTATTAAGTACGACACAGGTCTGGTGTGTGTGACCTCAGTAGACACGATACATTTAAACAAAGTAGTTTTAATGTTGGGCCAGCGTAGAAGACATTGTTTCAGTGTATCATGTTTGTTGGGATTACACTTGGATGCAGAGAGAAATCGGGATGTAACGTTATTGTGTGCACATTTAGCAAATAACATAATACCGCCATTAACGTGATCGCCAAGTTACGTGTACTACACATGTTCCATGATGGAGCTGCAGAGACACTCTGTACCATGACATGCTCACTCTAAGCCTCTTACATGAGAGGTGCATAGTAGAATAACTTTTGCAATTACATCACCACTCAGGGGACTGTTTTTTATCTTCTGTCTAAATCGGGGTGGGGCTTGGTGAGCTCTTTGTAGTCGGCGAATTTATTGTACCATAGTCATTATCAGTAATATGGTAGAAAAATACTGTGTATAAAACAGCAATAAAATTATTACGATAACAACATATCAAAGGACAATTTGAGATAATTTTTATTATTCTCTATTAGGCAGAGGAATGTGTCTTTACATATCAATCAAGCCTTATAGAATAGTCAGAACTAACCAGATTTATTAGTGCTTACGTGGAAGGCATTTTCGTTCATGGCTCTAGTAAGTGTGACTGGTGGTGATAAACATATAGAACTATGGTAACATTGACGTGCCTTTGTCATAACTCCTGGAGTAGACCAGTCAGAGGACAATGCATTCGAAGAAAATCAGATACTATCTCATCCTACCACAATTTTAGGCATATTGCAGGGGATAATTTGTTCCGAAAAAATTGTGTAGCGGTTAAGCAACTGTGCACATGGTACTATTTTCCATGAAAAAAACTGCTACACCAACACATTATTGTGTAGCATTGGCTTCCAATTGTGTATCAAACTGCTCCGCTACACCAGAAAAAGTATTCCCTTTATTGTGTAGTTGTCTAATGAATGTGAAATAAAAATTACTATGGTAATAGACTGTTCCTCTTTTCCATTGTCTATATGGGCTATTGGACTGTTACTGGATGTCTACTAGATTAGATTTGCGTCAGCAATTCTAATCTATAATATAATATACAGCTCCGTTATCGCACGGTGGTGAATTGAATGGTTGCACCAAAACCAGAGAGGTGGCAAGTGTAGAGACTTGACAACTTCACACTGGTGATTTGGTCTATTTTGACCTGTCACTACCCGGCAAACACAAAACATGTGTATAACATTTGTACAACGTCGGACCAACGTCTTCGACGTTGGTCCAACATTGTACAAATGGTATACAAATGTTTTGTGTTCACTGGGTAGGTTTATGTCTGGTCTGTGACATTCACCAGTTGCTTCAGCAGCCCCCCAGACAGCAGCCGAAATAGTCACACACAACACCATTGACAGCCCCAAGCAGGGAAGACATGCTTTGGTCCGGACCGCCGCTATCCGTATGTTTACTGTAACGGCCAAGTGGGATTTCCTTCTACCATTTGCATTTGGTCTGGAGAAAAAGCAGTCTTCTTATACTTACAAACCCCTTATTCAGTATACCACACCAGGCAATATAATAACACAATGTATACCTACACAAAGTGATCACATAACTGTTTTTTTTCCCCCACCAAAACAATTTGCATTATTCAATTGTCCACCACACCACTAACATATTTTAGATCGGCCATAAATGAAGCTGATACAATGCCACTGTTTAACCCTTTAAACGCTGAAATACTTTCGTATAAACCATGGGAGATCAAAGGTGCTTTTTTCAATGTTAGTTAGCTCTTTCTGATTTATTCGAATACCTATGTTAAGGCTTATGAACATTGTCACTCTTACAGTGCGACTTTAGACGTCTAAAGTCGATCCCCGCGCGCGTATGCTGTTGGTAAGGACTAGTTATTAACATGATTAAGGCCTAGCTGAGAAAAAATAATCAAATGAAAAATAAAGCTGGGATGCAATACCATTGTCCTTGTAGAAATGAAATGAATCGGGCTTTAGGCCACCTTTGTGCACATATCTATAGGCTAAACTGGGCCAGGAGAACCTCCTGAGGATTGTGAGATGAATGAGATGACCCTGTCCTCCAGACACAGGATTCGAAATTCGAGCCCTGGCGGTCTGAGGCCGAGCACGCTTTTTTCTCGGTCACGGAGGCTCCCCACAATAATGAGTTTCACACGTGGATGGGGAAGAAACATTTTTTTGTTTCTTTCAAACCGCCGAGACCGGGAACCGAACCCCAGACTCTAGCGTGAAAGACAGCAGTTCTAACCACCACCCTAGGGCCCCCGCCCATTGTCCTTGTAGAGCGCACAATTTACACATTAAAAAATGTTTAGTCTCTTGGTATATTAGCCTAACTGTGTTTGTTTATGGCTGATAATATCATATCAAACTATAAATTTATCGGTTTGTTTGATCATCTGTCAAGCCATTTCTCCAGCGGGTCACATGCAGGTCTCAATGGTGCCAAAAATAACTTGAAAAGTGACCCGTATGAAGCGCCTCAAACAATACCATTCATTATTGTGTAAACAATCTCCCCTTCATCTAACAATTGGCTAAAAGTAAACCACATTCACCTATTCTGCTCTGCAAAGCCAAAAGGCAGTATTTGCTCACTTATAAAGTATCTGCTTACTTATAAGTTTAATAAGAAACTAGATACTCTCGTTTGGCTTTGCACGACGGTATTGTTAACTCTTAGAACACCATGTTACCCCTGAAGAACTCTTCAATCTATCGCAGTGGTATATTATCTATAATATGTAAACCACAATACAATGACATACCGAGACATTTACAATTAAAAACCGTTTGTTGTAAGAATATAAATGTTATTTACTTTTCTGGGATTATCTTTATGACCAGATGAATTGTCGATAGTACAACAGTAATACTTTTTCGCCATCTTGCAATTAACGTCTTATCTGTTTCTGTGTAATATGGAGTTTTCTTTAGCTAGCTATAGCTTAAATAAGAAAAAACAGGTGCCATGAGGTCAATTTGCTCTCCAAAAGGCGACTTGACAAGAGAAAGTGTACTGTAAAAAAGGGTAAATGTTATTGCCCAGTCTATTGTTTCCCACTGGGGAAAATGGGTATCTTTGCAGTCTCACGATTATTTTTGTAAGCAATGAATATTGAGATAAACAAACGGAAGCAAATGTTTTATTCTTTACTCTTGAAAACGTGTAGATGAACATGATACGCATTTTGTTTAATTAGAACAATGAGCAACCCCCGCATCCCGTGGCCGTGACTTTTTATTGTCGCTCACGTTATAAAATCACGCCATTTCCGGTACAAATTTTCGGATCATATAATTTTCATCCACTTGAAGTTGTGGGTCGCGGCAGCGAGACACAACTTCAAGTGGATGAAAATTACTCATAGTCAGCGAGAATTCTCGATAATTTCACAATTTGTCAGTCATATGATGACTAACCCTTTAAACCTTCACGCTGCATAAAAGTATCATTTTGCATTTCTGAAGAATGAATTAATTTTCCACGCTTAGGGATTTTAGAACGAATTTTTTTATTATAGAACTGTTTCAATAATAACGATATTTTTTTCATTTGTCACCCACTTCAAGTCATCTTCATCCACTACAAGTCGAGAATTGTTGCGGCTTTAATTAGATGAAGATTACAATGGTAAATCTCAGACTTGAAAGGGTTTAATAATCAAATGAACGTGCCATTAAAAAAATATAGCCAAGGAATATTTTTTTCTAACAATTAACACAAAACTCAGACTGGTCTTAAGCTTAAATCCGACATACGTTTTGACTTTTACTATTGTTAAAACGGGAGCAGGTGCCGAGACATGTGATTTATCATCCCCGATAAATTAACTATACCATACTGAATGAATTAGAAGTGGAGCACAGAAAGGTATCAGATCACCTTATTAACTAGGTGCGATGTGTGAGCCATATATTTCGGATCTATTTTATTCCTTTGATCACGTATTGCTAGTAGTGAACAAGGGGTTTATTTGAGCTCTATTTTGTCTTTAATACTGGGAATTATAAGTTTAGAGTTCGTTGACTCTGTGGGGGAGACAAGTGTGTCAGAACAGTGGCGTCTGTGAGGCTATTCAGTCAGATTTACTACTACTGCCACAACTTGACGGCTGTTTTGACTGGTCAGCATCTTATCTTCTGACCTTGACCATCTCGGGGGATTGCAATGTAAACTTGCAGAGGAGTCGGCCTAGATGCCAGGCCAAGTGGATAATTGTATTAACCTGTGTACATAAAAACTAGGAATGACAAACCGACCGTAATTTGTTGTGCTGAACACTATATATCTGTGAAAAATGAAAAACCGAATTCAGGTGTTAAATGAAACAATGACATAAATGTAGTCTACAGATGAACCATGGCCAAGGTTAGCTCGGACGCTGGTCAGTGACTCTGTCAGACTTACTGGCCACTACATATCGGCCACCAGAAGAAGTCCTTGACCTTTCTCATCAGTAATAACTACCAGCTTTGCACGCCGACAGACTAGTTGCTGGTCATCTAGGTTGGTGCAGCCTTGTTTTAATGACGGGACAATGACTGAGATCTTAACCTGACGTTGAACCAGCGCATACTGTTTGCTGGATGGTTGATGGTCATCCACATCAGCTAAACTAGCAGCTACAGTAGTACCAGAGGCCTCTCTGGTGTGTGGTACTAGCCCCCTAAACTTACTCGTGTGTGGTACTCACATATGTGTAGCAGATAGTGGACAGCTGAATGACCACTGGCTGTTTACTATCCTCTTAGATCGCTTCTCTCAACTATTTTCATCATCTGGGTCAGTGCTGATAATGATTCTAGTGTTAGGCATGTCACTGCAATAGTGATTTAGGATTACTATAGCATAACAATATAACCATTAACATGGTTTCTGACTTCACAGTACTATACGATAACGTGTCCCGAAATACCAGACACTAGAACAACCGGGGCATCGACACGCGACTGAGATTGAAATAGCTTGGTCGTTATGCTACACTGAACAATATTATTTATATTACGGCGCACCCCACTCCTGTGGACGTTGACCATTTTGTACATGCGTGTTATTGCATTGTGCGCACACAATGTTTACTCAGCGAATCATGACGACCCGCATACTTTAAATGTATTTTCCAACTATATAAGCCATTGCAAAATTATTAACGCTTTTAGTAGTAAAATACCGAAACTACAAGCAAGAACAGATTTGATTTTGTACGCCTACTGTCAATTTGTATCATGTTTGTCACGTCTTCTCTACATTCTAGATAAAACTTGACTGTACATTTTAATAACATAGCCTTTCTTATTTCAACAATACCATTGCTCCACCAAGTACCAAATACTAACATACATACAGAATATGATTACTCAGACAGACTATGTGTAGGCCTACCCCTACACGATATCAACTAGACTCCTAAATTATAAATAAAATAATATATACAGTACTTTCTCGCCATTTGACTGTACCATATCACGCACGCCATAACCCCATCAACAATAGCAACCCTTTGAAACTGCAGCTAAATCCTTGATCTCTAATGAGGCTGCAGTAACTATATAGTGATCTCTGATACCAAAGGAACCTTATCTGACATGTTTGTTGATAAAACAGAGAAGTATTACCCCATTAATGTGCAGTTTTGTCCAGATTTAAACCGTACAATATCAATAGTGATTATATAATACATAAGGTATTATATAGGGGGAGGGGGGAGAGAGATATAATTCGTACAAATAACCGTTTTTAGCCAAAGGTGTAACATTCTCAGTATCTGTCATAGCCAGGCTTTTTCCCTGTTTTTGTCACTTGACACTCCATGACGACCTTGCCCGAGGTGTCGGACCCACTGTTATCTGGAGCTAGCCATTCTGGCCATTGATCTCTAAAGCCAAATCATTTGCTGAGATAATGTTTAATTCACACGTCTGCTACAATGGCCAGCTATGAGACTGAGTTCACAGTCCGCTTCTGGACAGTTTTAGATTTCCTTTTTGCAAACACAAACATGATTTGCTTTGTGCTGTTTCAATTAAATTGAACACACAGAATTGAAATATTTTTATTACCGTTGCCGCCTAAATCATTCTAAGATTGCGTAATATATATATAGTAAGATTATACATTTGTACTATTTGAGTCTCGTGTGTGACGTCCGAGACATTCCAGTTACATACCGTTACCGGGTAACGCACTGAACCTGGCTGATTGCTGTTCTACATCTGTGAGGTTCAGTTAGGTACAGCATCGGCTCAACAAATGGGCCAACATCGCTGTACGAGCGTCCGGGATTTGCAGAGATAAATTCGGCTTCTGCATGGATGTTACCGCGGTCTGGCAAGAAGCATCTCGGTTGCCAAGAAGGAGCTCCTATTGTCTGCTCGTCTGGGCCGCATTCTTTGCTTTCCAGTAGCGGCGAGCTATAACTCCTACCTCATGTTCTCAGCGCTCAGTTTTGCCACTATTTATCCCTTGAGTTATGTTCCCTCTCGGGCGCAACATATGCTGACCGAGTTCATAAAAATCGACAGCTCTGTCGTATTTTTCCCCTGGTTAATGACACGTCAAATGCCTATCAGTTTGTGTTGTGTTGCGCGGCCGTGCTATCTTGGACAACATTAAAGTTGTGCTCCCACGAAACGTTCACCTCTTCTTTATAGATTACCTGATCCAAGAAGGTCTGGCGTAAAGAATAAATAGTTCAGTTTGGTGTGAGCCTCACAATACTCCGAAACATACGGTGATAATAGGTATATAATATAATATAATATAATATAATATAACATTTTTTCATTTAGATGTAAAAATTGTCAAATGAAGCTATCATCTACGCGGCCTAACCATCTAAAGCCTGAATTTACCATTGTCATCTTCATCCACTACAGGACGCGAATGGCTCTCGCAATTCTCGACTTGTAGTGGATGAAGATGACTTTGAGTGGGCGGCAAATGAAAAAAATATACTGTAATTATTAAACATAATAAACGATTTCAATGAAAATTTTCGCTTTGAAAATCCATATCTTAGGCAATTAAGTCATTTTTCAGAGATGCAAAGTGATACTTTGATGCATCGTGAGGGTTCAAAGGGTTAAGTACTAAGTTCTTCAATTTAATTTTTCACCCACTTAATTTGTGCTACCGCGATCCACAGCTTCTAGTGGGTAAAAATACTCATTTTGTTTATTTTGAGAATAGATATTTAAAAATCATTTCATTCACAATAACAGTGATTTGATCGCACAAACAGACGAATTTAAAGCGAATATAGCCACTATGGTTATGAATATGTTGAGTACTATGGAATATTCACACACGCCTGTGGAGATAACATTATGTTCAGCAGGGCGTAAATGACCAACATGTTAACCCTTACCACGCTGAGATAGTTTTGTAAACCATGGGGACCAAAGGGATTTTTTCAATTTGAAATCGTCATAATTGTCTTAGTTAGCTCATTCTGATGTATTTGAATACCTATTTTATGGGTCTACGATCAATAAAAATATTTAAATTCTTTCAGTGCGGGGATCGTCTTTATAGTCAGAATCTGACGTCTACAGACTCAGATTTTGACTATAAAGACGGTCTCCGCGCTGAAACGGTTAACAAGGCCCTTTTGGTACATTTTGAACCTACCGAGGTCATTTGTTCAAATTTCTAAGCTGTGCCTCAAGTTAACATATCGCCATCCAATCATACGCTATTCTTGTATTAACTCAGGTAATGTCTTGTTTGATACATGTATTGACATGCTAAACACGAATATACGTCTTCTATTGTTTCAGGTAAAGGTCCATTTGAAAGTTTTGGAGTTAAATTAGACGAAGCTAGGAACCTTATGAAGACTTCCACCCCTCACCCATCTAACAACACTCACCACCGAAAGCGACGTTCAGTGTCACAAGAAAGAAATGTGGAAATGCTGGTTGTGGCAGACAGCCGAATGGTGGAATTCCACGGCAGTAACTTACATCACTACATTCTCACTCTCATGTCAATTGTAAGTGCCACGAATCACACTTTCAGTGAATACTTATTTCGTGACATGTGCAAAATCATTGTCAATGTTTTTCGTGTCATGGAAGATACTAAATCAGTTTGTCCCTTAAATTGAAAAGTTAAATTCCTGTGACTGGTTTCAATTCTATCTTATCATAATGTGAATCTAACAGATGAGGCATTTACATCAATAAAAATCGTTTCTCACTCATTTTATTTGTCATAAATATAATTATATTCTTTAACCTGAGCCCTCATTTTGAAGCTGAGCCGCCATTCATCTATCACAAACCATCAGCTCAGTGAGGCTATCATTCAGTCATTCCTATATTATCAAAAAGAAGATGATAATTTTACTATTTATACATGTATCTGTTGTCTTTTAGGTTGCCAGTATATACAGACATCACAGTATAGGAAATGCCATTAACATTGTAGTTATTAAAGTTCAAGTGCTTCGCCATCAATACGTAAGTACACATACACCTATTGTTTTCATTGCTTTTGCTGCTTTAGCCGTAAATTTTAACATGACATGTTTGCCTTCGTGCTGGTGACCAGTGTTTCTTTCTACACTCAAAAACTTTCAAAAGTTATTGATAAACCCAATAAATTTTTTTAGGTATATATGTCAAGGAGGAAAGTAACTGAATATGTTCAGGCATTCCCCAAAATGACAATGTATTTTATTCGTACTCGTAGCCCATAGAAACAACCACACATGCATATATTATTATGGAATGCAATCATAAGCCCTGTCCCGACATTACATTAATAGACTCGACATATATCCAGTAAAGTCGCAGCGGCGAGGTTCGAGCTCAAAACCTCCTGCTTCAGAATCAGCTGCCCGAGCTCAAGTTATTACACCATGCACCAACGACAACACCAGTACGTGGAGATCTTCATAAGGACCACTGCTGAATGGATATACTGAAGGCTAATTACTGCAGACTATGGTCATTGTGATCCATTAATTGGGGTCTCCGCCAAGCTATTGTAGCAGGAGGCTCAAGAGTTGTCTTTTCCTCAGATGAGTGTAGTGGATAAGGGTCTCCCCCTGAATACTGGAAACGCCCTCATAATTAAAAAAAAATGTTAACACTAACATTCGCCAGCATCAAAGCCCGTATTCTCGTACAAGTTACGATATATCGTGGTCTTCGGATTGGGCGAGATGGCCTACGATATATCGTAACTTGTACGAGAATACGGACCCATGGATGCATTTGTTCTGGTGCTATACCAACTGTATTGTACTTTGTGCACGATATTTTTTTAGATATATTTGAACTTTTAAATATTTGGGCTATAAATCCACACAATCCATACACGCCCAAAGCATACAGAGAAGGGGATGTGGCGCTTTGGTAGAGCGCCTGACTGCCTCGCCAGTCATGCATGCGTCCTGGGAACCCCGCTGATCCTGTCGGGTTTTTCAGAGCAATATACTTGTTTCTCTCTTCTGAATGTGGCTAGGTGGCGGCCAGTTTAGTTTGAAACCAGTGTATCGACGTTTATTTTGCGCTTTGCGCAGGGCTACGCGCTGCGCGCTCCTTTATACTCTCAAATCATTAGGGCCGAAGCAGTTTTCTCATGCGGTCGGAAATATTAATTTGCGGCATTGCGCTTTCGACATGGTATACATGTTGATGGCATACACTCATAGATTTCCAACATTTTGGGCCATCACTGCTCGTTGTCGGACATTTCTCCACTTCCCTTTTTTGCCGAAATATATTGCGTCCACTTGTGGTTTTTGAGAAATAATAACTCTTGACGACATCCGTTCACGTGGTCTTGCTGACACAATGTGGAATTTACGTGACCAGACTGTCTGAAGACCGTTAACAGTAAGTGGAAAGTACATTAATGGGTATATGTGTGTGGTAATGTAAGATGGCCGATCTTTAGCTGAATGCGGGGCCATCATCGGAGCCGCTGGCCCCACATTGAGCCACCGTTGGCCAGACGCTTCCTGTTACCTATGACACACTCCCCCGTCGGCCTACACGTTCTGCTCCGGCTTGTTTGATCTTCATGCCACCCTGTGGTCATTTCGCCAAACTGTCATTTAAAGGCCAGGTGCCGCCAGGTCTCATGACACGCTGCAAGCAGCAGACACGCGCATACATGAATATCACTCTTTTTATCACTGATTTATGCGTAACTGAAAAATGTAGGGCACTATCCTAGTAAATACAAAACATTTGTATAACATTTGTACAATGTTGGTCCAACGTCGAAGACGTTGGGCCGACGTTGTGCAAATGTTGTACAAATGTTTTGTGTTTGCAGGGATAGCTGCTGAGGTAAAGTCGACTTTGATCAATTCAAATGTACACTATTTCAGTTCCCCACATGTTATGTCACTTGGGCATGACCGATGCATATTTTTCCATTATTATCAGCCTGTATTGAACGTCGGAAATACATTTACAATCGGAAGTATTCACAATTATCTAGGTTACTCTGTATATCATGTCTTCATATCACCATTTACCGGGTGTTTATATTACTATTCAACCCTTGTGCTGCTGGTGGATGCTTAGTTTGTGGTAGATGCTTAGTAATCAGATGATTCGATATAAATATTTTTCGTCATTTGCAACTGGAAGGGCGCCAGCAATTCCAGAGCTATTTTTTAAAACTTCTGTTACACATAATTATGACCCATAAGACCTCTATTCTTACCATTAGGCCTCCATTTTTATTTGAACCGAAACATAAAAGTGAATTTTCCAAGATGGATGTGCAAATACAATTTTTGCGCGCGATATCTTATTAACCGTTGGTTGGATTTCATTAAATATGGGCATAATGCTTCCCTAGATATTTCTCACGATCTGATTAACTTTTGGGAAGAATCCATTAAAAACCAAATGGCAGAAAAAAAAGTTATTAGTGCCGGATGTATTTAATAACAAATTGATTTTATCTAAATTGATTGATCAGTTTTTAAAGTTTTTTTTTCGGGACTGACCAGGAAATATCAAACGAGGACGCCTTTTATATTTATTTTCGTCCCGAAAACAGTCGGTCATCGTATCATTCTTCGTGATACTACAACGATCATTTCCGGTTCTCTATAAAGTGGTATAATAGATCTAGAAAATTAATAACTCGCTTAGTAGCTTGATAATTAGAAGCACATTGTAGCTACTACTTAGTTTGATATTTTGTTTCTAAAGAAGGGCCATAGCTTTCTCATTTAGACATCACGTTTTGCTTACATGGTCAAGAGAAATTCACAAGGCCGACTTTAAGAATTTGAGGGCACTCCATAACTTTAAATGTTGGCTCCAACAACTACTTCCCTCGTTATTCAGGTTTCAAAAAACTGCCCACTTGCTTATAGATTATATAATAATCTCCGTGACCGAGAGATGTTCAACCTCAGTCTGTCGAGGCTGGAGTTTCAAATCCTGTGTCTGAAAGTCAGTGCCATGTGGTTCATCTCACCACTCGCAAGAGGTGCTCGTGGCTCAGTTTAGCCTTTATGTGCACAAAAGCGGTCTAAAGCGCCATTCATTGATTGATTCATTCTTTCATTCATTTATCATTCATTCATTATTTTGTTCATTTACTCTTTCATTCATTCATTAATTCATTCATTCATTCATTCATTCATTCATTCATTCATTCATTCATTCATTCATTCTAATGAACGAAAATAAATCAATATCGTTTTTTTTCAACGTCCAATCATCGACATACTGTACTGGGAAAGCCATTGGTCTAACATATCACATAATGCCAGGTCAGACCTAGTCCAGAGAACCATCAGGGATGGAAATACTCAGGTATGAGCTTCCTGTGTGGTTATGACACACGCTGCTCGTTTCCCGCCCTCGTTCTCCATTAGTAAAACGTGTATAATAAGGGGTGACTGAGTGCCAACTGAAGAAATTCAATACAGACAACCATAATAATTAATTTCATCATCTACACAATACTAACTTCGTATTTAAAGGGACTGGCCCAGGCTAAAATCATCAAAAAATCGGTGATTTTATTTTGGCTTCTTAATATGACCATATGATGTAAGCATGTCCATAGACTAGAACTGCACAAGTTTTTTAATTTTTGTGCTGCGCATTCACCAGTTAGACTAGATATAGAGACGAAATCTCCGATTTCTAATTATTGACAACCCTGTCAAAAATAGGAAATACGGGAATTTCGTCTCTATATCTAGCCTAGCTGGTGAATGCGCAGCACAAAAATTAAAAAACTTTTGCAGTTCTAGTCTATGGACATGTTCACATCATATGGTCACATTACCAAGCCAAAATAAAACCACCGATTTTTTTTAAATTTTAGCCTGGGCCAGTCCCTTCAATATATAACTTAATATATGATTAAGTCTCAACCCACTATGTGGTGGAGACTTATTGTTTTAGTGCTGTCCATTGTTATTATTACTCAAGAATTTGACGACGTAAACACTCCCCAGTCGCTAATATCAAACTCCGATGATGTTCACGATTTTTTTCCTGAGCACATTCTAATGGTTTCCCTGGTTGATGGATCCGCCCCTGAAACTGTGTTTGAGTGTGTCTCTATGTTGCAATTTGGCACATTTTGGGTTCGATTCCTGTATATGAAAAAATTTGTAATTATTTACTTCGTAACATGTTTGCTGTTTGAAGTTTAGCTTCTGTTGGGCCTTGGCACAAATTGATCCGTACATTACATATTAATTATTCACGGGATGCCGATTATTTAGAAGCAAGAGAGGGATATGGCAGACTGGTTAGAGTGCGGAGCTTTGTCAATGTCGCTGCCTGACGTGCGGTTTCGAATCCCGCTTGGTGCAGGGAAATATAATTTTTCTCCCCTCTCAATATTCGGACATTATTTTGATGTTGTGTAATTGTAGCAAATTACGAAGTTTTACCAACACGTATAAAATTGCACACTCCTAGCCTCTTTACCATTCCGGATTTTACAAAAATAACCCGAAATTTCTTTTTGCGTTTTCATTGATGAAGCTATCTCTCTTATAACGTTGTGGTACATCAAGGATACTACAAGCATGATAATATATAACCGCACGATTACCAGGAAAACAGCATATGTCCCAGTGGAAGCACATCCCAGCGAGCACGAGACATCGCCTCAATGCTGGTCCAATGTTGGGCCACCGCCTGCGACTCTGGCCCAACATTGGGCCAACATTGGTCGATGACTCGTGTTTGCTGGGATGCAAAATCGGCTGTTAATTCGTGGTTTGTGAGCGAGGAAAGATGAGCCCGGGTCAAACCGCAGGTTCATAAAAAACCGGAAGTGTTGCGCGGGAGATCGTCTGGGACACTAAAAATATAAAAATCAGTACGTTCACTTCACTCGCAGTTCGTCTGAGAATCTGGAATAGACAGCAGCATTGCAAGTCAATTAAGTATGATCTTCCAGCAGACGAAATATATAGTTTATATGAATATTTGCGTCACATCACACACACTATGGAAAATAACACATTTGTGAGTGAACCCTTTCAGCGCGGGGACCGTCTTTATACGTCAAAATCTGACGTCTGTAGACGTCAGATTCTGACGTATAAAGACGACCCTTGCACTGAAAGAAATAAACCATTTATAATGGTCGTAGAAAGGTATTCAAATGAAGCGGAAAGAGGTGACTAAGACATTTATGGTGATTTTAAAATGAAAAAACCCTTTGGTCTCCATGGTTTAAACAAAAATAAGTCAGCGTTGTATTTGTGAAGTGTGACCCTGAGCTGTAACTTGTCCCGCTATCCCCACCTCAAAGTGAATGAAAACTATTTTTATAAAATACCAAAGTTTAATTTATATATATCGGATGAAAGCTCGCAACATCCATATTTTGATGAAATAGTTCTTTTTTACTTGCGTTAACCCTTTAACCGCCGGTCCCGATTATATATATATTTTTTTTCATTTTGTATTAGCACATTAAGTAGGCCTACCACCTTTTAAACATGTTAAAGATAAAACGTGGCAGAAATCAGCAAGTTTTGAAAACAGTTAGCCTCCATTTGTTGTCAAATATGAATAATTTGCACTCGCTTGAAGTTGTGGGTCGCGTCAGCGAGACACATTCAAGTGAGTGAAAATTACAATCAACACAAATTTTGATTAAAATTGTACATATGCAAGTAATTTTTACACACTTGAGGTTTTTGGTCGCGACAGCAAAACGCAACCTCAAGTGGGTAAAAATTTACATTTTATACTGTGGCGCTTAAAGGCTAATTATTCTGATTGAAATTATGCCATATCCGTATCGACAATGGCGTATCACTCCCTGGAATTTGTGGCTACTGATCAATTCTCAATATTACGGAATTGTTTTGATATGTTCATTTGCACAAGTGACAGGTTTACCTGTAGACTTATGTCAATTCACCAGGTGTTATGTTTGTCTTGCAGACAGGCTTACCTGTCTACACCCGCGCAACATTTGTCTAACTAGCTGCTTCACTACTTCCCTGTTTCTTTGACCTTTTGCCATTTGCCAAGTTTTTCTTGATTTATATTCAGTTTTGTTTAGCTACATTTCGATTATTTTTTCGAGTCCGCGGTTCTCACCGTTGCAGAATACGCGAATGTGAGATTTGTTTTTTTTCCCCGATTTCAAAAAGCGTGGTAGTGGTCTGCTTTGGTGGGAAACAACCCCAAAGCCATCATGTTGCTGGTGTTGCTCACACAGATCCTGACATGTTCTCCACCTGCCGTGTACTGAGAATGTTTTTATTTTATCGACCACGCCTCATTTTTTCGGGTGGGAGGGAATGCCTTACATATGCAACGTTTTGCAAACCACATGTAAAGTAGACCGATTCCCAAATAATTATCATTACTTATAGTGGTAAATGAATACCGTATTGATAGATAAAAGTTTCCCACAAAAGCCATAAAAGAAGTTCCAATTTTAAGCCAGCGAGAAAAACAAATGTATTCCTTTTTTAGGATTAGTTGACGCTGTTATGCAACATGAACCACAGCGACATCATATCTAAAATAATAATTAGAAGATTTGTATGCATATGTAAGCGTACTGTAAGAGTAAACATATTAATAATGGGTATTCAAATGAATCGGAAAGAGCTAACTAAGACATTTATGATGATTTCAAAAATGAAAAAACCCTTTAGCCTCCATGGTTTTTTAAAAAATATTCAGTATTTTAAGGGTTAAAACAAGAACTTTTAATGCTTTTAAAGCGCTAAATTATAGAATTAAAACGTTCATCGACCGCGATACACAATTTCATGTGGGTGAAAACTGTATAATTTGTTTAATTTGAGAACAAGCATTTGCAAATATTGATGTTTAATCACTCATTTCATTCCCACTAACAGTGATTTCATCGTCTAATAAAACGACTTACAAACGATTAAAGTCGTGCTTAGCCAGCAAACACGAGACGTTAAACCAATGCTGGGTTGATGTTGGCCCATCGTCTACGACGCGGTGAAAAGGTTAAGAGAATATAACAGGTGTCTGCAAATAATAATATTTTGGCATAAACCTCATTTTGACTTGGGTACACTCACACACCAGTCTTCACATACTATTTCACTCAAACCTGCCTCTTCTAGTGGCAGCAGATCATGAAGAAGAGTGGCTGTGTTGATTTGTATGCCGTCAGGTGGTAGTCTTCACAATAATTGAGTGACAGTTTCACACGCAAGCACGCCGTGGATGTCCCTGCCTGCCTGCAGGTCCCTGGTAATCAAGACAGAGTGAGATATTCAGCTAACTTTGTTTTTTTGTCGGACCAACATTTGAGATGTTGGCCGTTGGTAGAAACGATACTGGGCCTCTACGTGCATTTACCATTAACGTTTTTTTAACTAGAAAAATGTAAAAGAATAAGTTTTACATGCGCCTTCAGAAATCAAGAAGTAAGTGTTTAAGAAACACAGTGTTAAATTCAAGGTGGTCATCAAAATATGAAGCGGTCAACTGTAGACTTGCTAACGGTTACCAGGATAAGAGTTTGGTAGGCGGTGAACCCCATCCCCGCGGCTGTCTGAACAGCCCAGAGACCTCTTACATCATAACAACAAGTACTAGCTGTTGTATCTTGTCAAGCCATGCTCAGCAGCAGCAGCATCCACTTTGCTGGTGATGTACGCCATGCCTTCACGGCGTTTGACTCTGACAACTCTCAGTGAAGATGAAAGGTGGTGTGCTGTTACCAACAGCGGCCGCACCCATAAAGACATCTCCCTCAACTCCCCCAAGGTCATCACCAGATTGGTAGGCGGCTTCGGATTGTTCGAGATGTCCATCTCGACCAATCCGAAGCCCACGATATATCGTAACTTGTACGAGAATACGGGCCCTGAGATGCACCTTCTCATTCTAGAGCTATCGGGCATGTACGGTCCAAAGAAAATTCATGCAATATTTTTGTTGTTTTATTTGATTGCACGCATAATGTTATTCCTGATACTCATCAGACCAAGAATCAATGCAATTTCGTTTAATTCAGATGGAGCAATACTGGAGCAATCCGGCAGTAACTGATTACCAGACAATTTTGCAGTTACTATATTTTTATCTTTGCACGGTAGAATACACTTCGATTTAAAACCCACGGATCATCAGATGTTGGCCCGTGTTTGGGAAGTGTATGGCCAACATATATCACAGTAAACACAAAGCATTTGTATAACATTTAGAAAACGTCGGCCCAACGTCTTCGACGTTGGTCCAACATTGTATAAATGTTATACAAATGTTTGTGTTTGCTGGGATTGTGGGCCCACTATTCTAGAGACGTTGACTGATCTTTTCTGGTGATTCCTGTTACTGCCGGCTCTACACCTGACACCTGCTCCACGCTCTACCTGGACGTCCTAACCAACACCTGGATCCTGTCGACCTGCTAGACCCCAGTACAACACAGGGGATTGCTTTTCCCGGGCATGGGAAACTTTTGACCCAGTAAACTCTCGATCTTACTACATGACGCGGCCAACAGACACTAAAAACCTGGCCAGCAACCAGCCTGCGCGATACACAGGCCCAGAAACTGGATAAGAGCTGTGCCAGCATCCCAGACGATGGCCGAACACTAGTCCAACCCTGAACCGACGTCCCCCCATCAGATGGGAAGCAGGCATGCCAAGAGGTAGAGATTACAAGATTACACAACAAAGATACTGTGTAAATAAATCCTTTGATTTGGAACCTTCCCGCTACAGATGTAATGCATTATAGTATCTGGTTTATATCTGCATTTGCAAATTTGTCGGAAGTTGTAAAGATGGTTAAGGTCAATGTACGGTATATATCTTGCCACGTATCCACCCATAAATAAGCTGCGTAGTGTAAAATACACAAACGCAACAATATCTGAACTCCGTCTTGCATTTGTCTGGGGTTTTTTCTGGGAGATAAAATAATCAACAGCTTCGTTTTTGCCGTCGCTTACAATACAGAAGAAGAGCTGTATTTGACAGTTTGAGCAACCACTTGGATTGAAGCCAGTTGTGGGAATTGAACAGTTCGATAGACCAATTGCTCTCTTGGTATGTAGATCTAGGCAAAATGGGGCCTGCTGGAAAGCAGTGGCGACACGAGCAGGCACATAGCAACCTGTCATTAGTTACCTTCTGGGAACCAGGAATGTACTTATACCAGATATCTCCTGGAACTCGTTGTTCACCATGTTCACTAGGAAAACTTAACCCTTAAAGCGATGAAATACTTTATTATAAACCATGGGGACGAAGGGGTTATTTTTAATTTGAAATCATCATGAATGTCTTAGTTACCTCTTTCTGATTCATTTGAATACATATCTTATGGGTCTACGGCCATTATAAATATGTTTACTCTTACAGTGCGGGGATCGACTTTAAACATCAGAATATGACGTCTACAGAAGTCAGATTCTGACGACTAAAGTCGATCCCCGTGCTGCAAGCGCTGCTTCAGTCATAAATAAAAACTGTAAACTACAATTAAGTGAATGAACCACAAGGAGTGACGTCGAAAAAAATCACCACTATAATTATCTAAAGATTATATGGCTACAGTATATGCCTACACTTGATATTATATTTGCATTTCGTTTTCGGCAATTTTGGATACTTGGCGAAATATTATTTCCTGGTGATGTTAATGCTTGTCGTAATTTTACTTCACTTTGCAGGGGCTGCAATTAAACTACCGAAGTTGACAGTGCTATTCGGGGTTATCTAAACTACCCAATGACCCGCTAATGTAAAGCTAGATGCCCCTTTTCTCTGAACTCTTCAAATGTCTATCGCAACAGTATTTGTGTTTGGACCCTTCCACTAATATTTCAACTAAAGGCTCATTTAAAAGCTTTTTTCAAATCAGGGAGATTAAAAGCTATTTGATTTCCATTATAATAAATTAAAATAATTAAATCCACTAGATGCTATCAGCAACTTCTAAGATGGCAAAACAATTACCCGATTCAGCGCTTCGAGGGTGAACAAGTGCACATATTCGTACAAAACTATCATTTTCATGCCTGAAGTTATTCGAGGACAAAACCTTACTTGTTTGGCTATTTTCTTGTCTACAAGTTCGATTAGTTCACCCCAGAACGTTTTCAACTTCAAAGCCTTTAGAATCATTTCTACTTTTAGGGGGTCCACCGTACTTTTTATAATATCACAGCATATTTCCTGTGGTATTTTTTTCCGAATAGTATTTTAAATTCTAATTCGATTAATATATTACTTATTGTTTATGCACTGTGCTACTCAACAAACCGTACTACTTGTATTTGTTTAAATTATTTAAAAGCTCAATCGCTTTCTCGTTCATCCCCCGCTCATGGCAGTCATCACCAGATCATGGTGTGTGGTGCTAACATCTTCCTAGAAAGCACCGCAGGGCATTCCTGTCACCACAACCATCTAACTGACTGGGTGTGGCCTTATCACCCCGGTAAACACGAGACGTTGAAACAATGTTGGGTTGATGTTGGCCCAGCGTCGTAGACGGTGGGCCAACATCAACCCGACATTGGTTCAACGTCTCGTGTTTGCTGGGACGTAATAATTGACCCCAGATCCCAAACCGCAACTTAGAGTTGTTGCAAGAGTTACAGTTATTACTTTTCTTCTCACAATCTTGTAATGATTGATTTTCACGACCACTCTTTTTCCACTTGGAGCTAAAAAGAAATGTCGAATATAGTGTCGCTCGCAAGGGTTTACTACGTAATTATCTGAGGATTTGGAGGATTCACGATCTGACGGATGAAACGTGAAACACCTGGAAGCTAAAAATCTGCGTTAGAGGTTTTCTCAAGAAAAGGCCGCCCATGGGGAGAGCGAGACAAGTGTTCGCCACTGCTCCCAGCCCCCCAGACTTGCAACAGGCTGGTTAAACTGTACTATTCACTTCCTACTTTGTCGCTCCATGACAAAATGTGACCCCAACATCGAGTTTTACCCCTAAGTTGAAATGGTAGACTGAAGCAGGCCGTCCATTTGCACGTGATCCTTTCGCGATTCGAAACGGACACGGATCACGCACGGATACGTGTAAATGGATGACGCCAAGTACAACTCTCATAATTATGTACGATTTTTTACGCACACGATCATGAAGTAGCCATTTGTCACCCTTCCGCCAATTAAATGGTGAAGCTGGACATAATGTTCTCGTATCCGCTCACGTTGTTAAATATGTATTTTGATAGTCATTGGTTTGCGCTCCCTGTCCCTTTTCTTTAGATTGTGGATAAAAATCTTACTTGGGACACGTACTGCGTACACTACCCGTTACTATCTCAGTATCTCGGAGCCGTATATACTGGTTTGCAACATAGATACATTTTCGTGGATAAGGTCAAATTTTGCGTCCCAAATACTTTACACACAATTAAAAAAAATGAGACATAGACGTCAAAAAGTTACAGTCAAGTTCCGTTTTAAACCATTCTTATTGAGAAACATATTTCTGTGATGCAGATTGTTATAACTGCCCAGCCTGACTTATTTTTCTGTGTCATTACACATGTTACAGGAAGAGCCGATGATCAAGTCCAATGCCGTTGCCACATTGAGCAGTTTCTGTGAGTGGCAACACAGGAGAAACCCAGCCACAGATGACCACCCGGAGCACTACGACAACGCCATACTCCTCACAAGGTCATAATGGTATTTCAATATATACGTTTTATAAACCCTTAGAGCGCCGAATTAAATTAGTTAAATTTTCACCCACTTGAAGTTGTGGGTCGCTACCGCGACCCTTCACTTCAAGTGGGTGAAAATTGTGCATGTGTGTTTAATTTGCGACCAAAGATTTGCATAAATTGATGTTTAAACACCCATGTCATCCCCAATTACTGTCATTTGATTGGCTAATAAAACGGATTATAGACGACTATAGTCGTTAGCGGTGAAAGGGTTAGGTAAATTAATATCTTTTTAAAAACTTTCACTTTCAAGACGAAGACTGACTTTTTTACAATTAATAAGGTGTTGAGAGTAGGCCTTTATTGTTTACCGATTCTTACGGTGTCACTATAATTTAAAGGCCTTGTCAACTTCCCGCGAGGTAAAGCGCCACCTGATGAATAACTGTGAACATAAAGGTGATTAAATTACCTACACGGACCATTTAAATACGGTGTATACAAGATTGACAGCGATTCTCACCGGCGATTCTTAAGAATCCGCGCCGCGTGAAGCTGATCCTACAACATTTATTATGTTCACGAAGAGTCTTGGACTCCTATTTTGAGAATTGTAGTGTAGCTGTTAACCCTCAACCCTTAAAGCGCTGAATGTTTTTTTATATAAACCATGGGGGACAAAGGGTTATTTTCAATTTGAAATCATCATAAATGTCTTAGTTAGTCTTTCTGATTCATTTGAATACCTATGTTATGGGTCTACAACCATTAGATATATTTTTACTTTGACAGTGCGGGGATCGACTTTAGACGTCAGAATCTGACGTCTACAGACGTCAGATTCTGATGTCTAAAGTCTATCCCCGTGCTGTCAGGGTTAAACCGCTAAATTAAATAATTTACTTCTTCATCCACTTAAAGTTGTGTCTCGCCACCGCTATCCTCACCTTCAAGTGGGTACAAATTAAGACCAAAGATCTGCAAATCTTGATGTCTAAACACTCATTTGGTTATCGTAGGCTTATGATTGGTCGAGATGGCCATCTCGACCAATCATAAGCCTACGATATATCGTAACTTGTACGAGAATACGGCCCCAGACTAAAGTCTATCCCCGCACTGTAAAGAGTAAACATATTTCTAATAGCCGTAGACCCATAACATAGGTATTCAAATGAATCAGAAAGAGCCAACTAAGACGAATATGATGATTCGAGATTGACAAAAACCCTTTGATCTCCATTGTTTTTACAAGAATATTTCAGCGCTTTAAGGGTTAAAAACGACTATAGTCGCGCTTAGCTCTTTAAAGGTTGACCTAAGTACCTTCTGTGTGTTTGTGTCGGACAATGGTAGACAAGATTACCTCGTCCGGTGACCTTGACGTTTTAGTTGTTTCAGTGCGAAGCACTGGTGATGTGGTGGGATAAACTGTTTGACATTGGCAGGATATCGAACTCTGCTCCTCTCGATATGTTTTTCTCTAGATACACTAGGTACAAGTTCCTCAGCCGAGCCAAAAAAGTTGACTTCACTGCCCTTATTTACATCGTAGTGACAGCAGGGAATTGCCAAGTGCAAGTAGTGAAGTAGACCTTACCGAAAAAGATGATACCTTGGGAAACAGCGAAATTCTTGGCATTTTTTCCAGAAATGCAGTATATGTTCTGTTTTCTGTTGGAATGCCAAGAATGAACCTGAGAGTTCTCTTCTGTGTTGTTGTCTACTGCAAGCTGTTAGTGAAGTGTACATTTTGGTTTTTATATATTGCGAAAAAAAATCTAGGCACCATGAAAATATTTTATCAGCAAGCTAGTGCGGTCTGTAATCAAGCATTTGTTCTTTTCATTTCTAAACATTGCGAGACCAAAGGGTTAACTTGCTTTGCATTCAGATATATACTCTCTCATCATTGCGATTTGACAGACGACATGTTTAAATTTGTGAAATGTCACCATTATTATTATACAAATAAATTACAAGGGTGACTAACACGTCGGCGTGTTAAAGGAAAAAGTTCCCAAAATATCTTTATTTGATTTAGTACACGTGGTCAGCCATGTCAGACAATGACCTGATAATATTTTGGCACAAATAATTTCAAAATCGCCGTCATTTTAATTTCGCGGATTTGTATGTATCTTCTCGAAAAGAATGCATATATCTGGATTAAGAATATAAAACTAAATGTAAGGTCACATTTAAAGATAACCCATCCCAATTTTACGGAAAAAGTACAAAATGGCTGGCTGGCAAATAATAAGAAACATTGCATGTTAGCGAAAGCATAACTCTAAAATATATCTGTTGTACAAGGATAACACATGAAATATTTTACAAAATTAAAATTAAAAATAGTTTATTAGTGGCCATGTTTTAAATTTCGCTTATGTCTCTAAACCTCTTTCTCTAAACCTTGCATGATGATAAGGTATTATCATTAAATAAACTATCCTTTGTTACATAACCTGTACTACACAATGTTAACCCATGACAAACTTTGGATTTATATTCAAGCCCAAATGGCCGATTGGCATTGATCAGCAGATAGGTTGCTTTTGTGTATTTTTTTCGTAAAAACCATACCTAACCAGGAAATAGTGAAATACTACGTATTTCTGATCTGCTGTGCCACTTTTTTAATTGCACAAAGCTTGATTTCTATGAAAGACTAAGAACAATAGTTTTCTGTTGCTGCTGGCCTTAATGATACGTAACGTATGACTTTGTTGTATGTTGTTTCGTTCCTGATGTTCAAGTTGTTTTAACAGCTCAACACTCCGATAAACAACAATGCACAATGTACACAGAGTCAGACACTTGGAAAGTTACATGCCCTGTGCCATCTTCACATTGTTCTCGTGCCTTTACACAGATGTTAGCGTTAAGTTTGATTAAGTTTACAACAAGCATCTCGTGCTTATGCGATGGGTAAATTATACTATAGATTAACCAAATAAATTGGGTAATCTATGATGATAATGAGTCAAGGGAGCATAGACAGGAAGATGATTCTACCACACTACACAATTTAATGTAGATTAGGTTTCACATTTCGCATTCGGACGGCGTTCGTATTTATAATAATTATTATATTCCTCCATTATTTACCCCTTTCAGCGCGGGGACCGTCCTGAGACGTCAGTATCTGACGTCTACAGATGTCAGGTTCTGACATCTGAAGAATTAATAAAATAAAATATGTATGCGGAAAGAGCTAACTAACACATTTATGATGATCTGAAATTTAAAAAAGCCCGTTGGTTCCCATGGTTCATACAAAATATTTCAGCGTTGTAAGGGTTAATATCTAACTGTCACATTAAAAAATACATCACATGCTAGTAATTATTCGGAAACCACATAATTTGTTTGCATTTCACGGGGTCCTGAGGTACAGTGATGACGGCAAATGTAATGTTATCACGTGCTATAAAAATAAGGGAACTTTTATCTTGGGAGCACTTAACCAACGTAGATTTTTTTGTACCAAATGATGTGTGATCATCACCCAGGAAACACAAGACGTTTAAACAATGATGGCTTAATGTTGTGCCAGCGTCGGAGACGGTGGCACAACATTAAGCCATCATTGTTTCAACGTCTTGTGTTTGCTGGGCAGCCATGTTGCTGAACATACACATATTGCTGTCTCACTTATATCATGACATATCTGGAAACACCAGATATAGATTGGGTGAGTTTAAAAGGCCTAATATTTACGCGAAATTGGTTCAACGTTTTGTCTTTGTCCTATGTCGTTCCTATTGTGTGGATATAGAAGTGTGTATGACCATGTACATAGTTGAGGTCTATATTTTCGTAATGAAGTAGTAAACAAGGTGTAATTTAAATTGTTATCACATCAGTGTTTATTAAAATGTGTTTTAGAGTAAAACGTGTTTATAAATGCACAGGCCTAACATTTAAAATACATCCACTTTTTTCAACCTTCTTCAAGCGGGTCGTGATGGTAAATTCTTAATTTCAGATTCCGTACATTAACTATCTTTTATAATCAACTAAATACAAACAACATAACTGTATTTTACTTGACCATCGTACGGCTGAAATGATGTCTCACTTTGAAGAAACAGTTAACTTTGATTATTTCGTCCTACGTTGATGGACTCTCCCCTCTCAATTATGAAGACAAACGTCACAGACTGGGGACTGTGAATATACAGTTCCTGTCCTGACCATTTTTGTTGTGGCTTAACGCGCTTTTATTATCATCAGCATTATGATGCAAAGCATAATGGCGACGATTAATTGTCCTCAAATGATCTACAGATAACGAGAAAATGTATAGACCTGATTAGCTACACTGCCTTGTGCTGTATGATAATGTGCCCACTGCACAACCTTAATAGCCTTGCTCCTGAAGCTATCAAAGACCACAGAGAGTGTAAATGGTCATGTGTTTACAAGCGGCTGGGTGCATCTGGTGAAGGTGGTATACCAGGGGACACCTGACATCCACCCAATGTTGCCTTAATACTGGGCCACCGTCCACGACGCTGGCCCAACATTAAACCAATATTGAGCTAACATGTGGTGGAGATTGTATCCCAGCATGAACTAGACATCGACCCAATGTTGTATCAATGCTGGTCGACCGTCTACGACGCTGGCCCAGCATTGAGTCTACATTGGGTAAAAGTCTCGTGAATACTAAAACACGATACACTGGAACAATGTTGTTTCAATTGTGGCCCAACGTCTCCGACGCTGATCCAACTATAAAACAACATTGTTTCAATGTATCGTGTTTGCTGGGAGAAGGGCGGTCATTGTGGCTGATCAGAACAGATCGGTAAACCACAAGTACAGACCCACAGCAGACGACCACACAATACGTCAACACCACGGAGAATTGTCACCTCCCTCAGACACCAATCAGGATCCGTGTTCTCCAAGCCGGCCTGCACCTCGGCGTCTGATTGGTTGATATGCCAATCTTGACCAATCAGACGCGCGTGGTCCTTGGTGAAAACCAGTCCAGCTTGTAATCCCTCCTATGCCAACACGGTAATCAAGATGCTGCTTCAGGCACCGACTGCAGAACTAATAGCAACAAATCACAGTGTTTCTCTGTTTAGCTACCTTTTCCCTAAGAACTATTTCAAAAATGGTTTTGTTGACTCAACTTGACACATTACTGCACTTCATTCACTATCAGCAGAGACTCGCCAATCGTTGCTCCTATGAATCTCTTGCGAGCTTCGTCAACATAATAAATTATAATTTTGATATGGTACTTTATGCTGAAAAGAATTTGTGTTTGGGATCAAACAAGACAATATACTCAAACAAGCAGAGTCAAGCGCAATCAGAGGCTAGATGGTCCATAACATCATCTTTTAGATGAAGGAATCTACATGATAAATCTGGTGATAAATCATGTACATGATTATAGGAAGGAATATTTATGCGGATACATCATAAAGTCAACTGCTATAAATAATAAATCATTTCGGTGCTTGCTTTTTTATAAGAATGCACTGTAAAGTTCCAGATATATTATACAGCTATAAAAACTACCTAATCCATGTACTGATTCATATAATATCTTTGTACATGTATGTGTTATTTTATAAAACTTTATGAAACAGTTCTTGTAAAAAACAAAGTTCCATGCAAGTCCTTTTTGAAAATTATTCACTTTTTTCTCAGCACCCCACTTTTCTTTGAAATAACCATTTTTCTACGTGTCTCGACTTTTGATTTATCTGATATGTTTATGGTTGCTACATTGTGAGCCATGCCACTCACTGCATGTCATCAGCTGAGGGGACGGGTCAACTGTTATTTGTTTAAACGCCACAACACCATCAACACTTTCACAATCCGCACACAAGATGTGACGTCCTCAAGAGGCTGACAGATGACATTTTCTTGTCCCAGTGATGTGCTGTGATTCCTGGTTGTTTCATCCACTCAGCCGGGGGACGTATATGGATAAGGTACGTCACTGCTAGAGACAGATTTCCAGATAAAAACAAAGAGGCCCCCATACACCGTAGTTAGTGGATAGCATTGGTCCAACGCTGCTTCTATATTGTACCATCATCTGGGACGTTGGCATCGTGGGAATTTATCGTTTGAAACATTTGATCGTAGTGGGCACCTGCATAATTTTTCACTGGAGGTGTCTTGGCCCAGTTTAGTCTTTATCATATTTAAAGGCCGAGATCCGCTCTTCGCAGTTTCCGAGGTGGCACATAATAAAGTTGACATAGGCCTATTATATAAAATTAAATTCTGATAAATCGACCACTTTGAAACTTTCAATAAATATATAATACAGGGGCCTATATAATTTAATATGACAGACTTAGTATTTATATATAACGTTGAGTCGACTTTTCTAATGTTGATCTAACTTTGGCGGTGGTATTCTCTCTGGACAGTGTCATCTTGTCACTCAATTCGAGTTCACCTATATACACCGTCCGTGAATATAAATTACTCAACACGATGATAATACGAGAGCCTCAGACATTCTGACTCCATGTATTTTTATTCAGAATTTGCAGCAAAATATTTACAGTTTTTACAGATCTATCATTTCTCTTTTTATTATTACAAACGCACGATAACCTAAGACAGCCTAGTGGTCATATCTTGGTCGTGAGTATTTGTTTCGATTTTTTAGTCGAGTCGTTCACCCAATGTCGTATTAATGCTGGCCCACCGTCTTCGACGCTGTCCCAGCATTAATACGACATTGGGTGAACGTCTCGAGTCACGTCGTGGCTCCCGTCATAACACATACTTCACTAAGCTAATAACATATATATACCAGTTACTTTTTCACCATGAGACGATATGCAGCATGGAGCTTTCTCACAAAATTTGAGCGTGTTTGACAGGATACAGGCTTTCTACGGTTGACACTTTTTTCAAGATTGTCACTTAGAGACCTGATACGGAGCGAACTACATGTATGTATGTACGAAGATTTTCCTTGTCCCACGTTCATCAACCCAAATGTGCTGTCCGAACAAGTTTGACTGCTTTATACATGTGCATGTATACAGTTGTACTGCTTTATGCATGTGTATACATAGACATGACAGAGTTACTTCGCAACGGTAACCATGCACACCAAAGAAGCTAATGTTAAAATGTTCTTTCGAACGAATTTTGTGATTTGTTGTGGTTTATAATACTGGTATTTTAATAACAAATGACATTTGTATAATAAAAATCTCAGAGTCTTCAAAATTAAAGGGAAGCTAAATCAGGTCATAGAAAGTTCGATGTGTATTTATCAGACAGAGAGTTACAAATAAGTATTTATTACAGAATAAACAATCTGTAGAGGGGTGGGATGTATAGGCAAGTATAGTTACTAAATCTATGGTTACTAAGATAGTAGTCTACGCCGCTAAAGCCAAAAGGCAGCATCTTATCTGTTTACTTTACCTTATGCTAAGGATGTTATATGGTCTATATAACCTCCTTGCTTGTACAGTGAGCAGATACTGCCTTTTTGCTTTGTACGGCAGAACGATCGTTAAAATCGTTTTAGTTGTGGTTGCCAAGGATGCAAAAAATATATAATAAAAGTGATTGCTGGTTCCCCTCAGATACTCATGCGGATTATCTGCTCCTATTTTTGACGACCTATCTAATTCGCAGAAATCAGGTGATTAAACAGGGCATTGGTTCTCTCACAGTAATCAACTGGTAGTGGGCCAGCGTTGTCTAAATATTGTTTCAACGTCTTGTACCCTGATCCAACACTGCCCCGATGCGAGTAGGCCTACAAATGATGTGTCTGTGTTTGCGTGTTCCCATAAAAGTCATCATAAAATAAGTTTATGAACTAAACTGCCACTATCTATAACGGTGCTGTTGTTTCTGGTAAAAAACGACTACCATTTCTATTGTATTGATTTCGCCGTGTTGATATTTTTGTAAATGTTCTAGATATAGTACAACTTTAACATACACATGCTCGGGTAGCATGATATAATGGCATGTTGATGATACACCAGATAGCGCTAAAATAGTTGTGGTTAGTGACTGGGTCAGTGAGATTACGAAAACCACAGGCAGCGTGTTTTAAAGCAAAAAAACGCCAAAACAAAGCCATGTCAAACATGGTTAAATTAACTGCAAAATACTATGATTCTTAAAAGCTTTAGGAATGTTAGTGTACACTAATACTCATACAGACAAGTTTTTTTTTCTGAATAGTGTTTTTACTCCTGTTTGCATTTTTGCAAAGTATTTTGTAATTTCTGCACTAAATTATAAACAATGTTATTCAGAAATAGCCTTTGTTTTAGTTTGTAACCTTGTATTTGTGAACTTTAAATGCATTAGCGAATGGTACTGTGCATTATAAAAAACCCTCCTGAAACTGTCTATTATATATGTCAATCAGAGGCGTTCCCTGTTACCTCTGCTCAGCAGCAGTGCTAATACAATTCACCCTTGGCTAGGCTGAAATTTCCCTGACCGTAGATGCTTCGGCACTACATCGCACCTTTTGCACTGGCTATGATGTTAATTTTCCCTAAATAATGTTACCCTGAGAACTAGACCCAAGGATACTGGAGCCTTCAGTCTCTCCTTGAATGCAGAAAACAGGTAATAGTTATTCCAGCCAGGGTATGTTCTTGGGGAGAGTTCCAGCCATGGTATGTTCATGAGGAGAGCCCCAGGGACAGCTTGTTAAATAGAGTATCTGCTCTTGAAAAAAACACTAATAAGAAAAAACCCAAGAGAGCATCGCCCCTCCAAGGCTGCGATTTCCCCTAAACAGTCATTAGCCGTTTTTGTTTCTACCGAAATGTAATCAAAGTAGGATGCCCTGGCATGACCTTGACCCTTGCTAAATTATATCATAACGTTCAAGCATACACACGATATTATAAAAACCTTATCTTTTTTGAAACTCTCACAATAGATGTAAATATTTCCCTTTGACATTTTCATGTATTCATCAACAACATTTTAATATAATATATAGCCTATGATTTTACGTTGGAAACTTTTGGTTTGTAATATTGTGCACAATAAGTAACTAGCTAGTATAGTGCGATTACTAATCCCTAATGTAAGATTTGCCTGAAGAAGTTGTGACAACGAAAGCGCAACGCAATGGAAAGAAGCTACACACGTCTTCTCAACTTCAAATGTTGCATATATAATTCGTCCCCTTGGATATGAAAGGGTGTATCTGCCACTTAACAAAGTGGAAGATACACCCTTTCATATCCAAGGAGACGAATTATAGGAAATAACTGGGAATAGACGAGGTTAATCTGGTTGTGACATGAAGCATTTAACGAACCTCGCGATGAAATCATCTAAGACGAGTGATATGTATGTTTTGCCTCACTGATGACGTTGAAGACATGTCGTCTCATTGGATATGAAAGGGTGTATCTGCCACTTCACGAAGTGGCAGATACACCATTCCATATTCAAGGGGGCGATGTACTTTTTCAAAGATACTAGTGGAGTATCGGCAGCTGGTGGTGTTCAGTTTGCACTTTTTGAGTGGTTGGATGATGTCGCTAAGTAGGTTACCGTCTATCAATCCGCACCATTGTGTTTCGGCATCTGTTTGTACAGAGCAGTGGAAAAACTACAAAGAAATCATCGCAACGCTTTGCCTCCAATGTGAAAACAACAGTTCACTATTTTCCCTCCCAAAAAAGAGTAATCATTTTGCAAATAAGGAACTTCGTTGAATGATAACTAACAATTGATAGTAATAACAAGGCATTCATCATGACAAGTATACAGCATCAACCCTTTTAGCGCGGGGACCGTATTAAGACGTCAGAATCTGACGTCTATAGACGTCAGATTCTGACGTCTAAATACGGTGCCGCACTGAAAGAATTAAAAAAAATACAATGCTTGTAGACCCATAACATAGGTATTAAAATGAAGCCGAAAGAGTTACCCAAGATATTTAATGATAATTTCAAATAGAAAATAACCCTTTCGCCTCCATGGTTTATACAAAAATGTTTCAGGGTTGTAAGGGTTAACAGATCATCAATAATATTGTGTGACAGTGTTTGGTGTCCCTGAACCCATCTGTAATCCGAGGAGTGCTCGACGCTGGCCCAACATCTACACAGTATTGTGGTAAACGTGCTGGTGAGGGAGCACTATTTTTATATTTAGATATCACCAGGCGACAGACTGTCAGATCCTTTACTCATAGCACCATTATGTGGCTTTGGTCTGCGCACACATATTTTTCATGTAAACACATCTTCTACTAAGCCTGTCGTCTAGACATAAAGGTCATGGAGTTCAGAGATGATATTAAACTTTTTGTTGCGAGTTTATAACTGGGGATATTGGCACCATATTGTATGTCGGGTGGTCGGGCAGCTTATCATAGGTGGCCTATTACTGGGCAGATTACAACCATATACCACAATAGTAACCCTTAAAGTCCTGAAATATTGTTTGTAAAAACCAAGAGACCAAAAGGATATTTCAATTTGAAATTAACATAAATGACTTAGGTCCGCTTTATTTGCATACCCATGTCACGGGACTACGGGCATTATAAATTTTGTAATTCTTTCAGTGCGAGGATCGTCTTCAGACGTCAGAATCTGACGTCTGTATATGCACAGCAACGATGACAAATATCCGGCCCGACCGGGATTCAGACCTGGTACCTCCAGGTTACAAGCCTTAATCGTTACGAATGAGCCATCGTGGCCAGCTGTTAGAAAGTAAGAGGATGTTGACCTTTTTAACACGCTCTATTTGAAACAGCTGAAAAAATGTGTGAAAACACCACCCAGTGTCCACATTTTATAACTGTTGAGTGATTGATGATGTGAGATGAAACAAGTTGCCTCTTCCCAGCAAACACAAAGCATTTGTAGAACATCTATACAACGTCGGCCCAACGTCTTCGACGTTGGTCCAACATTGTGTAAATGTAATACAAATGTTTTGTGTTTGCTGGGTTTATACGTACACGTCCTTCAGATAAATAATATTATATAATCATGTTTAGAATGACGCATCTCTACGCATGTTCAGAATGGAATTGAAGACAGAGGATTGGGCATACCCCAGCAAACACGTTTGTACAACGTCGGCCCATTGGCCAGCGTATTCGACGTTGGTCCAACATTGGCACAAATGTTATGCAAATGTTTTTATGTGATAAGCAAGATAACGATGTACTTCTTGTTATTATCTTGATAATAAGCCAGGAATTTTTGTAAAGCGTATAGATAACTATTGACTTGTAATATATGAGATCAGACATTTTTTACCACTCCTCGACCATCTAATGGTTGTTGTTGTTGTCACCAGCGTCGATATATAGTTCATTCGTGTTAGGCAGGCCTTCATTCATTCATTCATTCATTCATAGCTATCGTTTGTCATTTGACAGGTCCGGGTTCGAATATATTTCACAGACAATAGATAGATAGATATTTATTGACGACGGAACATATCTATAGATATAATATTTATATTGGCAATCATAACATGTATTATTTAATTTGACAATCATTTTGACTGTAGAATAATTCGTCCCCTTAGATATGAAATGGTGCATCTGCCACTTTACAAAGTGGCAGATACACCCTTTCATATCTAAGGGGACGAATTAAGCAGCCCTTGTCTGAGGCGGGCTGCTTACTGTATTTCACACTGTTTGTCACTGCCGCCGCCACAGTATATTTGTTTTCTAATTTCAGCATGCATTTAACAAGAACGCGATAGACTCTTGCTTCTTTATATTCCATAGGTTATGTCATTACATACCAGTGTAATCTGTTTGATGACAATTTGATCCCCAGATAATCAACCCTTTGAAATACTAGGGCGATTACCGAAGAAATGCTCGCCAGCACCAGCAACATTATCTTTATTTCATTTGGTATATACATGCTCAGCAATGTCAGGCAATGGCCTGATTAATTTTTGGGAGTAAACAATTTCAAAACGGTCATTAAGCGGTCATTTTGATTTTTGTTGAATTTTGAGATATTTACATAAATCTAAAAAACTATACAAAAGAAATCTACCATGAAGATAAAATAAAATGTAAGGCTAAGTAAACTGAACTGCTTTACATTACCTGTGTTACACAATGCCATTTAAATATTTCAAATCTTTTACCGGCCAACTGCCGGTGAAAGAGGGCTGCTTTCGGGTTTGTTTCCGAACTAGCGTAGTTAAAGGATGCTGCACACAACGTTTGCCTTTGACAACTGTGAAAAATACAGGACGATGTCTTATCATAATGAATATGTCAATATGTTATTTAAAGGCAGTGGCTAATCGTACGTGATTCTTTACAATGTAACTATCTAAAAGTATATATCAGTGTCATTGAAAATCAAAATAACTGACCTGACACCAGCAAACACAAAATATTTGTATAACATCTGTACAAGGTCGGCCCAACGTCTTCGACGCTGGTCCAACATTGTACAAATGTTATACAAATGTTCTGTGTTTTTGGGACACTGTAAATCTCAAACAGGGTAAGAGGTCATGATTATATACTATGGACTAAAATATATTTGAGCCTTATGCATACAGAGAGAGAGGGGGCGTAGAGAGGGACATGGCGCAATGGTTAGAGCTTTGCCAATGTCGCTGTCTGCCGTGCGGTTTCGAATTCCGCTTGGTGCAGGATTTTCAGAGAAATATCATGTTTCTCCCCTCTCAATATTGGGACATTGTTTCGATGTTGTGTCCTTGGGCAAGGCACTTAACCCTCAAATGCTTCACTTGACTCAGGTGAAAATTAGTACCTAGTAGGATAATAATATATATTATGTCCCCCTCTCCCTTCAACGTTTGGGCACCGCTCAGGGGCACCGCTGTTTAGATAGTGTGTCCTGGGACAACACACTTCACCCTCATGTGTCTCACTTCACTCGGGTGTAAATGAGTATACCTTATAGGACCAAAGAGGATATATTCTCAGAGATGTGTACGATAATTTGTATCCTTGTATATGAAAGGGTGTATCTGCCACCTCACAAAGCAGAAAATACACCCTTTCATATCCAAGGTGACGAAGTTACTAGCGCCGAAATGGTTGCTCTTGTGTGTACATAATGGTGAGCAGTTGAATATTGCGCAACACTGCACGCTGCATGGGATGACATGCAGCATGAGGTTAATTCTTATGGGGCTGTCTGGTGGCAGCAGATCTCTCTGCTGGTATGTAACGTGCTGATGGTGCCTGGCACATGGTACTCTGAACCACCGGTCGTCCTAATATCTCTCCTCCTGCACTTCACACCCTGCATCCCCCAGCAAACACGAGACAAGAATCCGATGCTGGATCAATGTTGGTCCAGCGTCTGCGACGCTGGCCCAACATTCATCCAACATCGGATTATTGTCTCGTGTTTGCTGGGATATATGTCATGTAATGTCTGTGAGATTCACACCTCCCGGGGGTGCTTCTTGTATGTGTTGTCGTGCTCTACCAAAATAGTGCCTCCATTTGCATGTAGGCCTATGTTTAATATATTTAATATCTGAACTCGTTAATTTGATCTACGGGACGTATTTGTCTTCAGAGACGATTGTTTTCCTTATATGATAAAAAATAAAGACTTGAAACTAAATAATGAATGGTTGGAAACATTTTAAATTATATCTTTCGATCGGAATATCCACTCCATTGCATTCAATGTCACTCTTGTTACATAATAAACAAATAGTGTGTGGCACAGATCTGCCCTGCTAACCTTTGCGTTTTAGATCATTATGATGTCATTTGCTGTCATTTGATTTAAAAGAAAAACATATGTGAACTTAAAATAACTGACTGTCCCCTGCATGGCTTGATTTGTTTACAGTTTGTGTCTATCACAAAGTATTTTATTATTAAGTGGAAGGTAATTTCGGCTTGACGCCTGATCAATGACGCACAGTGTCACCTTGGTATTAAAGGGTTGTATCCGCCACTTTAGAAAGTGGAGTGTACAACCCTTTAACCCCGATCCTGCTGATCACGACTATGCTCGTTTCTTAATCTCTTTTATTAGTCGACTGTCAGCAAACACGACACATCTACCCAATGTTTGACCAATGTTGGGCCAACGTCGGAGCTGTTATTGGGAATGAAATGTGTGTCTAAACATCAAGATTTGCAAATTTTGTGCTCAAGTTAAACAAATATGAATAATTTTCAGCCACTTGACGTTGTGGGTCGCGGCAGCGACTCTCAACTTCAACTATTAATCCTATAGATGCCACATATATATCTCGTATCTCGTCTGTATATAGTCCGAGTAACTACATTCGTCTCATCATTGTTTTTGTGAATGTTGGTACTACATTTTTTTTCATACTCGTCTTGGTGTTAGTGAGTACATGCAATACTTCACCGATGTTTTCGATTCGTTTTTTCCATTTCAAGTTTTTTCGCCTCTACCGCTTTTATCACCTCGCAAAGCGATCTGAGCAAATCTGGTTAAGCTATACGTTCAAATTGATGGTCATAAACTCGGGCTTATAAAAATGTTAAACAATAAGTATCATTCTGCATACTGCATCGTCACAATCTAATGTATTATGATACTGTCTACTTTCTGTAACAAATAAATTATAATGTGTTTTATTTATTTTGCAGGCAGGATCTATGTCGAGCATCAAACAGGTGCGACACATTAGGTACGTCTCTTTATTCTTATTCTCAAAGTCATTATCATTCTTTTTCATATGGAAAGAATCACTTAATTACAGGTGTTTATCGCCGTTTCATCACGAGGAAATCACATTATTCAGCTAAGTTCTCACAGATTTATATATATCCTTCTGACAAGTCATTTTGCAAGATTTACAAGGTCACAAGGTCACAGGCAAAATCTGTTAATGTCAGTCTGTTTTGTGATGTCTAGCTTTCTGGCTCGGTGCCAGCTATGACAGCAAAATTAGCGATAGCATCAATCCGTAACATAATTTGTAACCCCACTAATACGACAGAGGTTTTTGGCAATATATCTCTTAGACAGTTACCAAACTTATTTATTGAAGTGAATAATTAAGGAGCACTCGTCGGAGGCGGGCTGCTTACTACAATACATTCAACACGGGCCACCACTTCCGCCGCTGCAGTTATTGTTTTCTAAGGGCGGGGGCCCTAGGGTAGTGGTTAGCACCGCTGCCTTTCACGCCAGAGCTCGGTGTTTGGTTCCCGGTCTCGGCGGTTTGAAAGAAAGAAAAAATGTTTCTTCCCCATCCACGTGTGAAAGTCAGTATTGTGGGGAGCTTCCGTGACCGAGAGGTAGCGTGCTCGGCCTCAGACCGCCAGGGCTCGAATTTTGAATTCTGTTTCTGGAGGACAGTGTCATCTCAATCATCTCACCATCCTCAGAAGGTTCTCCTGGCCCAGTTTAGCCTATATGTGCACAAAGGTGGCCTAAAGCCCGATTCATTTCATTTATTTATTGTTTTCTAAATAACAGCAAAGTTATGTAGGCTACTCCTGTTTTTATATCTAACATGTCAAGCCTACCGCTGGGGAATTTGTTTTGTCATATTTTGATCCCAAAATAATCAACCCGTTAGTTACTAGGGCGACTAAATGTAACCGAGCTGGTTTCTGATAGGGCCTATGCAGGTTCAAGGCAACACATTAGAGTAGGTTGACGTTCAGCTTTATTACGACAACAACAAAGCACCTGTCAGTGTAAAAAAATACAATAGGCATATTTAGTTTAATATAACTGTCACTCCTTTCAATCGCAATTACAGCAAATCGAAATAAATGATTTAATTAAATTCCAAAATTATATCCGTACAATTATATTGGGATCTTGGCGAGCAGAAGGATGAACATTCTCAATTCACCCCTGTCATAAACAGCTAGGGCTAGCGCCACCGTGGGCCTGTAACACGTAATGTGGGCTACCCATAAAAGGTCACCAGAATCATGCATATATCATGCATGAATGCCGTCTACTATGTGATGTCTACTGTCTGCCACAAGCCGTATTCTGTGCAGTCCTATATGAAATCCTAGCTTAACGAACAAATGGTCGTTATCGGAAACCTTTCCAACAAAGTTTGCTTTAATTTGATACACATGTTCAGCAATGGCAGGCAATGACCTTAACTGTTGCATTGGGAACAAAAAAATAAACAAAGTGTGATTTTTGCAAAATATTGAGATATTGACGTGTCTCGAATATAATGCAAAATAGCAGGACCGTGAATATATTAAAACAAAAAGTGAGGCATCACACAAGGATAAACCCTAACAAATTTCGCTCGAATAAAAATAGCCGACTGGCGGCCTAATTAAAACGATGGTTAGTTTAATCATAGATTAATAACCATATGGTTAATCTATGGTTTAATCCACAAAAAAGTCCATGTGCTCGACAGTGGTAATAGTGATTAACTACATGTACCCAAATTACGGTTTATAATGTCGCTCTGTATTTGCTGTCACTGTGCTCAGAGTGATGTCTGTCGAGGAGAGATAGACCTAACCTGTGCAACAGTCCTCTCATGGCTTTTCACTGACAGTCTAAATTTACGCTGGAGACGGATTTTCTGTCTAAGATAGACATGGTTAGGCATAGTTACTCACCCGGTGGCGCTTATACTCGTTTGTACATTCAATGTATACTATGTTTATGTACCAAGATTACGAAATACAGATTATTATTATTGCTTCAACACAACTTTGACGCATTCCAGTAATTAGCCCATTGTTGTTTCAATGTTGGTCCAGCGCTGCAGGCGGTGTGCGAATATTGAAACAACATTGGATCAACTCCTAATATTTGCTGGGATGTGAAACATGATCAACTTAATTGTTAATTTTGCAATCTCCTTCAACTGTTTCGGCGATGTACAGATAGTGATCTGCGAGCCAAATTATTGTATATCACATAAAGCTATTACCGTCTAATGTATTTGAAAATGAAACATTCCCGGGCTCATCCTTGGTTATGTTAGAAATAAGATCATAGATGAAAAACACTCCTCAATAGATTTTTTTTTATTCCGCCCTCAATTTATGCGGTGATCATATCTTTTGTGTGGAAAAAACGCAGCTTATATCAACAGGCTATAAGATCCGATACCTTTTTCACACAGCCATGTGAAATCAAATCGTCTCCTTGGATATGAGACGGTGTATCTGCCACTTGTAAAGATACACCCTTTCATATCCTAGGGGACGAAATATCTGCAGTCTTTTTAGATCTAGTTTTTATTCTCCTTCAGTCTATATTCTCAACTTGGATCCATATTTTTTTCGACATCCAGCCTTGATTGCCCTTCTGTCTGAGATGCTTATTTTCACCTTGATATGCTTCAGGTCTGGCTGAGATAGGCACAATCTGTGACATCAGAAAGAGCTGCTCTATCGTAGAGGACAACGGGCTGAGTGCGGCGTTCACTATTGCGCACGAAGTTGGTCATGTGTAAGTATATATTTCGGCCCCTTGGATATGAAAGGGTGTATGTGTCACTTTGTTAAGTGGTAGATACACTCTTTCATATCCGAGGGGACGATTGTATCTATTATATTAACAGAGACGATATTTTATTCTCATTTAATTACTTTCCGACCACTTCCCACGATAGGTAACTTGCTCAATTCTAGTGAAAGTTTGGTGACACCCAGAGCTGGCGTAGTCTCCTGGTGATTTATTTAGATCGTCTGATTTTGCTTTCTTCACTCAACACTTGTTGTCGACATTTCCATTTTTCTATGATATGCATATCGTTTCACATTTCAGTAGCAAAACATTTATGTAATCTATAACCGCAGACTCGAGTATGCCTAAAAATCACTATAGCTCACCATCATCGGTTGACGTTTTATGTCACACAAGTTGTGAACGTTTCCACTGTGATAAAAAAACACTGAAGTCTTATTTTTAAAGTAAATAAATTTAACAGTGATTTTTCTGGTGATTTTTTTTGGTTGGTTTGCGATACTTATATGAGATTATCACTAGAAAATAATACCTTGAAACCATGAAAATAAAACTGCAAACTGTCACCCCTGAGAAGTTGACGCTGTTATCACTGTCTAATCTGATATTTCACCACTTTGCAGATTCAATCTGCGACACGACGACACCCAGCAATGCAAAGATATTAATCTGAAACCCGAGGTGAAGAAAGTAATGGCGTCCACCCTGGACACCAGCGCCGAGCCGTGGTCCTGGTCCAACTGTAGCCGTGTTATGATCACAGAGTTCATGGAGTAAGTAGCACGTCTTCTGCTTCAACTATTAACCCTTTAAGTACAATTATAGTCGTTTTTAATCCACGTTATTAACCCTTATCAGGCTAAGTTAATTTCAATTTTCACCCACTTGAGGTTGTGTCTCGCTACCGCGATCCACAACCAAGTGGGTGAAAATTATTCATATTTGTTCAATTTGAGACCAAACATTTACAAATTTTGATGTTTAAACAGTCATTTTTCATTCCCAATAACAGCGATTTAATCGGTTAATAAAACGACTATATTTGTGATTAGCAGGCAGAGGGTTAAAATATTAAATTACAGTTAGTGTGAATAAAATGGGTGTTTAAACATCAAGATTTGCAAATGCTTGGTCTCGAATTAAACAAACATGAGTAATTTTCACCCACTTGAAGTTGTGGATCGCGGTAGCGAAAATTAAACACACAATTAAACTCAGTAACTTAGCGCTTTAAGGGTTAAGGTCGTGTCTGCTACTTTTTACATGAACATATATACGTCACTCTGCTTCCGGAGGGATGGCATGCTGTTGGATATAATCACATAAAGTTGTTTCTGCATGGCAAAATAGAATGAACTTTCACCTTCACGTGGAAACGTTTTTAATACACCATTTAGCATCGCAAATGACTTCATCCATGACCATTATCCTTATGGACCTACATGATTTTCTCAGGCATATCATATGATATGTAACCTATGTATATTACAAAATACAATATTTTTTTCTCCAAGGAACATGTGTTTTTATTACCATTTGAATTGAGGACAATCTCTCTGCCTCACCTTATATTTAATGATTTACATTTATTAAAACGAATAATACAAAATAGGCAGAAATATGCTTACCTCAGGATGAAGAATTATATTTTCTATTTAAAATATATTTTCTAATTTGTTTAGAGCCGCACAAATATTTAATAATTTATATCACGCTGTTCTCTTTCAAAAGATGTAGCTCTCATTCACATCTTTTCCAATTAAAAAAAAGCTAGCGTCGAATGAATTAGGTTGACTAAAAGCTATAAACTATAACAGGGTTCAAGAACGAATAGACAGGGAATCCGTGTTTAAAATGAAAATTCGTTTTTTTGAAAACGAGAGTTAAAATAATTTCAGCAAACTATTATTGCTGCACATTAATTAATTTTTTATTTTTTGCTTTATTTTTCGACATTGATACCCTCATTGTTTTCCAGTTTTGTTTATTTGTTGTTAATTCCTTGTAGTGGTGGGTATGGCGAGTGTCTGTTAGACAAACCTGCTAAATTGAACCTGGATAAGTACATGTCAGATCAAATCAAGCAAACATTCCCAGGCGAAAAATACAATCTGGATGAACAGTGCAAACTCGTCTTTGGGAACGAGTCTGAGAGATGTCCAGCCGACTTTTTTTCTGTAAGTTCTTCGCACAGCCAATGTTTTATTTATGCAACTCTTAGTATATATATTTAAATCATGGAAAACATTCCCATAATTCTTATATTATGATGGACCATGTTGTTGTTTAGCTTTTGGATGCCAGTTTCTAGATATTATATAAATGGTAAAGAAAATGATATCTCGCCCAATCTTGTCCGGCGGGGGGGGGGGGGGGGGTAGGGGTGTGGCTTATTATAGTCGACGGTGACATACTCTTTGCAACTCCCCAGCAAACACATTGACCCAATATTGTGTTAAAGTGTTAGGCCAACATTAACACATTGGTTGCCATCAGATTCCTCGCCACTCACGTCAGTAGCTCCCAAATTAAAAACATTCACTCCGACCTATTATCCCTGGGTGTTTCAAATATACTTGCTAATGATAATATATACGACCCATGAAGATCTACAGATAATAAATGGTGTGAAAAGCCATTTCAATTATTATCTGCTTGATATCTGACGCAATATTTCTGACGGGCGCTGGTGTAGCACGGCTGCTAGTGTAGTACGTGTATCAATCTTGACGTGATCATAATTAATCCACCTTTGGATGCATAAAGCTATTATTATTGACAGATATTCAGTTGATGTAGCAAGCTAACACACAGCTAAGAACACCTCTGACATTATTAATAATACCACTACATGTGTTTAGTGATACTATAATATATGTAAAACTATTTATTTTTCAGGAGGATGTGACGCCATGCGCCACCTTGTGGTGCAGGAACTTACTGGGCGGAGACAGTGGTTGTCGTACACAACACATGCCGTGGGCAGACGGCACCTACTGTGGCTACAACTATGTGAGCTACCATACAATGTATATCTATATTATAATAACTCGGCGTAGAATTATTTCGCAAGGTCACATGACCAAACAGCGTAATATATTATAAAAGTAACAACAGATGAACTCTTTATTATATCACCAATCAATTACGTAGCTTTAATTCTAATCAGATCCGCACCAGATGAGTTTTAATACATCGTTTGATTTTCAGTGGTGTGAAAAAGGGAAATGTGTTCGTCGACAAAAATATCAATCCTTAGAGGGTGGTTGGAGCAGCTGGACTACATGGGGGTCCTGCTCTCGCTCGTGTGGAGGAGGTGTCAAACAGTCGATACGATTGTGTAATTCTCCCAAGTAAGAATATAGATGTATTCTGCAAAGCCAAAAGGCAGTATCTGCTTACTTTGCAAGCATTACAATACTGCCGTGCAAAGCCAAACTACAGTATCTGCTTACTTTACAAGTAAGCAGATACTGCCTTTTGGCTTTGTACGGCAGTATTGTAATGCTACGGAATCCTGTGTCATTTAAAGTAGGTTGTCGTTATGATTCGCGCCTTATATTACAGCACGCATGCGGCGCATGGTCGGCGTCCACGGGAGTGGGGTCTGCCGTAGCGTAAAGATTTTGATTCAGGGAAGCATAACGACCCACCTACATTTACTTACTTCAAAACATAAACTATGTGTACAGTTATAGATATTTTTTTTTTAATTAATATTTTAGGTATATTTAAAGCTAGAATAATTGATTACGCAATTGCCACGTTCTAATGCCCCTTATGCATTCAACAACTGATCAAAACACTTTCAAATCAAGAATATTTAGGTCGTGATAATGAAATTACTACTTTGATAACAATATAATTAGAATTTGCATGATAACACATTTATTTCTTGTTTTTTTTGTTTTATTATTTTATTATCATTTAACAGGCCAGAGAATGGTGGTCGTTATTGTATTGGAAAGAAGATCAAATACAAATCCTGTAACATACATGTAAGTCGGTTATAATTTAATGCATGCAAGTGTATTTCATTTTTTAATGTATATGAGCTTATCTTATCTGTTGTTGAAAATTATACTGTAAACTGTCATTTGTAGTAACCCACGTAATGCCAATACTTTATTATATATTGCAGAATTGTCCGCTTGGTTCCAACACATTCCGAGAAGAACAATGTGAAGCTTATAATGGCAAACATTTCAATATCAATAGTCTTGATTCAAGTGTAAGATGGGTTCCCAAATATTCAGGAAGTAAGTTATTTTGTGATCACTCTTTTGGTTATTTTTTTGTAATATGTTTTTCTATAATTCAGTGATTTATATATAAAGGTTAAGTGAGACGTAGTCACTGTTTTTGTACTTTTAATTTTTCGCAAGAAAAAACAATCAATTTTCTCAATTGAAGAGCGCATTTGTGACCATCTTCCAATTCATATAATAACACTGCAGCGACATACATTGAAACGTCTAATATTAATGTTTATTACTACTCTTTTTGAATAGTTTATTTAGGTAAAACGTGTTTCATTGTGTCGTTGTCAATTTTAGGTTTTATTGTGATATAAAAAAATGTTTCTATTCACATGAGCTGTCTCTTGTGTTTAGTTCAAACAAAGGATCGATGTAAACTATACTGCCAAGTCTACGCAAGATCGGCTTTTTACTTGCTAGAAATGAAAGTAAAGGACGGGACCAAATGTGGACCAGACACTTCTGATATCTGCGTCAATGGCCAGTGTTGGGTTAGTGTCAATCATCAGTGATATCTACAATCATTTCTGAAAGCATATTTTATTACTGATGATACATTTACCACAAATTTTAAAGTTAATTTATGGGATTAACTGTGTGGATTTTTTGTTTCGTTCCAAAAGTGAGTATGTCAAAAGGAATTAAAGTAAATGTACATGATTGTAAAATGATCGTGAAACGATTGTAGATTTGACGGCCTACAGACGACAAACTTTATCTAGTTTACTTAAATCTTAGAACAGAGGCCCAGGAAACACAGACTCAATGCTGTTTTTAATGTTGGCCCACCGTCTACAACGTTGGCCCAATATTAAATCAATATTGTGATATCTCCCGTGCTTGCTGATAAGTGTATCCCGCCAAAACGATGACAGAGTTCCGAAATAAAATAAAATACCTTTCTTCTGTTTGAAAACGATGACCGTGTCCAGGAACTCTCTGAACCCAGTTTAATTCCGCCCCCTGGACGAATTTGCAGTCTAGCATACAATATTTTGTATGCGCTATTGCATGTACTGTGAATATGATTGCAAGCAAAGTTATAGGTGTGTTTTGGTACGTTGTTTGTAGATGTCCGATCGATGCTTTATAATGTGATTGTAAACCTGATTTAAGACGTGATTATAAAATTGTTGTGGTCGATATTGCAGAAAACAGCGTTATTTAACCCCTTACACCGCTAAGTTAAATAATTAAAATTTTCACGAACTTGAAGTTGTGTCTCGCTACCACGACACACAACTTCAAGTGGATGAAAATTACTCATACTTCTTCGATTTGAGACCAAACATTTGCAAATTTTGATGTTTAAACACCCATTTCGTTCCCAATAACTGTGATTTAATCTGCTAAAAAATTGATTAAAAAAACGGTTCAAGATGTCCCTGTAGACTTGTGGGCTTTTCATGTTTGGTAACTTGCTTGTGGTTTATAATTGTGAACATGATCGTATTTATGATCACAGACGTGATTGTTATTTTGAACATTTTTACGTCCGTTATTGGTGTTGTGATTGTGATCCTGATTACATACTTGATTTTGGTTGTAGTTATGGGCAGAATTACAGACATGATTGCAATTGTTGATATGATTAAATACGTGGTTGTGGTTGTAGTTATGGGCATGATTACAGAGATAAATGTAATTGTTGATATGATTACATACGTGGTTGTGGTTGTAGTTATGAGCATGATTACAGACATGATTGTAATTGTGAACATGATCTCATACGTGATTGTGGATGTAGTGATAGGCATGATTACAGACATGATCGTAATTGTGGATATGATTACATACGTGATTGTTGTTGTAATTGAGAACAATAATTATTGTATTTATTGATTAGCTTTGTAATTGGATATGCTTACATATGTGGCTTCAATTGTAATTGAGGGGATGATTACATGGAATTGTAATCATGGACATTATTATATACATGATTGTTGTAATAATGAACATCATTGCAGACATGAGTGTGGCTGTAATTGTATACATGATTACAGCCGTGATTTGGCTGTAATTATACATATGATCATAGTAATTGTAGTTGGAATGATTGTAGTTTTACATTGTGACCATGATTGCAGATATGATTGTTTTTTTGACATGGTTACAGCTGGTATTGTGGTTTTAGTAAGCCTGTTTGCAGAGCTGAATTTAAACATGAGTGAGAGAATGATTGTAGACGCGAGCGTGAAATAAGTATTATATATATCATCGCAGACGTCACTCTACGCATGATAGTGGACGTAATTGTGGACGTGATTGTGGACGTATTGGTGGATGTGATTGTGTACGTAATTGTGTACGTAATTGTAGAAGTGATTGTGGACGTAATTGTGGACGTTATTGCGGATGTTATTGTAGACGGAATTGTGGATGTTATTGTGGATGTGATTGTGTAAGTAATTGTGGATGTGATTGTGGACGTAATCATGAATGTGATTGTGGATGTGATTGTTGACGTAATTGTGGATGTGAGTGTGGATGTGATTCTGGACGTGATTGTTGACGTTATTGTGGATGTGATTGTGGATGTGATCATGGACGTGATTATGGATGTGATTGTGGATGTGATTGTGGACGTAATTGTGGATGTGATTGTGGATGTGATTGTGGATGTGATCATGGGTGTGATTATGGATGTGATTGTGGACGTAATTGTGGATGTGATTGTGGATGTGATTGTGGATGTGATCATGGACGTGATTATTGATGTGATTGTGGATGTGATTGTGGACGTGATTGTGGATGTGATTGTGGATGTGATTGTGGATGTGATCATGAATGTGATTATGGATGTGATTGTGGATGTGATTGTGGACGTAATCATGGATGTGATTGTGGATGTGATTGTAGACGGAATTGTGGATGTTATTGTAGATGTGATTGTGTAAGTAATTGTGGATGTGATTGTGGATGTGATTGTGGACGTAATCATGAATGTGATTGTGGATGTGATTGTTGACGTAATCATGGATGTGATTGTGGATGTGATTGTGGAAGTGATCATGGACGTAATTGTGGATGTGATTGTGGATGTGATTGTGGACATGATCATGGATGTGATTGTGGATGTGATTGTGGACGTAATTGTGGATGTGATTGTGGATGTGATCATGGATGTGATTATGGATGTGATTGTGGATGTGATTGTGGACGTAATCATGGATGTGATTGTGGATGTGATTGTGGACGTAATTGTGGATGTGATTGTGGACGTAATTGTGGATGTGATTGTGGACGTAAGTGTGGATGTAATTGTGGATGTGATTGTGGATGTGATTGTGGACATAATTGTGGATGTGATTGTGGATGTGATTGGGGACGTGATTGTGGATGTGATTGTGGATGTCATGGTGGATGTGATTGCGGATGTCCAGTTAATTTGATCAGGGCCTGTTTTGATGGAGGTTATGATATAATAATACCTGTAATTGCGATGACTTTGTTTGGTTACAGCGTGCTGGTTGTGATAATCGACTTGGATCTTCTATGAAACGTGACAAGTGTGGAGTTTGTGGTGGTGACAGTACTACTTGCGATACTGTATCCAAGTTCTTCAATGAGCAAGTAAGATATGGTAGGATTCCTACAAGTATTGTAACGCTATATTCAGCATGCCCTATGTAGTTAGTGATACTTCATTGTTGATCTTTAAAACTTTAATGATTACATAATATATCCTTGTGTGATTGATCGTGATCAATTGTAAAATTAAAACTTAAATCCAGCTATAATACAGTATATCAACAATGATACTCCTCCCCCCCCCCCCCCCTTGCCTGGCAAATACTGTAATAGGTAGAAGTATGATGGTGATATCATCTGAGAGTACATCTTCTTCTACTAGTTTGCAAATACATTTATCAACATATGCGCTGCTGTGTTAACATGGTTAAATGACGGTCAATAAGAGATGTGTCGACCGCATCCCAGCGTTAATTGTCCCTTAGATTAAAAGTTAACCTATATAAACTGATAAACCAATTGAAGCAATACTAGTTTGTAATACAAGGCTTCTTTCGAGACAAGGCTTCGTTCATGTTTTACCCTTTTTACATATCATGCTATAGTTTACTATGGTGAGATATGGGTGGCTATCGTTGTTTGGCAAGCTATTCGTCACGCCAATGGAAGGAGGGGGAGTGTCATTGATTGTCAACCCTATATATATATATATATATATATATATATATATATATATATATATATATACATATAAATTAGATGCATTCAAAATTTAGATGTTCTACAAGACCAGGTAGATCTGTTGTCTCTTTGTTTCAGGCTATAATGATGTTTATGTTATTCCTACTGGAGCTTCTAGAATTGACATACGACAAGGCTGGCCCAATAATACGAGGAAAGACGATAACTACTTAGGTGAATATATTTCACAGTGATATTTCAGTAACAGTACTATACAATAATTATGATCAACATTTCTTTTTGTCTGGTGTATTTAAAAAAAAAATTGCTGTTCATTTGGAGTTGGAGTTTCCGACACATTTTCCAGCTTCAAATAAAAGAAAAATAAAGAATATATAATATGTCAGAAGTATATTTTCTGTATCTGCATCACAGTTAACTTCATCAATTCGTTAGTAATCAATGACGTATAGCTCGCTTCTCGCTCCACGTAAGCCACTGAAAACTACACTGAAACTACCTGAGAGGAAAATTATCAGTATATCGTTGTTGGTAACTTTGTAAACGTCCCGCGTTTTTTCCAGCTCTTAAGAATAGCAGAGGTGAATTTATCTTGAATGGTGACCAGACTGTGACAGCGCTGCCGTCTGTGGTTCTCATGCAATCTGCCCTAATAGACTATTCAGGAGCCAATGTATCGGTGGAGAGGATCAACTCGAGCTATATCCTAAAAGAGCCACTGCATCTGCTGGTAAATATAATTAATGAGGACCTATTATGCAGAAACTAGAGTTTAGTTACTTTCAAAAGTAAAAGTGTCAGCTACCCAGTACGGTGCGTGGGTAATGTGAAACATTCACAATATTACTACTATACAGCTCTTAATAGGGACTAATGAAACCACCCAAGGTTCCTACAACAGCAAACCAAGCTGTCTTCTTCATTGCATATACCAGGATAGACGTTTTAGTGAAGAATTTAACCCTCTCAGTGCGGGGACCTACTTTAGACGTCAGAATCTGACGTCTATGATTCTAAAGTCTAAAGTCGATCCCCGCACTGAAAGAATGAACAATTTAATGGCCGTATACCCATAACATAGGTATTCAAATGTAGCAGAAAGTGCCAAATAAGACATTTCTGATGATTTCAAATAAAAAAAAAACTTTGTAAGGGTTAAATGATGCTTATATTGTAAGGGTTGGTTGCTAGCCCAGCAAACACAAAACATATGTATAACATTTGTACAACGCCGGCCCAACGTCTTCGACGTTGGTCCAACATTGTACAAATGTCATACACATGTTTTGTGTTTACTAAGAGGCTGGGTCATTTGTAACCTAACTACTACACTGGTTCCACTACAATCCACACTGCGCGGCGATGCCTCTCTTAAAAAAACTGTCTCCAACATTGAATAAGACTTAAGACGTTCTTATGATATATTGGGAGTTGTCTGTCAGCAGGCTGAAGGCTAAGCTGCTAGTCCTAGCATCAGATTGCTTGTATGCTGATTTATGTGAGAGTTTAAACAAATATGATATCAAAAAGTATGATGCCACATAAAACTCGATCACAGCGTTCTGGGATAATGTCTCTCTCTATCTTCTTTTACAGTTGGCTCGAATTTATTGCTTGTTAATAGTCTATTTATTGAAACATCAAGCAAATAAATAACAAATAAATTTTTTTTGTTTTATTTCTAGAGTATTTCACTAATAAACAATAGTTTAAATATGGATATAAATATCAGATGCCAGCACAGTACAGTTAAGAGTCAATCAAGTAGTAATATCATTTTCCGAATTTTGTTATTGTAGGTTTTATCTGTGGAGAAGGTACTACCACCGTATATAAGACTGCAGTACGTGATCTCACGAGGAAGTCGGAATTCTCGCAAGCCTGGCTATTACTGGCACAAAAGGGGACCTTTCACGGAATGTAGCAGTGTTTGTAATGGTAGGTTACGTTGGATTAAGTCAAATAATCTGAAACAGATATGATGCATTCACCCTTTCAGTG